>CM076083.1:33375000-33872500 GCA_038088235.1 Zacco platypus | reverse complement strand
CTGACCTGGGCTTGCTTGTTTGTGTGTGTGTGTTTGTTTTAATAACAGCAAAAAAGTTCTATTTTTGGCAAATGTTAAGGCCCTTTCACACCAAAAGTGAAATGAATAAGCCTCAGGCTGAAGGAAATCCACATTTACGTTTGTACAGTAGAGGGCGGAAGCGCAAACAAACCTTTCAGCTGCGCTGCCATTTTAAATCAAAAAATAGGATACAGGAGAAGGAAGTTCAACACTCATATTTCTAAATCTAATCTTAAGTCATTTTTGCTTATTGGTATAGTTGAATTAGATCATTAAAAGGTCAAAGAAATTCTGAGATTGTATTTCACTGTTTTTATTAATCTTGAGGAATATTGAATATTTTCGTGCAAGTGAGATGAGTAAATGCATGTTCACATTACAATACTCACCATGTTCACAACACCTCTGCGTTTTATTTCTCTCAACATGACAGGAGAGCTGTCAGTCAATAAATGTGTATTTATTTGATAAGGTAACTTAGATATTTTGTTGTAAATTGAAAAATTAATGGGTTACTTTACTAGTTACTTGGAAAAGTAATCTGATTACGTAACTTAAGTTACTAATAATGCGTTACCCCCAACACTGAATATTCATAATAATGTCACCGTTTGCTTTGTTGGGCTCTTGACTTTTTAATGTTAGTGTTGCTCTGCTTTCTAAAGCACATTTGTTTTGGCATAAATGCTAGAGAAAATCTAATCAGTTGATTTTAGCTACTTATTACTGATGATATAAATGTCATGCAGTGGCCTGATTCACTGATCTAATCAGAGAACACAGATCTATCTGTCTGTTAATGTTCTGGGTCTGTCTGTCTGCCCTGATAACCACATTTAGCATCTGACCCAAGAAACCATTCAGAAAAACTTTTAAATGAGTTTTTTTCAAACAGTCAGGGCTGGGTAGGTTACTATTAAAATGTATTTCACTACAGATTACAAATCACATGCTTTAAAAAGTAATTTGTAACGTATTTCGTTACATTACTCAAGTTTAGTAACTTAATCTAAATACTTTAGAATACTGTGGAATACTGATAAGTGTGGAACAAACACAAAAAAGGTCATTGCAAGTTTTTATCTCACAATTCTGACTTTTTCCCCTCAGAATTATGTGATATAAAGTTGCAATTGTGAGTTATAAAGTCAGAATTATGAGATATAAACTCGCAATATTGAGAAAAGTCAAAATTATGATAAACTCGCAACATTAAGAAAAGTCAAAATTATGATAAACTCACAATATTGAGAAAAGTCAGAATTATGAGATATAAACTCACAATATTGAGAAAAGTCAGAATTATGAGATATAAACTCACAATATTGAGAAAAGTCAGAATTATGAGATATAAACTCACATACTAAATTTTACAATTGCAAGAAAAAAAGTCAGTATTGCAAGTTTATATCTCCCAATTCTGACTTTATAACTTGTAATTGTGAGTTTAAATCTCGCAATTCTGAGCACAAGAAGTCAGAATTGTGAAATGAAAACTACAAATGTGAGAAATGGTTGCAGTGAATTATAAAATGACTCACAAACAACTATCACAAAACATGAAAACAGTCGTGGATCATCAGGTCATGACAGGACAGTTAAGAGTTGGGCAATTTTTTTTTTTATAAATTCAGTTATTTTGTCTTGTTCAGGACAGTGCTAAATAAAAATAACATTTTTATGATCCCTCTTAAAAGTATTAAAATGTTGATGAAACTTAACTCCGCTTTTTCAGACGGTCAGAGTCAGAGAATCACCAATCGCTGTTTAAATGACATTAAAAATTCAAAGTAATCACTTTGGTAATCTAAAATACTTTTCAGATGTAACTGTAATCTGATTACCACCCATTTAAAATGTAACTGTAATGAAATACAGTTACTCACATTTTGTGTACGTAACTAAGTTACTTGTATTTCGTTACTCTCCAACCCTGCAAACAGTCATCAAATTTTTGGACTCATGACAAACAAACATTTTCTATTTCATATCCTGTAGACACATACTCGTATACTTCTAAAGAAAATCTTGTCATTTTATGCTGAATATCAATTTAACCAGAAAAGAGAACTGCTTTTTTTTTTCACCTCTTATTTGTGTCTGAACTGGAGAGTTTTGAGGCGGAGTTTGTGTGAGTGACGCGGTTATGCAACCTCATCTGACACAACTGCAGCTTTCACTTCCGCAGCAGAACAACTAGAGCAACCCAGACTGGATTCTTAATCCTTCACATCAGGTGTTATCAAAACCTCCATTCGGCTGCAGTCTCTGCGTCTTTAACTTCAAAGGTAACGTGTAAGAGTTCATTTCACGGCTGTTTTGAACGTTTACTTGACGATAGCTTTGGAGTCGGTGTTTGTTTACAAGTTGACTCGCTTGTGTTTCCTTTAAATGGCCGTCCTAAAGAGGATACAGTAACGAACTATGAATTATGCCACCGTGTTCACAGGCCTGTTTGAGTTTATTGTGCCATTTCTCTTACAGGCCATGTTAAAGAATCATGTTTTTGCTATATTAACATACCAAAAGTCTGAAGATATAGTAATATGTAATGTATGATGTTTCAGTATATGCTCTGTGTTTGTGATATTAATTGCTGTTTTTTTTCTCCTTAAAAAGGGCTTTTCAGTAGAAGTGCAGAGATGGTGCAGAAATATCAGTCCCCTGTGAGGGTTTACAAACACCCTTTTGAACTCGTAATGATGGTGAGTTTTTTTTTAAAGAAATTACATGCACATGAGAATTTGTGTAACTGTTTTTATTGAGTAATGTCCGTGTTGTTTGTCTAGTCAGCTGTTCTCTATCTGAAAGCTGCTTTGCTCTAGAGTTCACTGGACTGTTTTATCAGTCGTCAGCACAAATACATGTAGTTCTTTAACTTTCTATTGCTTTATTGCTTTAATAGCAGGGTTTGAGTTGAACCAGTGTTTCATGTGCTCATCATTATAAAAGTAAATAGTTGTTCCCATCCTTGCTAATCGGTCACTGCTGCAGTCCAGTTGTGTTAAAATATACAGTAATTGTGAATTATTTCCTGCTGAGAGCATAAAACCATATAAACATAAATGATTAAACTATATTTATATAGTTTTTGCCTCTAACATAATGTGTTCGTAATTCTGTTTGGCAGGTCGTGGTAATAGTATTTAAAAAAGAAAATACATTTCAATATTTAATTTTAAGAGCTTTTTTGTTACTAATATACAATTAATATTGTATACATTTAAATTCATGTATGAAATGTAAAATATTGAGCCTGAAATCCAGTTGACATTCATTGGTAGGGTGAGTTCAGATAAATTGGGACACTTTTTGCCATTGGGATGATGAAATAATAACCCTATTATGTTATCTTAACGTTTATATCTGGTATAAAATTGATTTAATTTAGATTTTGATAAGATTTAAGATTAGTTCAGTAACATTTAAAGCTGTTGTAAAATGCAGATAAACACACAATTATGACTGGTCTGTATTAACGTGCCAAATTGCAACTGAACATTTCGTTAAGACAATGAACTATATTGCTTGGGAAAAGAATTTATCCATTTTTCCACTTATATAATGAATATTTACCAATAATATCTATGGTAACAATTTCCGTAACACAGTTTTGATTGTATTCTTGCTTTAATATACTCTGGCAATGCATAGTATAGTTCTACATTGCTAACACACTTACTAATGCTTCTAGAAGCACAATTACAGAGACCATGCATCGAATGCCAAACGAAAATGTCAGTTTAACTTCACAGATGTGGTTCACAGTTTTTCTCAGTCGCTTTGACACGTTTTTTCGAAACTACGCCCTCTAAACTTTACGTGCAAATGTTTACTGGAACATCCCAACTCTATTGCATTTTGTCAGCAAAACCTAGTAACTTCCGCAAAACATTTAACTCGTGCTTCAAAACCTAGTTAATGTGTCAGTAAATTGTCCAATGCCACCAAAATAACAAGTGTTTTTGTCATCGTGTGAGCCTCACTCGTCAATATTTGTTATATGCAAGTTTAATGTGTTTTCTAAACTATATAAGAACGTCAGTTTTATCTAGCTGAACGCACTGAGTTTTTTGTTACAGATTTCAGCAGTTGGTAAACATTTACTACACTGTAGTAGGCCTACACAAAAACATTTATTATTTATACAGCACATTTAATTTTGTAGAAATGTGTTGCATGTAAACTGAAAATTGTACGTTTAAATTCATAACCCATAGGTAAAATTAATTCATAACCCATCAATAACCCGAAGGTCACAGGTTCGAGGCTCAGTACCGGCGGGAAATGTATGGGTGGGGAGTGAATGAACAGCACTCTCTTCCACTCGCATTGCACCAAACCCCCCAATCACTCCCCAGGCACCACAGCACTCCTCTGGGTGTGTGTGTGTGTGTGTGTTTCTGTGATTGTGTGTGTGTGGGGGTATTCCCTACGTTATGGGGACCAAATGTCCCCACAGGTATAGTAATACTAGTAAATTTTGATCTTGTGGGGACAGTTTTTTGTTCCCCATGAGGAAACAAGCTTATAAATCATACAGAATTATCTTTTTTGAAAAACTAAAATAGCAGAACATTTTCTGTGAGGGTTAAGTTTAGGTGTAGGGGGACAGAAAATACAGTTTGTACAGTATAAAAACCATTACGCCTATGGAATGTCCCCATAAAACATGAAAACACAACGTGTGTGTGTGGATGAAATGCAGAGCACACATTCCGAGTATGGCCACATGTTAAATGATAGTGGTGGTTCTGGTCAACCTATTATATTTATATATCATATTTGCTTCCAAACGTGATTGGTTTATTGGTAAGTTTATGATTCCTATCATTACAATGGCAGCCAATTCAGCAGGGATTAGTAAACATTCCATGTTTTAGGTAGGATATTTATGGAATAATATACATGCATATCCGACAGATTTTGGTAATTGAATGGAACATTTTGCTTGTGGAGGCTCACACTATAAAAGACTGTTGTGAAGAGTTTGACGGTTTCACTGAGGATCAGTTTTGATCAACAAGCCATGTGCGTTTAGTTATTGTGCAATAAGAAATTCAAATGTGATGTGAACATGAACTTGTTTTGAGAGAAATAAAAATGATCATTTGAGAATCGAGCCAAAACGATTGAGTAATACGAATAAATTTAATGAGAATAAAACATTTTGATTCACTTTCATGGTGCCTTATGCAAAAGCTATTGCTGGATCTTTAGAGTATCTCAGAGCTGCACTCCAATACACGCTTAAATCCTTTTATGACTGTCTCATGGCCTTTAACTGTTATCTCACCCTTTACACAATCATTACCCGATCATTAACACTTGAGTAACCTCGTGAAAAAAAATGGGTACTTTAGCATACTTTAAAATAAGTGTACTTATTATAGAAATAATATACTTTTAAAAGAAGGAACTTTCAACTGAATGTTATGTTTTGGACATTTAATTGTGTGTTATTTTCATTGAATGAGAATGTATTACAGTTTACATTTATATTAAATGCAGTTAGTGGGACTTAAGTACATCGTTATATGTAATTTCATAATTACTTCTATTGTCTTTGACATGTTTAAAGCTACAGCTGAATGAACTGACATTTATGGTCAACTAAAATGTCATTTCTATTGAAACTTTTACAACAATTTAGTACTAATTTAGTAAAATATACTTTAAATGTAATATCAAATAACACTAGTTCAGATTATAATGAAGTACTTTACATGTGCTTTAGTATGTTAGTCAGCACATCAAAATAAGTGCACTTAAAGTATGACGACTTTTAAAATACGCTGTAAATTAAGCTTTTAAATTTGATATTTTTACAAAGTGTGTTAAGAAACAGTCATGACAGTCTTTACTTGCACTTAAGTTGGCTTTTATATTATTAATATATTATCTTCCTTTTTAAGATTTGAAGTACACAACAAGTTTGCATTAATTAAGTGCACTTCTTTTTCTCAAGGGAAAGAGCCGTAACTGTAAGCCACATTTTGTCACTGCACTAAATAATAATATAAATATAAAAATATTTTGACATTTTGTGGTTAAGTATGTCCATCATATCATCAAGTTTTAATGTTCAATATCTAGCTTTCATTCTTATAGCTATACTAAAATATAATTTAGATTTATTTCGCACATGGATGCCAAGTAATGGTCTGAATGTTTTCCGTCTGGAGTGATTCTGCCGCAGTGTTGGTTCTGGCACAGAAGCAGGCTTAAGTGTCATGTAATCTCGGTTTTATTGATCAGACGGTTAATTAGGTTACAGTTCACATGCATTGATCCTCGCCACCCCCACAATGACATCATTTCCCCCGGCGAAAGCACTAATCGTTCGCTCTTATCAACATCATTATAGTGTATTGTTTTTTCAGAGTTGCTGAGTGCACAGTTTGACGTCACGGTTTAGTCAGCATGGGCCGCTGCTCACACTTGACATGAATCAGTGTGCACACTCAGCCTCTGCTGTCAATCAAATCTCCTCTGCGGCAGAAACCTCGGGTTCATGTCACAAAGGCTTACAGTGGTGTTGTGCTTATGAAACAGCTGTGGGAGAGCTTTTGATTTGATAAATGGCTTGCTGCACATAAAATGAGACCCACTTCAGCAAGTCATTTTGGGAGAGAAACTGCAGGGATTGTTCTACGTAGATCACCGGGGATGAGCGAAATTCTCAATTGAAGTATTAGCATTCAGTTTAGCTGGAATTTGAGTGGAATGAAGTGCATTAGTGCCCACCCAATTTTCAGTCCAGTAGTTCCGGAAGTATTTTTTCTCAGGTTTTTATTATTGTTATTATTATTATTTTTTATTTTTATTTTTTTTTGTCGTTAAATCGCTGTAAGCCATGAGATATGGGGTAAATAATAACACTGCAAACTTTGATTCGAAGCATAAAAGTATTTGAAAATCAAGCAAAAATACAAACGATAAAAGACTTTGTGCTTAATGGATTTAGTGAAGAAAACCGAAGAAGAACTACAACGCCATAAAGCATAGCGAACAGCATAATGGAATTAAAGGGTTACTTCACCCAAAAATGAAATTTCTGTCATTAATTTCTCATGTCATCCGACACATGTAAGACCTTCGTTCATCTTCAGAACAGAAATTAAGATATGTTTGATGAAAACCGATGAGGCAGCTATTGACAACAAGACAATGAACACTTTCAGATGCCCAGAAGGTACTAAAACATATTTAAAACAGTACAGTGGTTTAGCAATTAATATTATAAAGCGACGAGAATACTTTTTATGCGCCAAAAAAAAAAAAAAACGACTTTTCAATAATATCTAGTGATGGCCGATTTCAAAACACTGCTTCGAAGCTTTACGAATCTTGTGGTTCGGGCCGCCAACGTCACGTGATTTCAGTAAATGGGATTCAGTAGTTTTATATTTCTGTATCATTTTTAAAACCAATATAACTACTTTTCAACAATATCTAGCGATGGCCGTTTCATGAAGCTTTACGAATCTTTTGTTTTGAATCAGTGATTCAGTTCACGTGATTTTAGCAGTTTTTTGATACGTGAACCGAATCACTGATTCAAAACAAAAGATTCGTAAAGCTTCATGAAACGGCCATCGCTAGATATGGTTGAAAAGTAGTTATTTTGGTTTTAAAAATGATAGAGAAATATAAAACTACTCATTTAAAAATGTTAATTGTGTATATGAAAACAATATATTTAAGTTTATTGAGAGAAAAAAAAAAAAAAAAAAATATATATATATATATATATATACATACATACATACACACACAATAGCATTTTGAGAGTGTAGAGAGATCGACTTATTGTGATGATCTTTCGCTGTGCTTCATGGAAGTGGGTGGAGCTAAAGAGATTTGTTTTGGCTTGTTTTTTTTTTGTTTGTTTTGTTTTTTTTGATAATCTAGTTTTTCACGACAAATTCCACTGTTAAACACGATTACTTTAAAAACCAAGCTGAAATAGTGCGGGCTGATGGCTTCAACAAACAATACCATCGATTAACAACCTCACATTTCACAGTAGGGCTTTAAAGATTTATATGTTTTTATAGTTTTTACTCCTGGAACCCGACTGTTGCGCTCTGCTGGCCACATGACTCGCAGGATGTTGATTTCTGTAATGACAGGAAGAGGAATTTCCTGAACTGCGATTCAAAGAAATTCAATACAGTCACACAACAGAGGCATTTCAGTAGTTCAACACCACAGATCATTCACATTGACTAATTATGTATATATATTGTTCTCCTGATATGGAGATTTCAGGATCTAAATAGGAAATACATTTATTTTAGTTCATTAAATATGACATTTACAAAAAATCTAATATTTCAGGAAATTTCACATATATTGTGTGAAAGAACAAGTATTGGTAATTCATACTGAGAAATGAAACATTCTATTCAAATTCATGAATTAAACATGTATTTAAAAGACATTTTTAGTTCATTTATAGGCACACAACCTTGTTTCTCACAAACACCTATAGGACTGCTGTAGTGAGGCTTTATTGTCCTGAAAGTAGAAAGTAAGACACAATGCTTAATCTCTTACATAAACACTGTTGTTGTGTTCAGTCCATAGAAAACATTTCATTGTTTGATCAGTCGCTTTAATGGATGACGTCCATGGACATCATCACTTTATTGATTTAACACAAAGGTCGAGATATTGGCAGCATTTTAAAGAGGTTACCATACTTAGTATATACTGTGCAGGTTTGCAGTATGCATATGAGCTTCTACGGTGACCGAAATGACATAACCTTCCATTCCAGCATAGCAATTATTTATGCAAAAAATGTATTAAATGCCCAATAAATAAACTAAACTAAGATGATAACTGAATGCAGTATGATCTGATCATGTGACAACAGTGTAGCTAACTTTACTGCTGCACAATGTTTTCCACAATGTGTGTCTATAATATAGAGGGAAGGAGCTTGTCACACAATAATTCATTTACATTTTGCACGTGTACATAATAGAATTTTGTTTGATTTTTAGCAGGATCTTGCTGCTATTTACACGTGACTCTCAGAGGAATAGCAGAGTACACATACTAAAACAAACATACTGAAAAATCCTCATCTACGTCTGCACTGATGGCTAATGAAGCTGTAGTGTGTAATATCTGTATTATTAGAGACACCAGAGCTCAACAGTAGCGTTCTTGACGTAAGAAAGCTGGTAAATAATAATATTCAAATGTTTCAAAACAGACTGTTTGTATATGTCTGAGTATTTTACTTGCAGACAATATAATATTAATGAAATGAAAGGTCACATAAGTGTGCTTAAAGAGAGTAGCGTATACTTTCATGGCTGTTTCTGGACACATAATTCAAATTATTTTAAAGGTTTGATTTATTTGTGTTGCCAAACTACCAAAACACTTGATTATACTTTAAGTGTAGTAGTGAATAACACACTACACTTAAAGTTAATATTTTAAATGTACTAAACTGCAACTTTGTCATCACAAATTACAAATATATTCAAATAAATAGCATAGTTTCAATATATTACATTGAACATTTTAGTTTATCATAAATGCCTGCCAGTAAATTCATCAACTTTAACCATATTTCAGAGACTTTAGAAGTAATAATAAATAACATATAAAGATGTACTTAAGTCCTACTTAAGGGCGCTAAACAATTATATGTAACTATAAATTGCAATATGTCTTAAAATAATTGCATTTAATGTAAATTTAAACTATAATACATTTATTTCCAACTAACATGCCATAAAATATCCAAAAACATATAATTCAGTTATCACTCATTTATCACGGATATTCTTTTTAAAGTATATTATTTCCAAAATAAGTACTCTTTTTAAAAGTCCTGTGACTTCTTACAGTTGAAACCTTAAAAAGTGAGAGATTAGGGAGTAAATATTGACGGGCGTACATGTAGTTAATTGGTATCGTTGGCTTAAGACGTCACGTGACATACTGTACTTGGAAACCTGGTCATATGAGCTACTAAGTCAACTGAAAATAAAACGATAACATCACAAGACAAGTTAAATTTTCAGGAACATATATAATCTAAATGGGGGTCATTTGTACACATTTGCTAAGGTGAAGAAAACCATATTTTTAAGAACATTGCATTACAAATTTTTGTTCTCCAAAGATTCTGTTTCGGTTATGGAAACATTAAGATTTCCATCATATAATATATTTCTTTGTGTTAGTTGAACATTAATGTTCCTGAAACTTTCAACTGAATTTGTCAACAACTCAACATTCTAGGAATGCTGATTTGTAATTCCAAGAACATAAAAATGTCTAGTTTCCTTAAAGTTAATACAACGTCATTTAAAGGTTGGTATAATGTTCCTGAAACATTCTTTCAAACATAATTTGTATTAATAACACAACCAAAAACCTATTTGGTGTCATTATGAATAAGTATAAAAACCTTCTACAAACAATGCATAAATAACTATTTTGTGCTAACCTTTTGGGAACTAAGACCAGATAACGGAAAAATATGCTCTATTAACATTACTGGAAGAACATTTGTTTATAACTTTGGGAGAACCTTGCCAGAACGTAAGCCAAAGTTATGAGAACATTCCCTGTTTGCTGGGGAGATTATTTCACCCTTGTTTCATCTCCCACACTTACATCTGTCTCATCTTTTTCTCTTTCATAGGCCTATGAGAAAAGATTCCCAAACTGTCCGCTGATACCCATGTTTGTGAACAGTGACATCATCAGTGAGTGTCATAGTGAAGATGGGGCGACACAAGTGATTGAACGCAGGTGTACTGTGGACGTTGAGGCCCCTCGACTTCTAAAGAGGGTAAACTGTGGCACCATGAGTATTTCATTTGGTGAAAATGTGTGCGTTAAAATGATATGAGAATAATTGTCCCCTGCAATTACTGTATATAATGACTGTGTGTACAGATAGCAGGAGTGGATTACATATATTTCATCCAAAAGAACTCTTTGGACCGAAGAGAGAGAACTCTGCACATAGAGGCCTATAATGAGTCCTTCTCCAGCAGAGTCAACGTCTACGAACACTGCTGCTACACGGTCTGAAGCCACATCCTGCTTTTGCCTCTTATTTATAGACACATGTTTATGTGTCAGCTGGTTTAAGAGGGATGCTGATGATTGAACGATCCCTCCTCAGGTTCACCCCGAGAATGAAGACTGGACCTGTTTTGAGCAGTCCGCCAGCATGGACATCAAATCCTTCTTCGGGTTTGAGAGCACCGCAGAGAAGATCGCAATGAAGCAATATGCCGCTAGTATTAAAAAGGTGTGTATGCATTCCCATGATGGGTGGATGAGTGGATGGATGGATGGGTGGATGGATGGATTGATGGGTGGATGGATGGATTGATGGATGGGTGAGTGGGTGGGTGAGTGAGTGAGTGGGTGGATGAGTGGATGAGTGAGTGAGTGGGTGGGTGGATGAGTGAGTGGGTGGGTGGGTGGGTGGGTGGATGAGTGAGTGAGTGGGTGGATGAGTAAGTGAGTGAGTGGGTGGATGAGTGGGTGGGTGGATGGATCAGGACATATGACGGGCCAAATTCAGTATCTATAAATATCTATAAATATCAAATAATATATATCTATATTATAAATATATCTATAAATATCAAACCTATATAAAAATAAAAATAAGTGAAGCCAAATTAAGACTCATTTTGAGAAAAAATGTTTCTTTGTCACAACAGTAATGGTAAAACACAAAAAAGTAATGGTTCCAAAAATATGCTCCATTTCCTTTCAGCAAAAAAAATGTCTTATTTCACCCAAAAAGCCATGAGAGATGTTCAATAAAGCATGAAGAGGGAAAATAATTTTTCAGTTCTTTTGCAAAACTACCAGAAATTTTTATTCACTTGCAAAACTCTCGCATTTGCCTGGGAAAGTTTCTGTTCACTTGCAAAACTATTGTCCATCACATCTCAATTCCCAAAGACGCTTATTTTGATGTCCATGCCTCAACTTTCTCCTGGCCTATCATGTTACATTGTACTTTTCCCACAGTATTTTCAAATCTTCCAGAAACATTGCGTTCACTTGTAAAACTTTTAAATACCCCTGAGAAACGTTGCGTTCCCTCGCAAAAATCATCGAAAATAGGGCTTGACTTGAACTTTTTTGCTCACCAGCCGCTATAGCTAGTGGTTTTCCAAAGTTACCAGCCACGCAGCATTTTCACTGGCCACAATTTAGATATCGATACCATGGTGGAAAACTGCCATATAGATATTTTTAATATTCTCTCATAATTTGGCAACAATTAGACTGCCGTCACTGTAAGACCTGACGCACGGATCCAACATACTGTTACACAATACATAACGGACTGTGTTACATAAATACTCTCCAACTCTAGCATTTTGAAATTATTTTGTGTGTGTTAATGTCAAGCCCTGATAGGGGAAAAAATTGTTCTTCCCATCTCATAGTATTTCCGTCACTGTAAATCTAAGCATTAAGGGGGGAAAAAAACATCTTTTTTTTCTTTTCTTTTTTCCAATCCCTCAGTTCTCTGTACAAAAGAATGTTACCTAGACAACTAGAAGTAAATATTATCTCTAAAACATTTGAAACATTCTTATTTTTATTTCACTCTATAAATGTTTACTTTATATACTGTAGATCCAGACAGGGATATTGACTGTCCTGCCAAGTTTCTTACTACTTTATTTTCAAGGATCTCCTTCCTGTTTTTAGATTCCCATTTGTCTATCATGAGGATCTGTTTTCTTGTAATGTCCTAGTTGTGGCTGGCTTGCGTGTAAGAGTATGTTTACATGCGTCTGTGTAACTAAAGCCAATGTTTACTTGCTTCATTTGTGTAAACTCTTTTATCACTCTCTATTTGTCTCTCTCTCCGCAGGGAAAAGAGATTATTGAATATCACCTCAAACAACTGGAGGAGGAGGGCATTACCCATATGCCCCGCTGGGAACCTCCTCCCGCCCCCATCACACCTCACCAACCGCCTGTCAGCTCAGCTAGAGCTATCCCAGCATGCAGCAGCAGAGTTCATCCCAGCTCCACAGACGTCCTGCCAGGCTCTCCGGATGGTGAGATGAATCATACCGCTGCCCGCGAGCGTGTGCTCATAAATACAATAATGTGGGAGGAATGAAATGAAATGGAGCATCAGCATGTCCAAAATCTAGTGAACTGCCTTGTCGTCTACAGCCTACTTTGACAGATTCTGTACTTTCAAAAGCGGTATCCTAACTGCACCCTGAAAGAAACCTCACTGCTTAATATATTCTAAGATAGTTTTGCGGTTACACTTTATTTCGATGCTCCACTTTAGACATTCTACTCACTGTAAGTAAGCTTGCAACTACGTGCCAGCTAATTCTCATTAGAGTATTAGTTTAGTATTAATAATAATGTTTAATTTATATTGCGCCTTTCCTGAGCTCAAGGATGCTTTACATTAACAGTAAGAAACAAACAATGGTTTCACACATAATAACTTGCACAGTAAGCATTTGTCTATTCCAAGACATGAGCGAATGCAGTTGCATATCACAATACTAGTGCAAACAGTCGAAAACAGACAGAAACTATTACATTATATTACTGACAGCATAGAAAGGAGGACAGTTACTAGTAGAGCGTTAGGTTATGGTTGGTAGAATAAGTTGACATGTAGTTGCAAAGTTACTTATTGTTAGTAGAATGTCTGTCGGGAGCATCAAAATAAAGTGTTCGCAGACAGTCTACTAATACTCTAATGACTTGTAGTTGACATGTAGTTGCAAAGTGGACCATCCAAATAAATGAATGAATGGAAATGTTCATTTTGAATGTTCCCTGAATGTTCAAAACATTCTTTAAAAAAGAAAAATTTAGATGAACATCCAGCTTTTGAATAATAAATTATGTTTTTGTATTAACATTTTTAGAACCATTAATAAAGACCTGATACATTTCAACGAACATTCTGTTAATGTTACATGAAGGTTTGTTCATAACTTTGAGAGAACCTTGCCAGAGCATTCTGAGAATGTTCCAAAGTTAGCTTGTTTTATTTTATGTTGACTTATTTGAAGCTCTCTTCATTGCCATCATTGTGCATGTCACAAACTGTAATCCTCACACAAACCACTCTTACAGTTAGTTCACCCAAAAATGAAAAATCAGTCATTAATTCCTCACCCTCATGTCGTTCTACACCCGTAAGACCTTTGTTCATCTTCAGAATACAAATGAAGATATTTTTGATGAAATATAATGGCTTAGTGAGGCCTCTAATATAATGAACACTTTCAGATGCCCAGAAGGTACTAAAACATATTTAAAACAGGTCATGTGACTACAGTGGTTCAACCTTAATGTTATAAAACAAAATAACTTTTCAACAATATCTAGTGATGGCCGATTTCAAAACACTGCTTCAAAGCTTTACAAATCTTTTGTTTGGAGTCAGTGGTTCAGTTCGCGTATCAAACTGCCAAACTCACGTGAACTATTGAAATTACGAAACACTTATCACGTAACGAAGCCCCTGAAATCATGTGACTTTGGTGCTCCGAATCACTGATTCAAAACAAAAGACTCATAAAACTTCGAAGCAGTGTTTTGAAATCGGCCATCACTAGATATATAGTCGTTATTTAGTTTTTTTGGCGCACAAAAGTATTCTCATCGCTTTATAATATTAAGGTTGAACCACTGTAGTCACATGAACTGTTTTAAATATGTAAATATGTAGCTTTCTGGATCTTGAGAGGTTCAGTGGCATTGCTGGCAATTTCATCTAAAACATCAAAATTGTGTTCTGAAGATGAACAGGTCTTATGGGTGTAGAACGACATGAGGGTGAGAATTTTCCTTTTTGGGTGAACTAACACTTTAACTGATTCAAAAACACTGATTAACTCACTGGATTTCAAATGTTGTTTTATTAACAAAGTTCGGGAGGAACACATTCAAATGATCTATCCAATCAGCACAAAAGATGACTCCTGTTTTTATACATCCCTCCACCACCCCAACTCCTCACTCTCCGCTGGTTCACAGCAAGGGTTACGTGGGGAGTACTAGGGGTTTGGGCCAAATTCCGAGCTCTGACTAATACCATTATACTCCAATAAGCATAAAAAAATTCTCAACTGTCTGATGGTTGTTTTGTCTGTAGACAAGTTAGATGCAGACTACATCTCACGCTATCTGGGACAGCTAACCCCTTTCCAGGAGAGTTGCCTCATTCGCCTTCGCCAGTGGCTGCAGGAAACACACAAAGGCAAAGTGAGTACAATGTTCTGGATAAAGTACTAGTAGAGGACAGCAGGGGCAAATGTGGACCGAGGGTAAAAGGCACATTTGATTTCTTTTTCTCCTCTAAACCGCTAGATTGTACAAAACTCACCTTCCTAAACATCCAGGTTTCACTGTGCATGTGGAAATTTGGTTGATCCTTGACATGGACAGAGTTGATTCTGCTCTAATTTGATTTAGTATTTAATGTTTTTAAAATGTTATAGATTTATGTAGTAAATGAGAATCGATAAAATTACCAAATATACTTTGAGACAAAGGTCTTGTTAATGATTTTTAGTTTTGTTGAAACAACAGTTTTGAATTTAAGAAAATGTAAAAGTATGGTATTTGGTGTAAAACGGCCCCTGCTGTCGGGCTAAAGGCGTAACAATTGACATGACTGACTTTTCTCTTTGTTGACATGTGATGATTATAGTTAGATTGGGATCGATTGAAGGATTTAATTTGACTTAATTACTTACAAATGTATATGAATCCTTTCAGATCCCTAAAGACGAGCATGTGCTGCGTTTCCTGCGCTCA
This sequence comes from Zacco platypus, assembly GCA_038088235.1. Classification (NCBI taxonomy): domain Eukaryota; kingdom Metazoa; phylum Chordata; class Actinopteri; order Cypriniformes; family Xenocyprididae; genus Zacco; species Zacco platypus. The sequence continues at coordinate 33,856,654 of CM076083.1, read as the reverse complement.
CGGGACTTTAATCTGGAAAAGGCCAAAGAGGCTTTGTGTCAGACGCTCACATGGAGAAAGCAGCATCAAATTGACTTCCTGTTAGACACGTGGCAGTCTCCGCAGCTGCTCCAGGACTACTACACCGGAGGCTGGCATCACCATGACAAAGGTCCATCTCTACTATCATATTTAGTTTGACTTTAGGCTTTTAAAACATGACTATGTGCCACAGAACTAATGGAGAGACCAAACCGGGACGTGTGTTAGTCATAACTGTGCTAGACGTACAATCAGCCTTTGAAATAAAGATCAGTTGAAGCAATTGATGTGTTTCCCGTAGGCTGTATTAATATCAAAAAAGCAGAAGTTAATGTGGTTCTGTGCTTCTCTGTGTGTGTATTATATAGATGGGCGTCCTCTCTATATCCTTCGACTTGGACAAATGGACACAAAAGGTTTAGTGCGGGCGCTGGGAGAAGAGACTCTTCTGAGACATGTAAGAGTTAGACGAATACAAATACTCTTGAAATTGTGAATTGCTTTGTGAAAAGCACTAAATTTGATTTGACTGACTGTGAAAGTGTCAATTTGCCATTTCAAAGCAGCTTTATAGTCATACTGTTGTGTCAATAATGCCTTTCCATAGAGCAAGTTTTATGGCTATGAAGATGCAAAACGGTGATACTAGTGATCATCCGGATTTAGATCCATCTATATTGTATTTATATTGTTGTCTAGCTCATATTTCAGTGCAGCAGTGACTCAGACACACGTCTGAGTGCTCAAAACAATTAAGATATTACAATATTGGTTGGTTTTGTTTCTAAGTGAGAGTAAGCAATTCTCAAAAGTATTAATGAAGATTTGTCGCAAGTGAGAAAACAAATCAAGTCTAAGTCTTATGCTCAGGCAAACAATTGAGCATTTAAAGGTAATTTTGAGATTTAAATATTGGTTGGTTTTGTTTCTATAGAGTAAAAATTTTTATGCATCAATGAAGATATGATTTGGTTGTCAAAAAGTCTGATGTGTTTAAATGAGAAATGGCTTCAATTTGTAACATGTCTGATTTCAGACAGAAGCACTATATCATTCTTTACTGTGGTTGAAAATCTTATATTTTGGTGAAGATCTCGGTCATATCGCCCTTTTCTGAACCGGGAGCTGCTAGAAAGTCACCATGTAATGCTTTAATCCCACAGTGAGCAAGCCGTATAAAAATGACCAGTGAAGTCAGTTGGTTGGCTAAGTTTGATCAAATCACCATATTCACTGATCCCTTCACCTTTGACCCAAACTTTAGGTGCTGTCCATCAATGAGGAAGGTCTCAGACACTGTCAAGAGAACACCAAAATATTTGGAAAACCAATCAGGTACTTAACATGTTCATGCATTACCAAACAGATCATGTGTAGTGTATAGTGGCCATAATCAGTGTTGGGTGTAATGCAATACCAAATAATTAATTACTGTTTCCTTGAAAAAGTAAAGTAATGGATTACTTTTTAGTTTTTCTGTAATTTAATTAGTTTCGTCAGATGTAATTGCATTTAATACAGTAGAGGCTCCTCTCCACCAAAAGCTGGTGTGTGGTGGTGTTCTGGTGCAATATGGCCTCCGTCGTACATATAAATGAACGAATTATAAAATTTTATATATAAAAAAAAAAAATATATATATATATATATATATATAGTGGATTTAACATCTAATGTTTAAATGTATGTTTTTAATCTAACCTTCTCAATTTAAATACTTTTGTATTTAAGTAATTCATTTACAGTTCAGGAATAATTTATGCAATTTTATATTGTTTATTTGAAATAATTAAAAGAGCCGTTTTATGCCCATCTTTGTATTGTTGAACTGGTTGATGTTGATATGGGATTTAGAAAGTAATTAGTAATGCAATACATTTTTAGTACAGTAATGTAATAAATGGGAATCAAAAGAAAAATTTTATTATTCTGGATGTGGTTCCAATTCCAACTCCACTTAGCGAACTGCTAACAGAACCGAACCTCATGAAAACCAGCCAGTTGCAGTATTTTAAGTGGAACTGGTTATGGATAAGAAAAAATCAGTTCTTGGTTCTCAACGCTAGTGTCCATACACATGTGTTTTGCTGTACATGGTGCCTCTAAAGAAATAACTGCTCCTGTGCTGTAGTTGTTGGACATGTCTGGTGGATCTTGAGGGGTTAAATATGAGGCATCTGTGGAGACCGGCAATCAAAGCCTTGCTGAGGATGATAGAAGTTGTTGGAGCCAACTACCCTGAAACACTTGGCCGCCTCCTCATAATAAGAGCACCCAGAGTGTTTCCTGTGCTCTGGACTCTGGTAAACACTCACACACAAACTCATTCACATTATGACACACTTGCAACATAAAAAGAATATTAACAGATAGTTTAAAATATTAGGAAAGACTTAAACAAGCACATACTCAACCTTCATTTAATGGTCATAAATGTCGCTACACATTTACCCGCCAGAGTTCAATGTCATGTTAGTGTTATTTCACTCATCTTCCTTAATTACTGGCTTCTGTAAATGTCATGTTTGCCTCTGTCTGCGTAATAAAAATGACCTGCTGATGTTTGTTGCACCCTGTTCTGCTATCAGGTGAGTCCCTTCATCGATGAAAACACACGGAAGAAGTTTCTCATCTACGCTGGGAACGACTACCAGGGGCCTGGAGGTCTGGTGGACTACATCAACGGAGAATTCATCCCTGACTTCTTAGGAGGAGACTCTCTGGTGAGTCTAGCTCTAAAACACCTGGCTGGAAGTTTCTAGTAATCCTGAAGACCTTGATTAGCTGGTTCAGGTCTGTTTAATTGGGGTTGGAGGAAAATGTACCTTCAGGATCTGAGTTTGGCACTCCTGATGTGATGCTGCATTCATTACATGTAGAGGGTTGATGGTGCTCGTCACCAGAGTATTGAAGTTATCTAGCCTTGAGATGACGAGAGCCTTTAATAAGAGCTGCATAGCATATTCATAAATTTGAGGTCTTGTATTACATGGAAGCTCATCTTCTGCAAACATGAAATCAAGCATTGTGCATCATCTGTGTAGCAGCGATAGGACATGTCATTCTTAAATAAGCATTTGCATATTTATATTGAAATATTGTTTTACATATTTACCTTTAAAAACCGCAGTACTTTGTGTGAAACAGACGCTTCTTTATGCACTAAAACCTTGTGAAACAGAAGTACACTTAACTCACTTTAAAAAGAGTACTTAAAAAATAATAATAATAATCTCCTTAAGTGTGAACTGAACGTAATGTTTTCGGACACTGAATTGCATGTTAAATGCAACTGAATGAAAAGGAATTGTAGTTTTAAGATTTATTTTAAATGCAATTAGCTGAACTTTACAGTGTTTTTGACCCATCTTCATATGTAGGAGACGAACACAGTCGTTTAAAAATCTACTTTTAAGAGTTGAAGAACACTATAAATGCACATTCAATACAATTAAGCACAATTATTTTTCACGAGAATATATAACTCATCAAAACCAACAATGTGAAACAATGTTACTGGGGCCGGTTGCACCAGCTGCACATAAAAAGTCGGGTGTAAGCTCTACATTGGACTTGGTTACGTCCAGCTTTCAGATGAATATTTACACCTGTTGCACCATCTAAAACTACGACTAGGCGCAGCTGTTAGTGTAGACGATGATATGTTCGACCGCACTGTTAGTCGAGAAGCCGTTCACTATGGTTACAAATGTGAATTTATTGGTTCAGACGAATAGATGAAAAATGACTGCTAAGCTGAAAAAAAGAAAATTAAATTTATTGAGCTATTCAGTAAGTATATGCATATTTTGGTATGCAAGCAAAACCATTCAGTAATGAATAAAAAAACAAGGTGCTGTTTTCACGCTGCTCAAATTTATGGAGCAAGTTATAAGCTAGACCTGTTTTCACGCTGTACACAGTAGCCTGCTCAAATTAATGGAGCAAGTTGTATTTTAATAACGCATTCAACTTTTCCAGATAACCCCGACCCGCCTTTAGTGCCGAGGACGAAAAACACGACAACACCCCGCTGATCGTGTACCTGTACCGGACGCGCCATCGTCTCAATGTTTTTATTTGTCTTTATTTTCAACATGGAAACAAATCAAGACTTCTCACTTTACAAATACCTTTGACTAGCCATAAGATTTAGTCTCAGACATGGTATTAATTCTACGCAGGACTTAAAACAGATTTTACGTTGAGCTTAATCTTACGATAAAATATAACAGTGGAGGTAAAATAATGTAATAACGTCATGACATAAGATCACGCTGTTGTGATATGATTGATATCAATGTATACATTTAACACTTTGCCATTTTAGTCATAATTCGCTTGTCATATGACTTTGTTGTTGTGGTGTTTATTTGTTGGTATATTGTATTCTATCACCAGATTAGCACCTCTAGAAAGCTAACCATTAGCATTTCTATTCATTTCAATGGGACTGACTTGGCTAGCAAAGAATGCTCCAAAAGCATTTGACTTTCGTAAAATACGCTTGACTGTGAAAACAATTCCTTTTATTTTTTCTAACAAATACATTCATACTAAATGATTAGCCTGAAGCCAAAGAATAACAAAAGATGTCATTCTCTACTACAGGACACATGTAGCTGTGTATTTATTCATACAGAAATCATAACAATCATCTAATCTCTGCATGACTGTGTTTCTCTTGTTTCATTCAGTGTGATGTTCCTGAGGGCGGTCTGGTTCCCAAGTCTCTGTACCGCACGGCTGAGGATCTGGAAAATGAGGAGGTTAAACTGTGGAATGAATCCATCTACAAGAGCGCGAGTGTGCTGAAGGGAGCTCCACATGAGGTACAGCTCAAACACAATATACAGCTGCTGCTGTTTCCTTCAGCTTCATGACTGTGGATCAGTGCTGCCACCTGTTGGTTATAAGAACACATGCAGTGTGAAGGACAAACACCAATAGTATCTGTCTGCGGACTGCAAGAGAGGGGGCGTAACAGGAAGAAGGCGTAACCTGAAGTTGTCCAAGTCACACAGAACCACGCGAGATGTCAAAAAGAGATGATGCAGCCGCTGCACATGCGCACATCAATACTCCGTCATATAATATGTATTTATTTAATTTAATAACTGTATTTGCAGTATTGTAAGGTTAGGTTTAGGGTTGGGGTGGGTGTAGATGTTAATAAAACACAATTTGATAAGTAGCACATTTAATTTACTGTTATTTATCCAAAGATTTTGTCTCACTTCTGGTCAAAGCTACATCCCTTCTAGACACAATCGTCACTAGCACTGCTCTTCTTCTACTTCACTCTTTTTGCTTTTTAAGCTTCACTATCGCCACCTAGTGATAAGGGATCGGATCGTATAACAACTACAAGGCCACAGTCATGTTGTTTGTTTTCGTCATTTTTTTAGTATTTTGACTATGAAACTCTTCAGTACATTTTTATGGAAGGGGTAGGTTTAGGGAAATGTTTGGGTGTGGGGGTAGGTTTTTAGCTATAATTGCATGAGTTCGTATTAATTTGATAGTATTTATTTTGTTTTACTACTAGCTTGTTTCATACTTAAGATTCGATAGCTAATCTTACACATATTTCATTCATAAAACATAAAATAATTTACTTTAAAAGATTGTTTTAGTCAATGATGCCCACGCTTGTTTATTCGCGGAAGGCGTAACTTGAAGAGGCGTAACTTGAAATTCGTTATAGTACTGCGGGATGCAGACAGACCCTTCTCACAAACACTGTGAGCCTAATTCTGTTTAAAGTGCAGATCTGTGCATATTTACAGTTTATAGTGTGTTATGATTGTGTTACCAGAGTGGAAAATTCAGAATTGGCTCCCCTTCAATTCAAGAGGAACAACTTGAATAGAAATTGACAATATCATGAGTAATTTGTTCATACTGAAATATTAGCGCTGTGAGTTCTGCTTTATGAAATAAAGAGAAATCCCTTCGCTCTGTACAATAAACAATAAGCACTCCTAAACTATAACTTTTTTTTCACTTTTGTAACATTTTGCACAGATATTGAGCCATTTCACAGTACAATTTTACAATTTTCCAACGTGCAATATTTCTTTTGTATATTCTATTTTGTAAAGTTATTTAGTTTTCTGTTTTTATATTAGTGTGTACTACTTTTTACCATGTACCCCTGCTGTTGCTAAATGCAATTTCCCCACTGCGGGACAAATAAAGGTTTTACTTACTTACTTACTTACTCATCTTCAGGTGCTGATAGAGATTACAGACGTATCGTCCGTCATTACGTGGGACTTTGACGTGTGTAAAGGCGATGTGATCTTCAACATCTACCACTCCAGAAGAGCCCCTCAGCCCGCTAAAAGAGACGGTCTGAGCACGCACAACCTCGCCTGTCCCGCCGGAAACAACGTCCAGCTCATTGACCGATCGTGGATGCTGGGACAAGACTACAGCATGGTGGAGACGGCCCTGACCTGCCGAGAGGGAGAGAGCGTACAGGTGGGTGAATCTCACGAAACTGTCAAGAACATGCATGACTACAAAACCTGTAGATCAGAAGGAGAGACAAACTTCTTTCTTCATTCTCTCGCTTCGATCCACATGTCTCCATCAGGGCTCTCATGTGACGCGCTGGCCTGGATTCTACATCCTGCAATGGCGTCTTTACAGCACTCCAACATGCACTTCCTCCAGTCGGCCACGTGTAGATGATGTTCTGGCCTCTCTGCAGGTCTCCTCACACAAATGCAAAGTCATGTATTTCACAGAGGTGCTGCAGTCCACTGACTTCAGGTCTGGATATATTTACATGGTGAAAAATGTCAATGAATCATGATAAACTAAAGAAGCACATCATCTGGATGTTGTTCCTACATTAAAACATCATCTGGAAAGTCAAAGTGTCTCTTTAAAGGTGTTTGTGTTTCCATCAGGGGCTCCATGAGCAGCCTGGAGTCGAGTCACAGCGGTTTCTCTCTGCTCAGCGCCGCCACCACCTCCTCCAACCAGTCACACACAGGTTCAACCGTTTCAAGATAGCGTCTTCATCCAGCCGGAAAGACTTTAGCTCGGCAGGATTAGCAGTTTCTGGAAATGATGAATGATCATGACGGTGTTCACAGAGGTTCACATTAAACCACAGCAGACGCCTGTATGAGTGCTGATCTTTTTCACACAGCTTATATCATGATCAACTGTCAATTATATGCAGGTTTTCTGTACATTGTTACAAATAAATTTGTAAATGTTGTTTACCTCGGCGTCTTATTGAGTGACTTTTTTAATGTGGAGCGTAAAGATTCACTGTGCTGCTTTTCTGTTCGGAATTTAAATAATGAGCAGAAATTCATCTTCCAAACTGTGTTTCTGCTTTACCTGAATCACTACATTAACTCTATAATAATCATTTTTTGAGTTGTCAGGACAGATTTCCGGGGAAACTGTTTTACATCCGTCATTCATCCAGTTAACAATATATCTGTGACTAAAAGAAAACAATATATCTGTGAGTAAAAGAAAGAACAATATATCTGTGAATAAAAGAAAGAACAATATATCTGTGAATAAAAGAAAGAACAATATATCTGTCAATAAAAGAAAGAACAATATATCTGTGAATAAAAGAAAGAACAATATATCTGTGAATAAAGTCGGGTTACTACTATAGAAGGACGATGTAAATATACAACGATCGTGTTTCTTCAGAAGACTTGAATTAAATTGCTCCATTCATATGGATATATTTATTTTATGAACGTTTTGAAGCGTGAGATAATGTCCCACTTTATATTGCGTTTTAACTATTAAATAGTAAAATGTAAATTTTAAAATTAAAATACAGTGCGCTTTATTGTGTTCATGTTTTTACATTGTACTTCTAGTTATAAAATACCTACATGTAATTACAGCTGTAATACATTTCTGTAATAATTACATCTAACTACACTGTTGACCCGTGACCCCTTAAACCTCCCCATCCCACTAAACCGGTGTCATCCTTACCCGTATCACACCTCAATAGTGTCACAATTGTGTTTTGTGTTCTAGGACTTTTATTTGAGGTTGAAGTGTATTTTCTGTCCGCTTTGTTCACTTTCTGTGGTTTGTATCAGTTTGCCTCTGTTTCTATAGTTACGCTTGTTTGTTTTCATGACAATTTATTACACACACCTGTTGTCTATTTACACTAAAGTAAGTGCCTTGTTGGCAGATGCTATTTACACCAGCTTCACCCACCAGTGTCTGGATGGGCCAGTCAAGTTTTAAAAAGGACATGAAACATTCATTCTCTATGGTGTTTTACTCTACGGATGCAATATATTTTTGACCACAGTAAACAGCGAGGTGTCCTCTGTCATCTGTCAAGATGCGCTTTACCATCGCATATTGTTTACCAAAAAGTTAACTTTGTTTTGTTCTGAACAACACACACTTACAGAAAAAATATGCGGGTTTATTTAACTAAATCACTGCGTAATCACTGACCTGTTGTTTTTCTCATAGTCGTCTGATTTTAAAGTATGACTGTAAGCAAAATTAAATTGATAAAAACATTTACAGTAGCCAAACTTGATAGAAAATACAGTTATAATTTATTGGAGTATCTTTAGGTACTGAACTTTTATAAAGTGTGTGTATATGTGTGTGTGTGTGTATACATACACACTCATTTATATTTATTTATATTAGCACTTATTTATACACAAACATTTCTTTTCATTTGTAACAATATTTCACAATATTACTATATTTTTGATAAATGCAGTCTTGGTGACAAAAACATCAAAAAGTTACAATGTTTCCAAACGTTTGACAGGTTCTGTAAAGTTTATAACTCCATAAACATCTCATGAATCTCTTGTGTTTATTAGTTTCATATCTCACGTTATGTGAAACACCTGCATGATGACGAACACGAGTTCATCCAGGAACATCAGTTCAGAGAAGCTCCTGGAGACTCAGCTGTGGCGTCACCTCACAGAAGGGAGTGAAACTGTAAGTGTTCCAGTGGTGACGCTCCCACCCGCCCCAGTGAACCCACCCAGAAATAAGCGCCAGGAGTCCCGCTAGCTAAGGGTGAGATTGAACAAATGGTGAGAGAGATTGTGGAGAAGCAGCAGAAGTTTGGTGATGGAGCCTCCATTCATTATGTTTTGTACTGTTACTGCTCTACAAAGATGCTCCAGATGTTTGCAGTGGAAGGCCTCACCAATCCTCAAGAAAGAAAGAGAATCCTCTGGAGAAAGAGAAAGGCCCCGGAGCAGCATCCCACTGGTCCACACGAACATACTGGGTTCCCTGGTGTGGCTGTGAAATGTGTCTATTGTCCTGCCAGAGTGTTTCTCTATATCGGACAGAGGGGACGACTCACGAGATGACTTGTGGAGACTTCTGTCTTCCTTTTATGAGCTTGAAAGGAAGAGATGAGCAGCAGAAAAGAGAAAGAAACTGCCCTCATGTTTCCTGCTTTTGAATGTATATTGTAATTATTGTATCATAAAATATAACTGCATCTTGTTTGTTATGGATGTCTGTTACATGCCGAAACGACTGTGGTTTGTTCTTGTTCCTTATTTGTCTTTCTGTTTGTTTTTGTTGTTGTTTTTACTTCAGAACGCCATGTTGGTTCATGCAGGATTGTAAAATGTCAAAAGTCTGCTTAACTTTTACTGTGTTATATATGCATCATTGTTTTAATTTATTAACAGAAAAGTTTTTGCCAGTCTTTCAAAACATTTTCAAACTCTGATTATTTAGATGATGGACAGCACTAGTTTTAATCTTTTGAAATTGTAAATACAGTGTTGAATATACAGAAATATTTCTTACATTTTATTAGTTTATTACATTTGGCACAATCATATTCATAACTGTAGTGTATTCATGCACACGAGATCATCTGTGTTTGACTGAAAAAGTGCTGTTTCAGCCTGTTTCTCTTTTATTCCTCCTCAGATCTTTGTTCAGTGGGAGTTTTTAAACTGTCACTTGATTTCATAGATGGATTATTTCTTTCGGTCATGTTGAGATATTCCCAGTATGTACAGGATTGTTTGTTTTTTACATTTGTTCTTTGTGCTCTTAACATGTTCATAGTGTTGTGGTGAATGACTGTCTTTTAAAATTAAATAGGCAAACAATTTATTTTATTCTTTTAATGTTTAGTTTTTATTAAAACATAATTTAACTGTTATTTTAACTGTTACACGGCCTCAAGTTTGTCTCGCGTCTGATTGGCTCGTCTCAGTTCTACAGGTACACACGGCTGAACGTCACTGGGGCCTTGAGGAAGGACGACACGCCTCACAAAGACACTGATGGGTGGCATGAGGAGTCTGTCTCCACATTATTCAGCAGAGGAACATCAGCAGCAGGAATCAGCTCCTACAAGACACTTTTGGACAGGTGTTCAGGTCAGATCACACATCTGGCTCAATGTTATCCTGTGCTGTGATGAAGGAGAGCTGGATGATCCTGTCCTGGTGATGCTGCAGTCTGAGAGTGAGCGTTGTACTGTGGGCCGAACAATCCCAACAACATCTTCCTTTCTAAAGCGTCAGTGTTAAAAGTGCTGGATTCAGCGGATCCACATCCTTAGAGGCGGCCCATCTTACTCAGATTTGAACACTCAATGTTAATAACTGTTACTATTAAACTGAACATAATTATTTAATTTAAAATACATCTTTTTCTAGTTTTTACTGTGTTTTCCACAACTTTAGATTTTATTATTATAGTTGTTTAATCTATAATTATTTAATGTTTATTTCATTATTATATATTTTGGTTAGTATTATACTGTATTACCTTTTTCAGTTTTATTTAATATGTATATTATTGTACTATTAATAACTTTTTTTGGTGTTTATTGGTTATATTTCACACATGGATTTTCTGAACATAGTTATACAAATATAATGTGAATCTAAAAAAAATGTCTAAAATTAAAAGATTTCAAACATGATCAAAATGTTCATTTCAATTATTCACATTCAAATATGATCTATAATAAAGATATTCTACTGTAAATGTTTATTAAGATCATTGTACATTTTACACATCCTACACAAGAACAATTCTTACCAGTTTTATTTCATCCTTGTGCAAAAGTTTACATTAATCGTGCTTAAATTGTATCTAGATGAAAAACAATTCGGGATTCGAACCTCTAATTTTGTGTATTATTTTTGGCCCGCCTCCCTCGAATTTTCTCCGGCTGGCCTCCGCGAGCGAGTTACGTGTTCTGGCTTTAACGCGATCGATCTGGGTTCGAATCCCGCTTTTGCCGAGCTCGAATTTATTTTCATTAAAAATGAGAAATAATTTGCCAACGAGTGTTTAATAATATTAAAAGTGAGTTAGGGGAAGGTGTAGAGAGGGGTTTTAATCTCCCAGTAGGCAGCATCCATTTCATAATTTTAAACCACCATTTCATCATCATAAATATAATCATTTCCACTCTGATATTATTGCATCCTGTTAATTTACAAAAATACTGAGGTGCAAATAGTATCTGCCAGTATAAAATATAAATAGCATCTAATTACTATTTACACTTATCGCAAAGAACTGATACTTTTACAAGGTGAATTGAACGTAATTTGCAAAATGAAAAAATGCACTCAATTTTTTTTTTTAGTAATATTTTTCTTTTTTGCATGTGGAATACCATGGAAATGAAGAGTAGCTCAATAACTTTTAGTTCTGCCAGTTTTCACCTCTGATATTATAACAGTGACGAGAATTAAACCTGTTTTCTGAGTTTTGTTGTTTGCTGTTGCCATGGTGAATCCTAATATCGGAGCGCCATTGGTCAGTTCTTGGTTTTTATATTTATAATGATAGTTAATCAACATCATTATATCCTAGAATATAATGCAAATTAGAAATATATTGTTGAAAGTTTTTGAGTAAAAAGATTTTGATGAATGTTTCAGTGACCAGATCAGAGGTGAATTGGCGCCTCCTACTGGCGGGTTTCCGCTTCACTCCAGAGCCCAAGACTGTAAAAACAAGACTCTTCTCATTTATGTTTATTTAAATACATTTTAATAGAAATTTAGTTTGGCCAAGTATCATATAAAATGCACACTTGCACTGATGAAGTTGTTAGTAGTCTAGCTGTTTAAAGATTACCATAGTAAAACATGGTAAAAGGTATTTTTAACTGTCATCAATCAAACTGTTTCCACTTTTGACACCAAATAAATGTTTACAGGCGATTCAAAGGCCTTTACAGTAAATCAAGATGTAAAATAGAAATAATGAAATTATCTCCAGTACATCATGTTTGTTACACGATATGATTAAAGAAAATAAATAGTCCTTCACCACATGCTTTGCTGCTGTTTTTGTGAAAATCTCTTCCCGGCGGAGCGTGTCCCGGACACCCCTACAAATTTAACATTGTAAAGTGTAAATCCAGCACAGATGACTTCAGTGAATATAGATGTGTCCCAGTTCAGAGCCGCATCCTTCCAAGTCTGTGATGGTCGAAGCGATTGTTAAACGGGACAGTCTGGCCTGGAGATTGTTCTTGTTGCCTAGCAACAGTGACGTTTGTGTTGGACTTATTCAAGTTTATATTCAACCGTCTAAAAACAAAACAGGACTAACAACCTAAATATGATCATCTTGATCCATTTATGTACATCATAAAAGTATGAATATTTATAAAGTTACATTTAAGATATGTCAACATTTAAGAGTTTTTGTAACATTTGTATTGTTAGATATTCCACTACTTTGAAATACAATTTTGAGTGAAAGTATTTACTTGCATTTAATATTGTGATTCAGCATTTTGTGTGTGTGTGTGTGTGAGTAAATTGATTAATGTGTGTCAGTCAGTGTTTAATGTGTCGGTCAGTGTTTAATGTGTCGGTCAGTGTTTAATGTGTCGGTCAGTGTTTAATGTGTCAGTCAGTGTTTAATGTGTCAGTCAGTGTTTAATGTGTCAGTCAGTGTTTAATGTGTCAGTGAGTGTTTAATGTGTCAGTCAGTGTTTAATGTGTCAGTCAGTGTTTAATGTGTCAGTCAGTGTTTAATGTGTCAGTGAGTGTTTAATGTGTCGGTCAGTGTTTAATGTGTCGGTCAGTGTTTAATGTGTCAGTGAGTGTTTAATGTGTCGGTCAGTGTTTAATGTGTCAGTCAGTGTTTAATGTGTCAGTGAGTGTTTAATGTGTCAGTCAGTGTTTAATGTGTCGGTCAGTGTTTAATGTGTCGGTCAGTGTTTAATGTGTCGGTCAGTGTTTAATGTGTCGGTCAGTGTTTAATGTGTCAGTCAGTGTTTAATGTGTCAGTCAGTGTTTAATGTGTCTGTCAGTGTTTAATGTGTCAGTGTGTGTTTAATGTGTCAGTGAGTGTTTAATGTGTCGGTCAGTGTTTAATGTGTCAGTCAGTGTTTAATGTGTCAGTGAGTGTTTAATGTGTCAGTCAGTGTTTAATGTGTCGGTCAGTGTTTAATGTGTCGGTCAGTGTTTAATGTGTCGGTCAGTGTTTAATGTGTCAGTCAGTGTTTAATGTGTCAGTCAGTGTTTAATGTGTCAGTCAGTGTTTAATGTGTCAGTGAGTGTTTAATGTGTCAGTCAGTGTTTAATGTGTCGGTCAGTGTTTAATGTGTCGGTCAGTGTTTAATGTGTCGGTCAGTGTTTAATGTGTCAGTGTGTGTTTAATGTGTCAGTCAGTGTTTAATGTGTCGGTCAGTGTTTAATGTGTCAGTGTGTGTTTAATGTGTCAGTCAGTGTTTAATGTGTCGGTCAGTGTTTAATGTGTCAGTCAGTGTTTAATGTGTCAGTCAGTGTTTAATGTGTCAGTCAGTGTTTAATGTGTCGGTCAGTGTTTAATGTGTCAGTCAGTGTTTAATGTCACACAGAGACACTGAAGAGTTTAAAGAATAAACATTAAATCCAGCACAGAGGGGTTCAGTGAATGTGTGTGTGAATGTGTGTAAGTGTGTGAGTGTGTGTGTGTCAGAGACGCTGTAGAAGGACAGAGTGCCGGCCGACACGTCCACAAACACTCCTGCTCTCTGACTGACTGAACCAGAGACGACAGTTTCATTACCATCGTGCCAGACAGTGAATCTGTGATCAGAGCAGAACAGACTCCAGGACTTCTCATTATATCCAAACCAACAGTCACTCCATCCTCCTTTCCTCTTGATTCCTTTATAAGCCACTGATATTACAGCATTTCCACTCCATTCAGCCTCCCAGTAACAGCGTCCAGTCAGACTCTCTCCACACAGAACCTGAAGATAATGATCAAATCTCTCTGGATGATCAGGATACGACTGTTTCTCTCTCACATGCGTCACCTTTCTGTTCTCCTCAGACAGAACGAGGAGACGGTTTGCTGTGTTTGGATCCAGTGTGAGATCACAGGCGTCTGAACACAAGAACACACATTACAAGAGCAACATTTACAACAACAAACACTCAAACTGTTTCTGGACTCACATTTGCGTAATCTTGAAATCATGAACTCTCCTCCGTGATCCACACTAGAAACACAGAGAGAAGCTGTTATTACACAAACACAAACACTGAACAAACTTTCTCTCTTTCTTTCTTTCACTTTCTTTCTTTCTTTCTTTCTCTTTCTTTCACTTTCTTTCTTTCTTTCTCTCTTTTTCTTTCTTTTTCTTTTTCTTTCTTTCTTTCTCTCTTTCTTTCTTTCTCTTTTATCTCTGAAACACTGACTGTTTCTATAGCAACCGAGTCACCGTGAGCTCTCACCTCTGAACTCTGACTGTTTCTATAGCAACCGCAGCTTCTAATGGCAGCAAGAGTGACGAATGACTTTAAAATCCACGATTGGCTCTTTTATTCAGGAGGCGGGACTTATTCCTCCATATTGCAGTCGCACTTTCTCTCATTCATTTGTTCACGTCTTTGTGTATCGAACGTTTTTGGCAGTTCCTTATTATGGAAAACCAAATTACTCAAAATGAAACAATTAAAATGAATTCAGTAAAACAGCAATTAAATGAACCAGTTTATTCTGAAATAATTAAATAATAATTAGTTCTTTTAATTCATTATTAATTAAATCAATCAATAAATGTATCTGTTTATTTTTAAAAGCTCCATAAAATCACAACAGTCATTGTTTACAATCTACAAGTGCGTCTCAATAGATTAGAGTGTCGTGGAAAAGTTCATTTATTTCAGTAATTCGACTCAAATTGTGAATCTTGTATTAAATTAATTCACACAGACTGAAGTAGTTTAAGTCTTTCGTTCTTTTAATTGTGATGATTTTAGCTCAAATTTAACAAAAACCACAAATTCACTTTCTCAATAAATTAGAATATATTGAGTCAAACTGTGGTAAGTTTCACAATTTGATCTGAATTACTGGAATAAATGATTTTTTCATGATATTTTAATTCATTGAGATGCACTTGTTTATTTCACAATATCCTCTTTCACGCACTTTTATTATTTAAATATCTATTTCTTTCATAATTAAATGTTCTTTTTCAAAAAACTGTTTTTCACGAATGACGCATATTTGAGAATCACGTGTTTTAAAGCACGATTTCCCAAAGATTCATAATAATAGAGGGATTTCACCAACGCCAATCAACAGACAGTGGGCGGAGCTTGACTCTGATTGGTTGAAAGTTGAAGTGACATAGAGGGTACGGGAACAAAATGTTTTGCCTTCATTTAATTTTAAACCACCTTTATGGAGACAGATTAGACTCAATAATTCACATATCAATAAAATTATATATTCATAAAACACATTTCACAAATGTAAAACACAATTCACAGATATATAACTGCACAAAAAGTTTTGAATGTTCGCCTCACATTCGTGTGTGAATCAGTTGGATTTGTGTGTTTTGACACTTCTCTGGCTCTCACACCTTCCACAGGATCATTTAAACTCTTTAGCCAATCAGATTGAAGCTGATCAATCGATCAATCATTATCATGTGAGGGCGTGTTCAATCAGTCATCTCTCTCTGTCAGGACCAGAGTTGCCAAATCCTCTTACAATCCACAATTTTGGGCTTTTTTTTTTTGGCAAATCACGTTAAAAAAAATTACGAGTCGTTGCGTTTTTTTGGGCTTATTTAAAAAATATTGTTGCTTGTTATGAAAATCTGACAAGCAACTTCATTTCTTTACATTAATGGTCGCCGTTTTCTCCAATGCATTGATTGACACTCTGATTACAGCTAATAAACAATCAGTGCAGAAATATTAATTCTGTAGCGATTCGTCAAAACATTCAGCCCCTCCTCCCCCCTCTGGAGAAAATCACATTCACTGCGCATGCGTGTGACGATGTAATCCAAGCGATGATCGTTGGATATAAATAGACATGTACATTTTCACAAACAATGGCACTAATAAAGTGGTCCAAGTATGGAAAAAATACGACAAAAACTGGGAAAAGGACACACAACTTAAAGACTGGATATGTCAAGTGTTCGGTGATCAAAGTAAAGCGATGAGAGAGGAGAGGGATGACCTTTTTTATCAGGTAAATTTGTATTTTTACTATATTTTTGTAATATATATTTTATCACAGGCTGTATTTAAAAAAACAAGTAGTCTTTTAGCCTATAAGATGAGTGGATAGTTCATGTCCTCCCTGATTTTTGCTAAATAACTTCTGCTTTTCATTTTAAAATAAAAAGTGGTTTCAGTTTAATATGTTGCGGCTCATTTATTGTTAATAAACAGTTCATGATAAATAAGATTGATGGTGATAAATAATTGAATAATGTTGGGCTTGTTTTTAAAGCTGCGGTTGCTGATTTGTCTCGCGAGAGTTGTCAACTGTGATCAGGACAAATCAGATTTTGGTCTGATATTTAAAGCCGTCAGCACCAGAACAAGAGCTGATGTACAACAGGAAACTCTTTCAGTTGAGTAATCTGAGGTGCTCAATGATAATTGCATCTCTGATCAGGATAACTTCATAGTTAATGTTAATGTTAACAAATGAAACCTTATTGTAAAGTGTTTCCAATTATTTCTTCACAACATTGTCCATTAAAAACTGTGAGATGACAATACAGCACAGGACATTAGTGAATGAATATTGGACATATTCAGACATTAATGAATAACGTATAAAAGCATAAAGAAACAAAATGAATGAGATGTTTGTGACTGATATCCAGATGTCAAGCCAACAGTGTTTAATCCTGAGAAATGCAGCGAAACAATAAGTGTGTGATAATTTAACACTGAACACTGTTGCACAAAGACCAAGAACAAACATCGTCACTAAACAACGAGTGCTCATGAAATGAGGTCTATTCCCTCTTTAAAGAAGCTGATCTGAGGTCAGAGCTGATGGATCTGGGCTGGACACTGGCAGTCTGAGGGGTTCTGGACCCGCCGCTAAAATACAACAAAACCAGCATCACTTCCTCTTCATTTGGACAAAACGGGAGAATCTGATGATCACAGCAGTTGCTTATAATGTTAATAGTCAATAAACTAAAGCTTCAACTGATCTCTTCGTTTACTTCAATAAACAGATGAACCGATCGAACTGAACATCTCTCTGCATATATATATGATTTTATTTTGTGCACATTAATTGCTTTTTGTGAATGTATATTTTTTCGCGCACATGAATTGTTTTTTGGGGGTTTTTTTGTGCTCGTGAATCAGTTTTCATGAATGTGAATTTGGCTCGGCACGAGTGCATCATGTTTTTTGTGTGGATTATATTTGAGTCTAATCTGTCTCCAAACACCTAAAAATAACATTAAAACCGAGCATGAATTTCTAACATCCAATCAAATTGCTCACCTTTAGCGATCAAAACTGACTGTATCCACACAAGCAGAGGACAGGTTGTGTGCAGAATAGAGATGAAGCTGCATGACTGTCTTTCTCCACAATGAATGAAGGCTAGCTTTGAAAAGTGGGGTTTTAAAACTTACTAGCTTGAAGAACAAATTTAGGGCACAGGCTGATCATAAAGATCGATTTATTCAACACTCAAACATCAAAGAGAGTTTTTGTTTTTAATGTTGATAATATATGATTATTATCCACACTGATTTTTATACTACAGTTCAACAAACTAAACATTAAGTGAAATACATTTTAAACAGTTTTCTTTGCTGTATTTTGCGAGAACTGCGACTCACAGCGAAGTTTCATGAACGTCAAAAAATCATATCATGTTACTCTTTATATTATCTGGACTTCAGTAAAACAAATCCAAAGGTCGAGTCATCAATGTTTCTGTGATCTTTGTGATGCAAGAAAATAAGTGAAATGCAAAGTATTTTAGTGTCCTAAAATGGAGGCATATACTTATATATTTCTCACTGCTGAACTATATCATATCATGTCCTGCAGGGTTGAGCTCCATCCATAATCGATCACATCATGTCATTTATATGGACCCTGGAACGATATTTCTACTGGTCACCCCCAACCCACCCGTCACCCCGTAACACACAATAATGCACAATAATGCACAATAATACACAATAATTAATTGTGTATAATTGAACATAAACATACAGTATGGCTTGATTCCCCTTTAAATCACGAAATACGCGTCGGAATATGACGCCTTTTCTCTTTGTTTCACAATACTGAATTAATGATGGTAAATGAAGGTTGGTGTCATTAACCTGTTAGCCGTCACCCCGCTTTTGAAAAATCCCAAGAAATGACATACCCAAACTAAAACATATGCAGTTCATGAACCCTTTGCACTAAAAGCATAAGTATGGTCTCATTTCAAAGCAGACACTTTGCAGTTTATTGTAAAGTCATAATTAATTATTGTCATAATGAAAAAAATAGTTATAAATAGCTTCAAAATTTTGTATAGTTATTAGAAATGTATTTTTATGGAAAATCTTTATGAAAATAAAATTGATGTCAGCCCCTCTGCTATCTGGAAATGCACTCCAGCTAAAGCCACATGTCTGACCATGTTATATTTCAAATCTGAAGATGATGCGTTTAAAACTGTGAGTTTTATTGAATGTTTTATAAGATCATGTCATGTGATTTTATTTTGAGAAAACTCTAAAATGTTAACTAATGTTTATAGCCTTCTTCCAAGCACCTATTCAGTGTATTGTCCATTGTTTTGTGTTGCAAAACTGCCCCATTCAATTTCAATGCACCATTTGCACAATTCACACCTCTCCGGCCTGGTTATGGCTCTAATTATTCATTTCTTTTGTCTCTATTATAATTACTGACTGTTCTATTCAAGAAGACTTAATCCCATCATTTCTTTCATCAAACTTCTCACTTCACCTTCTCTGAAACTGTATCAAATGCCCTTCATGGAAAAAAAGAATCATTTCAGTGAGTTTTACTTTTGAAAATGATTCGTTATAACAGATAGGTGGCAGCATGAGTTTAGCACACCATCAAAACATGACAATTTATGAGATTACAACCAAGTTTTTGCTCCAAATTTACTTTATATCACAAGTCGAGTGTCTTAAATAAACTTCTGTGATGTGATGTCGTTTTGGATCTAAAAATCGGACTGAAAATACATTATTTTATGGTATTCTGCACAATGAGAAAAGCTATCGCGATTAGCATTGCATTATGAATATAAAGTATTATGAAAATACCTGACATGGCATGAAGGACACATAGACCATACATGGTCACAATCGTGTATTTATTGTCTTCAAAAGTGTCTATATTATACGTTATCTGCATGTTATAGCGATCTCTGGAAGACTGTGTTAGTTTCTGATCACATGGTGAGCCTGTTCTTCACGTGTGCCATTTGTGGACTAAGTGTGCAACACTTCTGCTCCCTCCTGCTGCAAGAATGAATCAGAAACACAGAACATCAGAGTGTCCAGCGCTCGTAATGATTACAACGGCGCTTTTTGGGTAAAAAATGAATAAATATTACTCCTCTGTATAAAAATTTGACATAAACATATGAGAATCCATCAATATTTCTCCAAATGTGCATGCTTTTGAGCTAAAAGCGCAGAGGGATGTTGTTTTGTCAAGAGTTTTGATGACGATCTCACAGGAGTTTTTTCTCAATGGATGTGGCTGATGCTCATATTTCAAAGAAAAGGTATCGACTCCGTTTTTCACATTCATAACTCCTGACGCATATTAACAAATTACGTTCACTATACGATATTGAGAGTAAAGCAGTGATTAAAAATTGAATCTTGAGTTTTAGATCTTTTTAATGATGTATAGTTTGTCAAGGTAATTACATTGCATGTAACAGTAAATTTGAGTTAATTTAAACAAAGAAGCTTCGGTGCGTCGACGGGAGGTTGTCGACTAACAGGGTGTATAATTGAACATAAACATACAGTATGAATTGCTTCCCCTTTAAATCAGGAAATACGCGTCGGAATATGACGCCTTTTCACTTTGTTTCACAATACTGAATTAATGATGGTAAATGAAGGTTGGTGTCATTAAAGGATCTGAGCTGAATTTTACATAAATAAATCACATCAATCCCGTGTTGTGGACATTGAGAGGCTGCAGAGGACTTTTCATCACTATTTGAAGTTTCTGCTTTTCAAAAGCGGAAATGTGATAAAGGCCAAAACCAAAGATACTTGAAGGCAAGCCGGAACAACTTAACGCCGGTTAATGCTGCATTATGCATGAAGAAGACAAGAGGTTGATTTTTTTAACAGATGTCAATGGAGGAGAGGCTTCATATACTGAATAAACCACTTTTGTGAGGAAAGAGCTTTTCATTTAATAAATCAACAGCCCATCGGTTAATCTTCAACATGTTTGCTCTTAAACATTCATTTGGGAGTTACAGTGAAAAAAAAAAATTGTTTCATAAGAGAAGTCACGGACAATTGCAGAACAGGTATAATTTATGACACTTTCTTATTCATTTCTATGGTCTCTGCAAACACTGATTGACTCGCACAACTCTGAACAGAATTCAATGACGTCAAGGCTGTAATGTGATTGGTTATCAAGGCACACGTGATCCACGTTACGCTTTCTCCAATGGAAAGAGACCATCGTATCTCTCAATAATAAGACCATCGATCATGTGACACTGAAGACTGGAGTAATGATGCTGAAAATTCAGCTTTGATCACAAGAATAAATTACATTTTAAAATATATTCAAAAAGAAAAAGTCATTTTAAAATGTAATAATATTTTACAATATTTACTGTTTTTACTGTGTTTTTGATCAAAAGTCAGTGTTGGTGAGCAGAAGAGACTTCTGTCAAATATATTAAAGGACAAGTGGTTTAAACAATGGATGGATGGACAATATTCACTAAAAATAAATTATTTGAAAATGAATCAGTATGAAAAAATAAAACAATCTGAACCTGTTAAAAATAATCTGTGAAGCACATTTTCATACTTCTGATAGCAACATCTTGGTTCTGTCGTCACCTGTTTCTAGTTTAGTTGCCTTTGTTTGTTTCATGTCTATTATACAGTGGGTTTAGAAAGTATTCAGACCCCCTTAAATTTTTCACTTGTTATATTGCAGCCATTTAAGTTCATTTTTTTCCTCATTAATGTACACACAGCACCCCATATTGACAGAAAAACACAGAATTGTTGACCTAAAAATGGCTGTCCACCAACGTTTACCATCCAACCTGACAGAACTGGAGAGGATCTGCAAGGAGGAATGGCAGAGGATCCCCAAATCCAGGTGTGAGAAACTTGTTACATCTTTCCCAAAAAGACTCATGGCTGTATTAGATCAAAATGTGCTTCTACTAAATACTGAGCAAAGGGTCTGAATACTTAAGACCATGTGATATTTCAGTTTTATTTATTTATTTTTAATAAATCTGCAAAAATGTCAAGAATTCTGTGTTTCTCTGTCAATATGGGGTGCTGTGTGAACATTAATGAGGAAAAAATGAACTTAAATGATTTTAGCAAATGGCTGTAATTTAACAAAGAGTGAAAAATTTAAGGGGGTCTGAACACTTTCCGTACCCACTGTATAGCCCTGTGTTTCAGTTACTCTGACAGTTTTCATCTTTGATTTGTGTGGTTAATAAACTTCTGTGATTCTCCTGTGATCTGCAGAAGACTGTTTATATTGTATCTTCTTTGTGTGTGTTGGCTTACCACACCATAACATGAAACTAAAGCACAGCACAATTATCTGTGTGTTCAAAATGTGTAATGAACACCTCGTCATTCATTATCTCGCTTTTACTATGATTTCTTGCCAGTACTGACAAGTTAAAGCTGTCACTGATGTTGGCAGCGCATATTTTGACTGTAAATGTGAAAATAGTTATTTTCATGAAATCAGACACAGATAAAGTTGTGAAATGATTTGATCCTTGCTCAGTCTTTATGGAAACAAATAGAAAAGGAGCTTTTTCTCCAATAAACTTGCAAGACTCTTTATTTTCTAGCGTTCCTTACAGGAAGTGCTTATTATATTATGAATCTTTCCAATCCTTCATTCTCCAGATATTCAAAAAGATCATTTAAAACTACATGGCATATTCACACTCCTATTTGGGACAATTTGAATCATTTTCTGGCAAACTTTTGTGCAGCCATCTTGAGGACAATACATTCATGCTTCCACGATCATAATCATCATTTCATCATTTTAAAATGACCCACAGTTCCTGTTTAACCACACATGACATGATTATGTGTTCATCACCCACTCTTACTGTCATTTTTGAGGGGAGTCTGAGCACATTCATGCACATGTTTTGAGATTGTCTAGATGTACAAACTTTTTGGGATCTAGTGTTAGATGTAATGTACAAGATCACAGGATACATCTTCCCAAAGATCCTGTTAATTTATTCTCGAATGTTTATTTTCAACTTTCTCTAAGTGCGAAGGACTCGAAATTTTGGCAAGCTGTCAAGACTGATGCAAAGAAGTTCAACATTTTTAAGAATAATGTTACTGTAACAGAGGTGCAGCTGTTGGCTGTGACAGACTTCCTTCACTTATTACACAACCTGTAATAGTTAGCAGTTGTGCTGCTTGTCCATTTCATACACAAAAGCAGACAGACACATCTTACTTTTATATAAATGAAGTTGCAATCTTTTCTGTGAGAACCAAAGAAGACTCTCTTGACAACCACAAAAACAAAGTCAAATTCTGTCACATTCACAGCAGACAGAATGACTGTTACTGCTCACATACCTGGATCCTAGCTGACTGTAGATCAGATCCAGCTCTCTCAGGTGTGATGGCCTTGAACTCCGAGCTGATGCCAGAGCAGAATAATCTTCTGTCACCAAACAGCCAGATAATCTGCAACAACAGTAGGTCTTCATGTTACCATGCTTCATTGCAAAACATACTACAATCTCAGAACAAATGACACAGTTTAACATTTTTGAAAAAAATAAAAGCAGTCACTTGTTTGTCAATTCTTTGACTTTTCGGTCTACATCATTGTCTTCTGTGTATCAGAAACGTGTTGCAAGTGTTGTTATTTATTGAGGCGTTCTGTGCAGAAACTGCTCTCATGCTCCACATGTTGTTATCAGTGGCGTAGGCAGAATTTTATTTTGGCCGGGACTTTCACGCAGGGTCCTTCACTTTTTCAACATATTCCTTATAGCCCATAATTATAATTATTTAACATAGATGTCAATCAAACTCATCTAGCATTATACAAAAACACATTTTATTTATTTTACAATTTGAGATGTTATAATAATGTTTGTAATTGTATTAAAATCAAATGAAACAGCAATACTTTAATAAATATAATATTTGTACAATAACTGGGGGTGTTATTCATCAGTGGATGGGTCTGTGCCCGTCAGGCCCGTCCGTTGGCTGCACCAGAAGAACGAGCAGAATCAGTTTTTTAACATTTCTGTTCATGTGTTCCTTCTGTATTATTACCGTTCCGAAACCAGTTTGGTTATAAAAATACTGGTTACTTTAAAAAAAAAAAAATGTGTTAACTTTAATAATAATAATAAAATAATAAGTATAGCATTTTTTTTTTACTCAAAAACATGGAGTTTTTTGCCATCTAGTCAAAGCCAATTCAACATCATTTTTATAACAAGATTTTGTCCAAATGTATTAAATGAAGGGAAAAAACTTCCTTTCGGATACGGTTCAAACGTTTAAATAAATTAAAGTATTTTTTAAAAATATAAAAGTTCTAAACTATTATTTATGTAAACTAGGATTTTTACTTCACTTACATTATCAAATAAAAATTTTCATTAATGTCCATTTTTTGTTTTTGTTCCTTTGAGCCCTGGTTACAGTCATATTTTCCGTGTGTTGTTAGTCAAACTTCTGTTCTCATCGCATTGTAGGAAGACGCTTTTATCCAAAGGGACTTGCAAGTGAGGAATACAACAAGTGATTCATCATGAAGACATTGGTTAAGTGCTCATGAAAGAGATGAGTTTTCAGCTGTCTTTTAAATATTGCCAGGGATTCTTCATTCCTGATGAAGGTAGGGATATCATTCCACCAGCAGGGAACAGTGAAGGAGAATGTTCTGGAGAGTGATTTTGTGCTTCCCTGTGAATGTACCACGAGCCTTTGCTCCTTTAGTGATCACAGGCCTCTGGTCGGGACATAGACTCCTGAAAGTGAGTGGAGGTAGGAGGGTGCAGAGCCTGTTGTAGATCTTGAAATTGATGTGAGC
This sequence comes from Zacco platypus, assembly GCA_038088235.1. Taxonomy (NCBI): domain Eukaryota; kingdom Metazoa; phylum Chordata; class Actinopteri; order Cypriniformes; family Xenocyprididae; genus Zacco; species Zacco platypus. Next base: position 33,832,031 of record CM076083.1, on the reverse strand, counting down.
AGCAAGTGGTAGCCAGTGCAGAGAGACAAAGAGAGGCATGACGTGGGCTCTTTTGGGCTTGTTGAAGACAAGACATGCTGCAGTGTTCTGGATCATTTGAAGAGGTTTGATTGCACATGGTGGCAGTCCAGCCAGAAGAACATTGCAGTAATCAAGCCTAGAAATGACCAGGGTCTGGACGAGAAGGTGTGTTGCATGCTCATTAGAAAAGGCCTGATCTTCCTGATGTAGTGCAAATCTGCACTCATCAGTCTTTATAATGTGGTCTTTGAAGGACAGTTGGTCATCAAAGATAACTGCAACATTTCTGGTCAAATTTGTTGGGGTAATTACTAATGTACCAGCTTGGTTAACCCTGTAAGTACACACTAATTAATGTAATTAATATAGTGCAGTGTTGGGATTAAAAAGGTTTATTCTCATGAATAACGTGGAGGAAAGCACAGAAACTGATGATGTAGACAATACAGCTCAGGAAACCCAGTTAGGAGTAACAAGATGGCAGCAAAGAAGAGGATACACACGCTTCCAATAAAGATAATAATTATGATGCATTTGAGTTATATGGTGACAATTGAGTTGATGAAATGATACAAACTTGATTGAGAATTCTTTTTGTAACGGACCTGATAAGAAATGTATAAATGAAATAGTAATGACCTTTTCTGGTAAATGGAAAAATGCAGCAGTGCACCAGTGATGATTTGGACACATCAGGCTCTTAAATAGTACTATTGCTAAGCTTACCACACCAAATATGGCCAAAATTGATGTGCAAAGGGTTTTTTCCCCTCTTCTTTTTAAATGGCTCTATAATTTTGCTTAAATCATCAAAATATGAGGAAAATATTTTTATATTATTTAAATGTTTTAAGATATGAGGAAAGAATAAAACACTAAACTAAGCAAAATTTTTGGCAAAAAGAGGAAAACTAGAGCAACAGGTTTCAGAAAAACAAAAAAGCTAAAAAAAAAAAAAAGCACACACTGACTACAACATAATCAGTTTTTTTATATTTCATTGGTCCTCTTGTTGATTTATGAATGACAGTGTGGCCAAAAATAATTTGAAATAAATTGAAATTTCATTACATTATCTCACATGAAACAATTGACTTCAAGCACATCTTTTAACACATTTTAAAAATATTTATTTAAAAATATTTGAATTAAGATTGAAGATGCCCTTGAAATGATTTTTTAATATGTCAGTATAGAATGCAACATTTATATTCTCCATGTATATTTAACAAAAAAAAAAAAAAGTTAAATACCCCCTTAAATACCTCAGTATGTTGAGTTGACAGTTTGGAGTCTGGAGTGCATCAAACAGCAGCTTCACTCCTGAATCCTGCAGTTTACTGTTACTCAGATCCAGATCTCTCAGGAGGGAGTTTGATGATTGTAGAGTTGAAGCCAAAATTTCACAGCACTGATCAGTGAGATTACAGCCAGCTAATCTAAATACAGTAAAAATAAATAATTAATTACATACAGATTCAATGTATAAATTGATGTTTGAGAGCATTGTGTGCATTGTCTCATGTTTCTGATAAGTCTGCATAGAACATGAATGTAAATATTTACATCACCAGTTAACTAAAATAATGACGACAACATCATATATAGAGTAAATGAAGACAAATTATTCATCAATAGCCACATTATTATGTTTTTTGTTGTTGTTTTTGCATGTGTTTATAATTTCTTTGTATGAGAGTGTGGCCAAAAATAATTTGAAATAATTTGAAATTTCCTTTCATCATCACACATGAAACAATTGAATCCAAGCACAGCTATGTGATGTACTTACATCTTTTAACAGATTTTTAAAAATATTTGAATTAAAGTTGAAGATGTCAATTTTCCTGTCTTTTCAGTGCTCTGATACACACTTCATCTCTATGAAACATACATTTCTTAAATGATTTTTTAATATGTCAGTATAGAATGCAACATTTATATTCTCCAAGTATATTTTACAAAATTAAAAAAATAAAAAAAGTTAAATACTCCCTTAAATACCTCAGTATGTTGAGTTGACAGTTTGGAGTCTGGAGTGCATCAAACAGCAGCTTCACTCCTGAATCCTGCAGTTTACTGTTACTCAGATCCAGATCTCTCAGGAGGGAGTTTGATGATTGTAGAATTGAAGCCACAATTTCACAGCACTGATCAGTGAGATTACAGCCAGCTAATCTGAAAACAGTAAAAGATAAATGATTAATTACATACAGATTCAATATATAAAATGATGTTTGAGAGCATTGTGTGCATTGTCTCATGTTTCTGATAAGTCTGCATAGAACATGAATGTAAATATTTACATCACAAGTTAACTAAAATAATGACGACAACATCATATAGAGAGTAAATGAAGACAAAGTATTCATCAATGGCCACATTATCATGTTTTTTTTAGTTTTTGCATGTGTTTATAATTTCATTGACAGTGTGGCCAAAAAATTTTTTTTTAAATAATTTGAAATTTCCTTTCACCATCACACATGAAACAATTGACACCAAGCACAGCTATGTGATGTGCTTAAATCTTTTAAAACATTTTTAAAAATATTTGAACTAAGGTTGAACATGTCAATTTTCCTGTCTTTTCAGTGCTCTGATACACACTTCATCTCTATGAAACAGACATTTCTTAAAATGATTATTTAATATGTCAGTATACAATGCAACATTTATAATATCCATGTATATTTTACAAAAAAAAAGTTAAATACCCCCTTAAATACCTCAGTATGTTGAGTTGACAGTTTGGAGTCAGGAGTGCATGAAACAGCAGCTTCACTTCTAAATCCTGTAGTTTACTGTTACTCAGATCCAGATCTCTCAGGAGGGAGTTTGATGATTGTAGAGTTGTAGCCACAAATCCACAGTGCTGATGAGTGAGATTACAGCGAGATAATCTAAATATGGTAAAAATAAATAGTTACATACAGACTCAATATATAAATTGATGTTTGAGAGCATTGTGTGCATTACCTCATGTTTCTGATAAGTCTCCATATAACATGAATGTAAATATTTACATCACAAGTTAACTAAAAGTAATGATGACAACATCATATACAGAGTAAATGAAGATAAATTTTTCATCAATGGCCACATTATCATGTTTTTTGTTGTTGTTGTTTTTGCATGTGTTTATAATTTGTTTGTTTGAGAGTGTGGCCAAAAATAATTTGAAATAATTTGAAATTTCCTTTCGTCATCACACATGAAACAATTGAATCCAAGCACAGCTATGTGATGTACTTACATATTTTAACAGATTTTTAAAAATATTAGAATTAAGGTTTAAGATGTCAATTCTCCTGTCTTTTCAGTGCTCTGATACACACTTCAACTCTATGAAACAAACATTTCTTAAAAATCATTTTAAAATTGTCAGTATAGAATGCAACATTTATATTCTCCAAGTATATTTTACAAAAAAACAAACCAAAAAAAAGTTAAATACCCCCTTGAATACCTCAGTATGGTGAGTTGACAGTTTGGAGTCAGGAGTGCATCAAACAGCAGCTTCACTCCTGAATCCTGCAGTTTACTGTTTTTCAGATCCAGATCTCTCAGGAGGGAGTTTGCTGATTGTAGAGTTGAAGCCAAAATTTCACAGCACTGATCAGTGAGATTACAGCCAGCTAATCTAAATACAGTAAAAATAAATAATTAATTACATACAGATTCAATATATTAATAGATGTTCAAGAGCATTGTCTCGTGTTTCTGATAAGTCTGTATAGAACATGAATCACCAGTTAACTAAAATAATGACGACAACATTATATAGAGAGTAAATGAAGATAAATTATTCCTCAATGGCCACATTATCATGTTTTTTGTTGTTTTGTTTTTTTGTGTGGCCAAAAATTTTTTTTTAAATAATTTGAAATTCCCTTTCATCATCACACATGAAACAATTGACTCCAAGCACAGCTATGTGATGTACTTACATCTTTGACACATTTTTTTTTTTAAATATTTGAATTAAGTTTGAAGATGTCAAATTTCCTGTCTTTCAGTGCTCTGACACACACTTCATCTCTATGAAACAGACATTTCTTAAAATTATTTTTTAATAATGTCACTATAGAATGCAACATTTATAATCTCCATGTACAGCAGGGAAAAAAAGTATTTGACACATCAGCATTTTTATCAGTAAGGGGATTTCTAAGTGGGCTATTGACACAATTTACACCAGATGTTGCGATCAAGCCAAATATTGAATTCATACAAAGAAATCAGAACATTTAAGTATACAAGTTGAGTCATAATAAATAAAGTGAAATGACACAGGGAATAAGTATTGAACACACTTTATTTAATACTTTGTAGAAAAGCCTTTGTTGGTGATTACAGCTTCTAAACGCCTCTTGTATGGAGAGACCAGTCGTCTGCATTGCTCAGGAGTGATTCTGGCCCAATCTTCCACACAAATGGTCTTTAAATCTTGAAGGTTCCTTGGGCCTCTTTTATGAACTTTGATCTTCAGTTCTCTCCATAGATTTTCTATGGGATTAAGGTCAGGTGATTGACTGGGCCATTCAAGCAACTTGATTTTCTTTCTTTGAAACCACTTCATTGTTTCCTTGGCCTTGTTTTGGGGATCATTGTCTTGCTGAAATACCCACTCTCTTTTCATTTTCAGCTGATGAACTGAAAATGAAACTGATGCTCTTTCCATTTCCGGATAATGGCCCCCACAGTGCTCAAAGGAACATTCAGCATTCTGGAAATGTGCCTATAACCATTCCATCAAAATGCTTTTCAACGATAAGATTACGAAGATCTTGAGAGAGTTCTTTTCTTTTACCCATCATGAAGTCTTAATTGTGCGCCTCCTGGGTAATGAGAAGCCTTTATAGGCCATCAATTAGGACTAAAGCAGCTGATATCAATTAGTACTGATAGGGGGCAGCGTTTCTCTCTCAATAATTACAGATTTCAGGTGATCTGCTGGCTTTCTATGCCATTTTTCACCTTGTTATCTTCATGTGTTCAATACTTATTCCCTGTGTCCATGTATATTTTACAACAAAAAAGTTAAATACCTCAGTATGTTGAGTTGACAGTTTGGAGTCAGGAGTGCATCAAACAGCAGCTTCACTCCTGAATCCTGCAGTCTACTGTTACTCAGATCCAGATCTCTCAGGAGGGAGTTTGATGATTGTAGAGTTGAAGCCACAATTTCACAGTGCTGATCAGTGAGATTACAGCCAGCTAATCTAAATACAGTAAAAAATAAATAATTAATTACAGATTCATTATATAAATTGATGTTTGAAAGCACTGTGTGTATTGTCTCAGGTTTCAACAGTGGTGAACCTTCCCAGGAGTGGCCGGTCGATCAAAATTAACCCAAGAGTGCAGCGACAACTCATCCAAGAGGTCACAAAAGACCCCACAACAACATCCAAAGAACTGCAGGCATAACTTGCCTCAGTTAAGGCCAGTGTTGATGACTCCACCATAAGAAAGAGACTGGGCAAAAATGGCCTTTATGGCAGAGTTCCAAGATGAAAACCAATGCTAAGCAAGAAGAACATTTAGGCTTGTCTCATTTTTGTCAGAAAACATCTTGATGATCCCCAAGACTTTTGGGAAAATTCTCTGTGCACTGACAAGACAAAAGTTGAACTTTTTGGAAGGTATGTGTCCCATTACATCTGACGTAAAAGTAACACCGAATTTCAGAAAAAGAACATCATACCAACAGTAAAATATGGTGATGGTAGTGTGATGGTCTGGGGTTGTTTTGCTGCTTCAGGACCTGGAAGACCTGCTGTGATAAATGAAACCATGAATTCTGCTGTCTACCAAAAAATCCTGAAGGAGAATGTCCTCAAGCTGAAGCGAACTTGGGTTCTGCAGCAGGACAATGATCCAAAACACACTAGCAATCCACCCCTGAATGGCTGAAGAAAAACAAAATGAAGACTTTGGAGTGGCCTAGTCAAAGTCCTGATCTGAATCCTACTGAGATGCTGTGGCACGGCCTTAAAAAGCCAGTTCATGCACGAAAACCCTCAAATGCGGCCGAATTACAACAATTCTGCAAAGATGAGTGGGTCAAAATTCCTCTACAGCGCTGTAAAAGACTCACTGCAAGTTATCGCAAACGCTTGATTGCAGTTGATGCTGCTAAGGGTGGCCCAACAAGTAATTAGGTTTAGGAGGCAATCGCTTTTTCACACAGGGCCATGTAAGTTTAGATTTTGTTTTCCCTTAATAATAACAACCTTCATTTAAAAACTGCATTTTGTGTTTATTTGTGTTATCTTTGACTAATATTTAAATTTGTTTGATGATCTGAAACATTTAGGAGTGAGAAAAAAAAAAAAAAAAGAAATCAGGAAGGGGGCAAACACTTTTTCACACCCCTGTATATAGAGTAAATGAAGACAAATTGTTCATCAATGATCATCATGTTTTTTTCATACTTTTTTTCTGCCAAAAGCTCTATAAAAATATTTATGAATCCAAGTAAGCAATTATAAGTGGATGAAATCTTGGACATTTTAATGTAGAAACAAAAACACATGAAAGAATCTTCTAGCTGTGTTTCTAACACTAGAATGTATAGAGTACATTTATTTATAGAGTATAGGGCTGTCACGATATCAGATTTTTTACACTACGGTTATTGTGGACAATATAATGGTAAAGATATCTTTAGACACCTTGAAAAAAAGTGGTATCAGTCTAATTCATCTTTGTTTGTTTTGTATTTTGCATTTTTTTAGCCAATGAATCACACCATTGCATGCAACAATTACAATAATAAGACTCTGGCTTCTTTGACACTGCCTAAGAAATAACCAGGAGAAAGAAAATACTGTCAAGTTCAACACTTTTACAAATAAGCTTTAACAACTCAAAAACCCACATTTGGAACCTGGAATCCAAGAAATGGCATACCCAAATTAAAATACATTGTTCATGAAGCTTTTGGACTTCAAATATTGTAGACTAATTTGAAAGAAAACATTTGGCAGCTTTTTGTCATATTGTCAAAATTAATTAAATCAATGATACAATTCTGAGATTTATGGAACATTTTTAAGACCATGCTATGTGATTTTATTTATACTAAAATGCTAACCGCTTTTAACTTATCACAACATCAAAATACAATTCATGAGAATAACAGCATATTTACTCCAAAATTACATTTAGCTTCAGTCAAGTGATAATAATCAATTATAATAATTAAAGAAATAATTTTCTTCTGTGAACTGATGTGGCTTCTTATCGCAGAAATTATATTATTTTATCTCATTCTATAGAGTGATAAAGGCTGTATCGATTAGCATTGCATTATAAACATGCATTGACAAATTCTAAAAGTGCAAAACAACAATGGATATAATTAATTTCAAAGTTTTACTGAAAGTTAACAATGAGATTATGTGGTTTTTATAATCAATTAACACTGCTTTTGTCGTTTTTTTTTTTTTACAAGATGGACAAAATTTGTCACCAAAAAAGTCATCTGGTTAAACCAAAATTTCGGTTTTACCGAACAACACTTTTGGTTATATGGAATGACGATATTTTCAAACAATGCAAACAGGCTGATATATAGCCAGTTAGCTTGCTAGCTAGCTGGCAAAAGGACAATCATGTAGAACACATTTTTAAAATATTACAACATTTTCCATGTTTTATAGTGGTAATACTGAATGACCAGTTTCGGGACATGCGTATGACCAAGTGAAAACAAGAATTTATCAAATAGTTACGAGAGAATTAATTAGTTTGCTTCATGACCATGTGGTCCTTTGCAGGGGTCTGAATGATGTCACATCACGTCACATGATAATGACCGTATGACTTGATCCACAATGTTCTCTTTATATTGGTTACTCTGAATGACATCACTGAAATTCATTTTTCCCGACATTCTTTCTCATAACAAAGCAACGACTTTTACACATAATTTTAATTCCAATTTGCACTTGATTTGATATATGATGTTAAAAAATTCATGCCAAAGTAGAAAATATATACATTTAGTTCATTTTAAGATATTTTAATCACAAATGAAACGGTTGTTTTGGCCTTTGGACGGTGAAACCGACCTTTTGACACTTCAAAATCTTTATATACATTTATATGTAGCAAAATATACTTAAAACCTTTTGGATTCAATAAAAGAGATCTGGTTGTACTACCTTACATACTTTGAATGTCATTGCTTTGTTTTTTTTTTAAATTATTATTAAAGCCCTTGTACAGAAAAATGACTCATCACGTCATTGACCCACATTTTCCTTACGAAAATAACCAAGATGGCCTAAAGAACACAGATAAATCATATATTGTCACAATGGTGTGTTAATTCTCTTCATGTTTAATCAGTGAAAATGTCTTTATCTGAATTTTATTCAGCTATAGCAATAGCTGGATGCCATGTTAGGGTTTTCCTAGAACATCAAAAGGTTAATACTTCTATGTAGAGGGCTGCATTGGGTTTGGGCTCCCGCGGGACCCAATGCAAATCTCGCAGGAGCGGGTGGTTTTACCTTTGCTGCGGGCGGGAGTGGGCGATCAGAAAATTTAGCGGAAGACCCGCGGGAAACAGTGGGATTTGGCGTGTAGTAGAAATGGAGTGAACACAAGAAGTTGAGAAGTTAAACTTCGTAAGTTGCGATAAATGTGCAAAAGTGTTCGTTTGCAACGGACATAAATCTGGCACCTCTTCCCTGAGGCGACATTCAGTTTTCTGTTTCCAAGTTACTCGTTTGGTGAGTGTGTATGCAGTAGCCTAAAAACTGAGGTGCCGCTAGTTGTGGTTTTTTAACAGTTAGGCCTAATATTTTACAACCCTAATAAAAAAATAAAAAAAAGAGCTTACCCAATATGTTTGTCATGTGTGGTGCTTTGGTTTAGCATTGGTTAATTCATCTTATTTAAACAATCATGTTTAAAGTCTGTTATTCTGGATGTTATTACTGAATATTTAATCTGAGTATATATGTAGCTACATTACGTCACATAAAGTCCGCGGGAGCGGACACAAAGATTGCGGGCCCGGGCGGGAGTGGAAAACACAGGTTGCGGGAGCGGGCGATCCTGGTCATACATTCAGCGGGAGCGGGTGTGGGTTTAAGAAAACAGTCCGCGCAGGGCTCTACTTCTAAGGGTCTCATTTTTAGAGTTTCAGTGTGAGGGCGCCCTCCGGTGTTGAGTATGAATGTGAGTTAAGCGTTCCATAATGCTCGCATCGCCATATTATGGGTAAAAATACAACAAAAATATTCCTCTCCAAAGATATTTGAAGTAAACCAATGGGAATTCATAAGTTTTTAAGGAAAAAGGTCTCTAGTGTTCCCTAACTTGCTGCGCAGCAATTACCAGACAGACTAAGCTTTAATCGCGGCTGGAGGACCTTGTATCAATCACAGAGAATACCATTAACAAAAATAATACAACAGTTTATATGGGATTGGAGCAGGGCAAAGCATTCTACAACATGATTTGTTCCTCATTTGTCAAACCCTTCTGTTACTAGGTAAAGCAAGATCTCCTCAAATCAAGCAAAATCATCCCCAAATTTATTAGTTCGTAGGTTAAACAATATCATGGGGCTATTATATTTAGAAAGTTGTCTAGCTGTCCCCAAATTTAATTTCCCCTTTTGTTTTATTCAGATATGATTCAGACAAACTGACTTTAGTCCAAGTTTTGGGGACATTTAGGTTTCAAAAGCATATAAATGTTATTCCTGCAAGGAAAAAGAAAAGTTAGTGATGAATAATTAAAGAAATTACATCACAAATGTCAACTAGGTATTGGCACTGGATTATTTATGCGTCATATTATCATATGTCATTCATTTTAAACATCATGGTTATCGCCAATACCCGTATATTGTCACATCCTTAACATGACATTGATATTCATGTTTGGGATATAACAGTTATCATCAATACCAGTATATTGTGACACCCCTAACAGAGTATATCATACATTTTTATTAAACACAAATATGTGTAAGTCAGACCTCAGTATGTTGAGTTGACAGTTTGAACTCTTCAGTCCATCGCAGAGCAGCTTCAGTCCTGAACCCTTCAGGTCATTGTTACTCAGGTCCAGCTCTCTCAGGGGGGAGTTTGATGATTGTAGAGCTGAAGCCACAATTTCATAGTGCTGATCAGTGAGTTTACAGTCTGCCAAACTGGAAACAGAGAGGACTTTGATTAAAAGGCATATTAGTGAGCGGGTCCCAAAAGATTGCAAGACAGTAAGACTTCCTTATATAAAACAAAATTATGTAGAAATGTCTTTGTGTCCTTGTCAGTCTTAAATTAACGTAAAAAGTTGGGAGAACATTGAATGCGTGTCTGATCTGCATCGTGTACGTCAGGTCTTAAAGTGACAGCAGTCTAATAAATAAAAATAAAATCACTCACTGCTCTTGACTGAATGACTTCTGAAGCTTTAACAATGAGTAATCTATTTAATTTATATGAAAAAACATGCAGTGTTATGATCATTCAATATTTCGTACCTGAATAGGTAGATCAACAGTTTATTACTATTTATTACTATTAATAAACAGAGCAACATGAAAATTGTAGAGCACTGTTTACAAGGTTACACAAATAAAAAACAATGAAAATTACCTTTTTTATGGCAGAGCCAGTTAAAATTTAATTTAAAAACAGATGCATGGCTATTTTACACTGTAAAAACGAGATCAATGAACAATGTTAGTGACTAGCCTATTCTTAATAAAGCATGAAGGTTTTCTGAACAAAAATCAGCATCTCTGCTTCATCAAATCGATTTCTTGTTTCAATTATTGGCAAGGAATATCAGCAAAACTTTTGTGTTTATATGTCGATAATATTGTGGATCCCTAATTTTTAATAAAATGTTTTTTGTTGTTTTTTTTGTTTTGTTTTTTACATTTTTTAAAAAATATAGTCCATCATTGACATTAATAACTGTGTTAGAATTGGGCTAGTTTTACTGGAAGCTTCACTGGTTATGTTTAGTAAGCATAAAAATATTTTTTATTTACAACTAATAGTATTAATTTGGTAGAAAATGAATATAATACCCAACTGCAATGTATATTTTATCCTTGTGTAAACAAACCCAGATAATATTCATCACAATACATTTTCAAAAAATAATATGACATATTTTCACACTCACACAGCTTTTCTGCAGTTCCTCACAGCAGGTACCAGTCTCCATCTCCCCTCTTTTGATTTAATGTTGTACTTCATCAAGTCTAACTCATCCATCACCTCCTCTGACATCAGGATCATGTTTGCTAATGTTGAACATTGTGCAAGTGAAAGAGTTTTTCTTTTTGTTTTAGAGTTTAAAAATGCCTGCATTTCTTCAACAACAGAATTATCCTTCATCTCAATCAAGCAGTGTGACAGATTCATCCATCTTTCAGGACTGACATTGTTTTTTTGACCTCGTTTGAGGTTTTGGACTATTTTCTTGGTGCTCTCTGGGTTGTTCTCTGTGTGAATCAGCACATCCTGTAAGAGTCTCTGACTGGACTCCAGTGAGATGCCATGAAGGAATCGAAGGAACAGATCCAGGTGTCCATTTTTACTGCTCAAGGCTTTATTCATTGCTCCCTTCAGAAACACATCCAGAGAAACATTCTCACACTGAGTTCTGGACTGTCCTGTGAGGAACATTTTCAGAACTTCATTGTTCTTGTGTAAATAGCAGAGAAACACATATAGTCCTGCAAAAAACTCCTGAAAGCTCAGATGTACAAAGCTGTAAACCTTCCTCTGATAAATCACAGATTCCTCCCTGAAGATCTCAGTGCAAATCCCAGAATACACTGAGGCGTCAGTGACGTCTATGCCGCTCTCTCTCAGGTCCTCCTCATAGAACATCACATTGCCCTTCATCAGCTGATTGAAAGCCAGTTCAGCAAGTTTCACGATCACGTCTCTGTTGGACTGCAGGAGTTTCTCTGGATCTCTCTCTTCATACTTCTGGCTCCTCATATGAGTTTGAATGAGCAGGAAGTGAATGTACATTTCAGTCAGAGTTTGAGGGATTTCTGCACTGAGATCTTGTTTCAGGATGTTTTGAAGCACAGTGGCTGAGATCCAGCAGAAGACGGGTATGTGGCACATGATGTGGAGGCTTCTTGCTCTTCTGATGTGTGAGATGATTCTGCTGGCTTGATGCTCTTCACTGATTCTCTTCCTGAAATATTCCTCCTTCTGAGGGTCGTTGAATCCCTGGATTTCTGTCACACGGTCAATGTAGTTAGCTGGGATCTGATTGGCTGCTGCTGGTCTGGTGGTGATCCAGATGAGAGCAGAGGGAAGCAGATCTCCTTTCATGAGGTTTGACATCAACACACCCACTGATGAAGTCTCAGTCACATCAGAAACCTTCTCACAGTCTGAAAACATCAGTGTAATTCTGCTTTCATCCAGACCATCAAAGATGAACACAACTGTACATTCATCATACATGTTTGAGTCCAGATCTTGAAGTTCAGGATGAAAGTCCAGCAGAAGTCTGTGAAGACTGTACTGATGATCTTTAATCAAGTTCAGCTCTCTAAATGGAAGCACAAACATGAAATCTGCATCCTGATTGGCTTTTCCCTCAGCCCAGTCCAGAATGAACTTCTGCACAGAGACGGTTTTTCCAATTCCAGCGATGCCTTTAGTAAGAACAGTCTTGATTTGGTCTTTCTTCTCTCTTCTCTTCTCCTCATATCCTGGTTCAGGTGAAGGATCAAAGATGTCATTGCAGTTGATTGGAGTGTCTTGGAGTGTCTTGTAACTTTTCTCCATCTGTAGCACCTCATGTTCTTCATTCACACTTTCACTCTCTCCCTCTATGATGTACAGCTGTGTGTAAATCCTGTTCAGGAGGGTCTGATTCTCTTGTAGTTTGATTCCCTCAAATACACTCTCATATCTGTTCTTCATGCTGGTTTTGTGCAGATCTTTGACTCTCTGAAGATCGTGATGCACTGGTTGGTGAGAATCGAGCTGCAGGGCTGCTTCTGTGTCATGATGACTGATGTGCTTCTGACAGGACACGTATCTGATCTGGTCAGCTCTCCCACCACTGAAAAGACATTAAGATGAACAGAGAGACAAAAACAAATAGGAAAGATCTTTATCAAATTAGGGAAAATATTTTAAATGTCTTATTGGAAAACATCGTATTTGGTTCTTATTTAATCTGATTTGAAAACATAACACTTTTAGAAAAACATGTTCATTTAAGAGGTTATCTATTGTGATTAATTTATGGTAGCACTATTTCAATGGTCCCCTTTAGACATTATGTTGACTATAAATAACTTTGCACCTACATGTCAACTATCAGTCATTAGAGTATAAGACCATCTGTTAAATATCTGCAAATTCTTTATTTTGATGCTCCCTAACATTCTACTGACTAAATTAATTACATTTAGGGGTTAACTAAATGTATTTGTGGCACACTATAAATTGGTAAACTTAAATTATGCTAAATTGGAACAACTAATTTTGTACTAAATGTAGTTTAGTGCTGAAGTTCAACTAAAGTTGTATTTGATATACTTGTTTGTGCTAAAGTGGAACTATTCCAAGTACACTTAAGTACATTGGTAACACTTTACAATAACGTTCATTAGTTAAACATTAATTTATTAACAAACATGTACTAACCATGAGAAATACATTTGTTACTGTATTTACTAATCTTAGTTAACTTTAGTTAATGAAAATACAGTTGTTCATTGTTTGTTCATGTTAGTTCACAGTGCATTAACTAATGTTAACAAGATTTTAAATTAGTTCATGTTAACTAATGTTAACTAATGAATCTTATTGTAAAGTGTTACCAGTACATTTTAAATATACTCTTGTATTTAGGTTTAGAAATACAGAATTCACTCAGCATAAACTTCTAATGTATTTTGATGACATTAGAATTGCAATTTGATTACACTGTGAGTTAACATACATTAATATGATACTGATAAACTTTTAGTGATTTTAGTGACTTTAATCCTCCAGATTGGTCAGATGACAAACTTCCTCCAGATGAGATAACTTCCTATAATTCTAACTCAGTCAAAAATCTGCCATAATTGTTCTTTATTGTCAAGGTAAAATTCCTTCGCTGGTGCCCCGACATATAGGTTAGAATCATCTGACACTCTCACGCTCACCTTAGGTGATGTGTGACCAAAAATTCTATATTAATATTAATACGAAATATTAAAATTGATAATTAAGACCATAAAACACTACATTTGTGGTGCCCTTGTGTGATGCTAATCCAAAATCACTACAACAAGTACATGTCAGTTTATTCAACTAACCCTAACTGTAACCCAACCAAGTCTACTAATACTCTACCAATACTAATACTCTACTAATACCCTATTAATACCAATACTCTACTATTACACTACTAATACTCTGCAAATACTCTACTAATACCCTATTAATACCAATACTCTACTATTACACTACTAATACTCTGCAAATACTCTACTAATACACTACAAATACTCTACTGACACTAATACTCTGCTAATACTCTGCTAATACTCTGCTAATACTCTGCTAATACTCTGCTAATACTCTGCTAATACTAATACTCTACTGATACTAATACTCTACTGATACTAATACTCTACTGATACTAATACTCTACTGATACTAATACTCTACTGATACTAATACTCTACTGATACTAATACTCTACTGATACTCTCCTAATACACTACTAACTCTGCTAATACTCTCCTAATACACTACACATACTCTACTAATACTAATACACTACTAATACTAATACTCTACTAATACTAATACTCTACTAATACTAATACTCTACTAATACTAATACTCTACTAATACTAATACTAATACTCTACTGATACTAATACTCTACTAATACTCTGCTAATACTAATACTCTGCTGATACACTACAAATACTCTACTAATACTAATACTCTGCTAATGCTCTAATGAGAGTTGGTTGACATGCAAGTGAAACTTTACTTGGTCAACAGAATGTCTAAAGTGGACCATCAATATAAACTGTAACCGAATTTATTTCCTGACATCACAAATTAAGTTCCTCAAGGCTCTTTTCTAAGTCAATGTTGTTTCTTATATACTGTAGATTAATGATGTACAGCAGGAATTTAAAGGCAAATGATGAACCTGCATATTTAAAGGATTGTAGTCACGTACATCCAAAAGAGAAATGACAGTGAGAAACACTAACAACAAAGAATATTTTATCAGTCTTGCTGATTCTTTCTTTAAAGTCATGCTCTTTACTTCATCATTACTATTACTGTGATGTACTTGTTATTAAAAAAGGACATCAGTTGATTTATTCTTTCTGGCTAAAGATCTTTAATGCAGAAATAAAGTAAGTTTTTTGTAATCTTTCTGTACAATCTTGATCTTGTTTTAAATGTCCCACGCTACATGATTACACTCAGAGAGGGTCAAAGGGCACTTCTCAATTTCTGAATTCAGGGGAATAAAAATACAGAGTTGCACATGATACTCACACAGAGTCAGAGGTCACAGCAGGTCCATCACTGAGATCAGGCAGCAGAGCAAATCCTGGAGACGCAGCTCTCTTTCTCTTCTTGCTGATGATACTGAGAAAAAGGCATTAATAGTTCATATTGCTTCTTTAAAGGTTATCTGTATTCTCTACTAAATGAACTTTTAAACAACAAAAAAATTGTATTCTAAGTTTATGCATTCCTTTTTTTTATCAACACTTGAATTTGGGTAAGTTTCATCATAAAAACAAGGCAATATTTTGAGCAAAAAGCAGAGAAAATCACATTTTTGTCAGACTACATCCAGATCAGATTCAGAGCGATGATCAAAACATAGATGGAGTAGATCGAGTCCATCAAAAACCCCAAAGATTCACATTCCTGTAGCTCGTCCTGGGTCAATATTTCATTCAGTAACATTAGGCATTTTGATTTATATGCTGTTTAATGTTGGTTATCACATTATTTTGTGATGCAATAGCGCCCCCTACCGTATAACAGTGAAAACAAGGAAAGCCGGAAAATTCCGTCAATGATGGGGAAGCGTCACGTGGCCACAAATGATATGTGTGTTTTATAGATGCTGTTCTCATCAGTTTCTTCTAAAGATCTTCCAAGGGACTGATGAGGCTCCTGAAGCACAATGATATCGGTATTATAGGAATATTGTTCCAAATCCTTAAAATTCATCTTTTGTCCATTTTGGATATTCAAAATTTTAGTTGCATGGACAAAAAAAAACAACAAAAATCTAAATTGTGTTTCCAGGCTTATGAGTTTTGAAAACTTGAAAACCCATCCATGAGGATGAGTAAATAATGATGGAAGTTTCACTTTTGGACAAACTAACCCTTTAAAGGGGACAAAAAAATTGCGAAATCAAATTTTCCATCTTAATTCTTCTGACATACAGTAGGTCATTGTTCTATAAAAAATATCCTGTTAGTTTTAGAACTCAAAATTCCTTGTTAGTCCAAAAACAGCTTTTATTAAAGTCAAGCTCAGAAAACGAGTAGTTTCAGATTTTGTCACATTATGATGTAATAGTGTGATGAAAGACCACCTCTGCAGAAGAAAATCTTCTGTTCAACTTCTACATCATTGCCCCTTTAGCCCAGCCACCGCTTCACTCATGTCATGTAGTAGTTCAGTTGTGCTCAGAATTATTGGTAAATATGATCAAAGATGACTGTAAAAATGTTCAGCCACTTTCTCCTTTGTGAAGCTACTGATGTGCAGCAATTTATTGTACTATATTCTTTGGTTTCACCCATTGTGATGAATGATTACGGGAATTTGGCTTTTGTGTTTCCTCATGTTTATAATCCTGTGGAACAGAAAGTCATGGATGGGCAATTTCATGTTCATAATCACCTTGGTGTGCAAAAAAAAAAAAAATGTAAATATGAATGAGAATATACTTCAGAGATATTTTACTCATAAAAAAATTCTTGGGGTGCCAATAACTGTGGCCAATGTGTTTTGGAGAAAAACATTTATTTCAATTCTTTTCCTTCAATAAAAGGTTAGATTTTTGCTAATTTTATGAATTAAAGATCAAAACGATGCAGATTTATTTTTACAGTCATCTTTGATCATATTTACCAATAATTCTGAGCACAACTGTAAATACACGTGTCGTTGAAAATTTTAATATGCAAAACTGTTACCCAGTCGGCGTTTACTTCCATGTCTTGAATGCGGCACGCCTATCATAGACAATTTCAAAGAGAGGAGTGGACCTCAGAGAACATTATAACATTTAAAAAACAAAATGCAGTTCGTGACCACTTTAAGATTGTGATAAGTGTGGAATTGGCTTAGTGAGTAACCACTCACTTCTAACGCACCAGAGACCGGGTTCAAACCCCACCAAGGCCAACCTCTCACTAGTAAGTCGCTTTGGATAAAAGTGTCTGCCAAATGATTAGATGTAAATGTTAAGTGGTTTAGAGAGAACTCCTTTTGTTCAGATCTGAAAAAATCATTTGGATGATCTAAGCTTAAAGCTCATAATTCACCTGAAAAGTAAGAAACTCCTGATAGAGAATCTGTGGGTGGCCAACATCTTTTCATTTTGTCTTTATAAAGTGATTTGCTTTCAGAGAAAAGAACCTCAGTGAGTGATTCACCATGATAATTAGATCATTTCACTTCCACTACTCACACATGGTCAGAGGTCACAGCACGTCCATCATTGAGATGAGGGGGATGAATCATGGAGTTGTTGCTCTTCATGGACACACAACTGAATCCTGGAGATGATCCATCACTGAGATAAGGGGGCTCAAACATGGAGTTGTTACTTTTCATGGACACACAACTGAATCCTGGAGATGATCCATCACTGAGATAAGGGGGCAGATACATGGAGTTGTTACTCTTCATGGACACACAACTGAATCCTGGAGATGATCCATCATTGAGATAAGGGGGCTCAAACATGGAGTTGTTACTTTTCATGGACACGCAACTGAATCCTGGAGATGCTGCTCTCTGAGTGTGAACAGAAGCCTCCTCCTCTCTCTCCTCAGACACACTCATTTCACAGGCAGACTTCTGCTTCTCTTCTTGATTTCAGGCCTGTATGTGGAGGAAGAGAACATGAATTACACACTGACTTTTGAAATAAATTTGAGGGTTTTACTAGATTATTTACAGTAATTGTCTTTCCTTTTTTAAATAGTTCAACTAATGGACTTCACTGAGTGCTTCAATGGACATTTTTTTGGACATTTATGAAAAACCTGGATTAACTGAATGAGTTTACAGTTTTCCAACATGTTAGATGTTGATGTTTTATATGCGATTAATGAAATACTTTACAGACTTTGCTTGTCTCATACAGACTGTTTTATGCAGTGTATTATTTCTGTTGATATCAGAAATTTGCCTTTTTACTAGTAAGAATTGTATTTCTGATATGTGAAACTGGAATTTCAACTAGTAAGAAATTAATTCTTGACATCAACAATTGAATTTGAATGGCAGCCTATGGTGAGATTTCACTAGTGAAAATGTAATTTTGATATCACAAGTTCATATCCTGAAAATGAATAAAAGTCAGAATGGCTTGCCATAAACCACTGCCATATGTCTGCGACTCTGTGGCTGCGTCCGAAAAATGGAAAATGCTGCCTTCGGAGTGTTACGTGACGTGTAGCTGAATGAACGCACGAAGATGAGTGATAACTGAAAGTCTCTTTTAATGAGTAAAGCCAGGAATACAGGAACACAGCATACACATCCAAATACTAACGAGAACGGACCAAGAGTGAAGGACACACAAGGGTATAAATACAGACACTAATGACAAGAACACAGGTGAAAGATATAACTAATAAAGACGAACAGCTGACGATAATGAACAAATGAAGACAGGGAAGGAAAACTGGGACACATGAGGATCACAAGACAGGGCAGACAGACAGACATACAGACAGGTAAACACATAAACACAGACTCTAACACGGAGGACAGATTTCAAGGTAGGAAGGCATCAAGGCACGTCTGAATCCAATATTAGCTTCACTTCCTGTTTCTGGAGATACCTTCATCTGATCAATTTTTGAAGGCAACATAGATTTATCCTTTGCTGTCTTTGATATCCCACAATCCTGTGCTTCACATTCTGTGACAGTTGAGCTAAAAAAAATTTAAATGTGTCCGAAAGTTGCGTTTGCTGGTCAGTTTGTGTATAAATGTATGTTTTTGACCAACATTTTCCACTTTTGATGTCATTTCTAGCAAGAAATTACTAATGTAGTAATGAAATATTTGTTTATTCTCACCAAAGCTTGTGTTATTTTGCTATAGATTATTAAACTGTTACGCTACAATCAGAAGTCTGTCTGAAATAGTATAATCAGTGCACGTTTTATTTATACAGTGAAGAATATGCAGTTTTATTTATTTTTTTCATTTGATTATTCAGTTTCATACTTGAATGCTGCTATACCTACTTTACCTGAACATTTAAAACAATTTATTTCGTATCTTTCTTTTATAGGCTATTTGTCCATGTTTTTTTCTATGCTGATTGTAATCATTGCCTTCTGCAATAAAAAAATAAGATTCAAGCAAAATAATTCAAAAAAATATTTACAAAGATGGATGTGTGATGTAGTGCAAGAATGAAATACTGGAACAAAAATTTTATTTTTGTGCAAAAGATGAACAACTAAAAGTGTTATTTCACCCAAAACTGAAATTACTCATTATTTACTCACCCTGGTGTCGTCCCACACCTGTAAAACCTTCGTTCATCTTCAGAACACAAATTAAGATATTTTCATGAAATCCGAGTTTGTTTGTTTTTTTATCCTCCATTGAAAGCAACGAAATGACCACATTCAAGCTCCAGAAAAGTAGTAAAAACTTTGTTAAAATAGTCAACGTGACTACAGTGAAGTGAATACTTTTGTGCGCAAAAACAAAACAAAAATATTGACTTTATTCAACATATTTGTCTCTCCACAGAACGCAGACTCAGTATAAGAAAAAAAACCTCTCCGATTGTATAAAAATATCTTAATTTGTGTGTGAATGAATGAAGGTTTCTGGGTGTGGAACGACATGAGGGTGAGCAAATAATGACGGAATTTTCTTTTTTGGGAGAACAAACCCTTTAAGATGATTCAAGAGCATTTGTAGCAAAGTTGTTTTACAAAATAATAACATTCGGATCCCAGCACATGACATGCAGGGGAAAACACAACTTAGCCTAACCCCCTTAGCATAAACCCTTGAACATAAACACCCTCAACCATGATCGATATCAAACTAGACCAGGGTTTAAAATAAAAATCGTTCCTGTTATGAGAAAAACTGCTAAACTTAACCATTGTCAGCCATTTGTAAGTGTCCGTTTCCAGCGTCAAGTATCACGAGACAAACATCAACATGTTTGAAGTGAATTTAGACGCAAAATGATCAGCATTACAGCTATGAAACGATAAAAACCAACTTACCCTAACATGTGAAGTTATTTTCTGATTCTGAATCCTCCGAAATGGCGCACAGTCATCTGATACGACAGTTTTCGGTTTCACTAATGGGACAGACTAGGTTGACAAGGTTGTTTTTTATTTACTCAGGCAGACTTTTATTTTGGATGTCAGTATTTCATACAGTAACAGGCTGTACTATCATTTTCAGGTGGACTGTAAATATATTTTTTATTTATATTTATTCATTTAGGACTGTTTTTTTTATCATTATTCAGGCAGACATTTATTTGAATTCGGCACAGTGAGGTTTACTATCATTTTCAGGTGAAAGTGGGCTTTATATTTATTATAAATAAATGTAATATTTGTTTATTTAGTTATGTATTTTCATTTATTCAGACAGACTGAATGTATAAATGAATGTGAAATCGTTTCGACAGAGGAGTACTTGTTTTCAGATCAGTTCTCTGACGGTCTTACCGTAATAGCGAGTGTATGAGCGAACCATGAAATATAGTGACGCTGGATTGACCGCAGTCTAAAAACAGACCAGTAGAGACTCAGACTGAACGTGATGAAGATGACTCAGTGATGAAGATGACTCAGTGATGAAGATGACTCAGTGATGAAGATGACTCAGTGATGAAGATGACTCAGTGATGAAGATGAACTCCTGACTTCGTGTTAAATGTGCTGCAATAAACAGAGACTAGAAGAGACACTTACAATGAAACAAATGAATCAGTTTGCAGATGTTTAAAAGCTCATATCACAAACAAGTCAAGAGTTCATGTTGTGAAAACAATGTTTGATATTTGTGATGTATTCATTCAATATAATGTGGCTTATTGTAAAACTAAATTTAAGATATTATTATTATTATTAGCCTATTAGTAACAACTTTCAGTCAACTTTCATGAATTCCTTTGAAAAAATTACAGTATGATTTGGGTCTAAATCTGTCTTTCAGATGAGGAAAATAACATTTATATCACATTACACACATTTACAATATAGGCTACATACACATTTACAAAATATACAATCGTCTGTCCGTTGTTATAATTTATTATAATATATATATATATATATAGTTATATAATTAATTATAAAACATTATAATTTGTGACAGTTAAAGGTCGTATGAAAGATGCAGTTCAAGTCAATTTAAAAATCTAGATTTTGGCTGAAATTTTTCAAACTAGCGAGAAATTAGTATTCTTGTCATTAAAATCATATGCTTGGTTGAATTGCCCTTCTGTTGCTGAAATGCTCTTATTTGTGTTCTCCACTAGATGGCGCCACGTTACTTAGGAGTCACTAATTTCAGTCAGCGGTTCAACCCAGAACCACAGATGAGAGTGTAACAGATTTCAGCACATTTAGTTCGGACTGTGTTTCTATTTCGAGGGCTTTGCACGCCTCGTGAAACTATATGAATATAAAATCAAATCCTGATAACACAATGAAAAGATCTCTCAGGTAGGTCCTAATCTTCATCCTATGGTGACTGCATAAAATACACTTTTCAACTCTGTTTACGCTTTGTGGATTTTCTGCAAAGATAAAGTAATAAGTTATGATAATGAAGGCATTTCTTATGGCATCTGTGAGATCTTTTGTGCTCAAATTTGTTCTGCGTGTCTCATCTCCATCCAGCAATGAGAGCTGCAGACTGATTTACACACAAGAGTCATTTCCATAAACTCATCAGCTAAAGGATGCTTGTGTTGAGCAGATCTGAACATGTAGGAGTGACAGAGGCTCTTTGTGGTGTGCAGCTCGAATGATAAACTGCTGAATATCTGCCAAAAACATTTAGAACATTTACCTGTTAATGCCATCATATACTTTAAAATATAACTTCAGTACTTATTCTCAGTTCTGACAATATCAGTTTTTTTACTCAAACAGCAAATTGTAATGAAAACAATAATTGATTAATTAATTCATGTACAAAATACAATTGAAACACTGTAAATATATTGTAATCAGCAAAGTTGGATAAATTATATTTTCCAAATCATTTAAATTAAATACATCTTTATATATATATATATATATATATATATATATATTATAAAGTATATTTTAAACAATATTTACTGTGTTTTATTGTTGTAATAATTTACTGTATATTTTAGAATTTTGAAGCATAAACCACTAAAATTTATTTTAAATACATTTATATACATTTTTAAATATATTAGTCTACTATATTTATTTGGCCATATATATATATATATCACGTCATAAATGTACTATATTAGTTCATAACAGTGTTGTTGTACTTGAGACTGGACAACACTGGACTCAAGTTCAAGTCCAAGATCATATTTTCAGGAGCATTTGGGTTCGGCCTGGACTTGGACTTGAATGAGCCGGTCTCGACTCGGAGTCCAAAATGAGATGAACTTGAGTCCTTGTCCAGTCTCGAGACCTGCGACACTGGTGCATTAAGAGAAAAGAGCAACTCTGCATTATAATGCACATTATACTGCCTTCATAAAAAGTGTTATCACCTCAATTGTATTATCAGGAGATCACTGGCTTCTAGTAGTAATTGTGAGCAGTAAAACGAGGCTCCATGGGATGTAGGAGATGACATGTAACAGAAAGGAAGCAAAGAGAAGGTAATTGAGGGCGACTGCCCCTGACACGCAGGGTGACCCTGGTCTCCAGCCAAACCTCCAGAAGCCATTGTTATTGATTTGTGGATGTTTAATGAGTGTTGTGCTGAGAGGAGACTGATGCTGGATCATGCTCTTGTCCCTGGTGTCGTAGTCTATCTCTGATCTTTCTTGAGAATGTAGTTTAGGTCGTCAAATGCTTGTAAACAGCATCTCTGCACTGTAGACCTGTTACAGAAACACAATGACACTTTTACCGCCAAAATTGTGCTGCATTTCTGCTCGGCAAAGGGATCTGTGGACCTCTCTGAAGATTCAGGCACTGCATTGTGTGCTTGATGTGTTGAATGATTTGTTAATTATAATAAAAGTGATCTAGTTTTGTGCCATCTAGTTTCTGGAGTTGCTGTTAGTTTGAAATTTGTTCTTTCGTCCTGAACTTGTTCCTAGTTCAGATTTTTCAGGTTTAAGATACTGGTGTGATGAAAGAGAATCCAAATAGTTATTGTAAAATTACACTTCTTTCTCGATTTGGCCAAATTCGCACATCCTTCTTGAAGGAATTTTATTGTTTTATACTGCGATTATAAAAATAGCATAAATAACAAAACTGAATATTTTTGTTTATTTACACATGTAGCGTGGTTAGCTTAGCATCACGCTAACTTCAAATTGGGATCAGCTGTGATAAATCAGCCGGAGAACTTGTTTAAATTGTCCTTTAATTGCAGTACAGACTATTTCTGTAACAAACACACCGAACTCGAATAGTTCAAACCCAGTTGTCGGAGATTTATTCACAAGAAGGACTGGAAGAAGATCACCAGCGGTGAGTGTTCAGGTAAGTAGATTATGTCTCAAACACAGATGGTCTTCTTTCACTTCTAACAGTGATTTTGGATTAACAGAAGACATTCTTCATGACAACATGACTCTAAAGCATCATGCGATAAGTTTACACACGTCAATAGTACTTTCCCTCAAATGGGACAGTTAGAAAAATCAGGCTTTATTGAGTCAAACGATAGGAATTAAATAAAACTAAACTGAACAGATAATGAAGATCGATTCCTCCAGTTGATGAGTATCACATGTGAGTCTGTCAAGCCGTCTTGAAGAACACAGAATCATAATGGAATCATGAAAGTATTACAGGTGAGTGTGTGACTCTCAACAGGGCGCAGGGAAATACTGTGACCAGAACATCAACTAAGGACACACAGATCTCCAGTTCAGTCCAACAGCAGAGGAAGAACGATCATTCAGTACCTCAGGTATGTGTCAAACAGTGTTGGGGAAAGTTACTTTTAAAAGTAATGCATCACAATATTGCGTTACTCCTTAAAAAAAGTAACTGATTGTGTTACTTAGTGACGGAACTGAGCTGGGTTTGCTTTTTTAATAATAAAAAAAGTTCTATTTTTGGCAAATGTTAAGGCCCTTTCACACCTCAGGCTGAAGGAAATGCATATTTACGCTTGTACAGTAGAGGGCGCAGCTCAAACAAACTGCTTTTATTCATTTTGAGGAATACTGAATGTTTTTGTGCAGTGAGATGAGTAATGTAGAACTACAATAACATCATGTTCACACAACAACACCTCTGCACTTTATTTCTCTCAGCATCGGGTCAGGAGAGTCTGTCAGTCAAGTTAAAAGTAACTTAGATATTTTGTTGTAAATTGAAAAAGTAATGCATTACTTTACTAGTTACTTTGAAAAGTTATCTGATCATGTAACTCAAGTTACTTGTAATGCGTTACCGCTAACAACTTAAACACAGGATTATCTTTCATACCTGTAGCTTCTCAAAAGACTCAAACGGTCTCAAACACTGAATAACTAAGGTAAGCGTCTGTCACTTAACTTGACGCCAAACTGAAATCCTTTTCACATCCATCCATATAAAGTAAATCCACAGTTTGAGATCCAGATACTTGTCCAACAAGAGCATGTTCAGACCTTTATTTTGAAATTGTGATGAAGATAAAAAAATAATCATGAAATATTGAACCTCAGTTTGTTTTCATGCCAAGAATTCAAAAGACAACATCTATTCTATTTTTAAGATAAATAAAAGATCTGAAAATGTTTTAAATATAAAGAAAAAATGACAGATTCTCCATTTGTGACGCAGTGATGAGCTACAACACATATCTGTATTATTTTTGCGTGACTATTATGTGTTTATTAGAAGTTAAATTCAATTCAAATATTGCCAGACTGCCCATATTACATCTGAATACGGTGTCTACTTCTGAAATAGGATGAAAAGTCTGGAAATATATGGTTTACATTACTCAAACCTCATATGGAAATGGAAGAGTCCTTATGGTATCCAACTGACCGTTCGCAAAGACCCGCCCCCTTTAGTTACTGTTGCTATGTCCGACAAGCCATGCGCTCTCACGCCACACATCATGTTCTCACGCTGTGAGATGGAACCAACATCTCTTCATACTAGTTCATTTATAGCATCAAATAAACATGAATGAACATCAGAAGGAATGTTGTTTCAACCACAGAGAGACGGGAGTACACAATTTTTCAAGTTCACCAACGTTAATCTACTTACTCCTCTGACTGCTTTGTCGGACAAAATGGCGGATTCAAGGTTATGATTGATTAGTCAATGGACCTGTCAATCAAACTTTTTGTGAAGGGTCAATTGAGTCTGGATGTCAAAAAAAAAAGTTTGGTACTGCGTCCAAACAAAAACTTACCGAAAGCTATTTTTTTTACATATATCAACCTAAAATTTGGAACAGAGCATGTTGAGATTCATGACTTAGATTTTCTTGCAGTTTTAGAGTAAAACATGTTATACAAAAATTATATTTTTACATTTGACATGTTCATAAACATAAACTTAAACAATTTTATTTCACCTTCATAATGTTTTACAATAATCAGTAAAGCAATAATCTACAATAATCAGCCAAGTGTCTCCATTAAAAGAGACCAAACTTAAGTCTGTGCTCCAAAATATTCAATGTTTATAACAATTTAAATTATAAATGTAATTTTAGGGTCTATGTCCCAAAAATGGGACTGATATTTAAGGGAAAATATATTATTCCTGTAATACGTTTACATTATGTTAAAGTGTGCTTCTTTCTGACAAGGACACATCTACATAGGTGGGTAAAAACAAATACTGTGGTAGTTTGCTTTACATGTTGGTCAGGTGGTCACTTCCTGTTTAAGTGGTTCTTGGCCAGAACAAGCGGCAGTTTTGACCTTTTACTGTTTAGGTCTGACTACACGAGAGCAGGTTTTGGGAACAGAGCTGCAGTGTTGTCCGTGGCTCCGTGTTTAAGGCTGTAAAAGCATTATTATTTGAACCTCAATTTAATCCAGAGACTTAAGGTCCCTTGTGTTTGTCTTTGGCTTTTCTATACCCACTCTTGTTTTCCTGGTTTTGTTGGATCGATGTTGCTGTTGTTCCACTGAGGATTTCCGAGCTGACTGCTTTCATTCGCTGACATTTCCCTCAGTGTTCCCTTTTTAACGGAGGGTGAGACCCTTCTAAAATGTTAAAAGTGCCGCCATCAATCTTCCCACCTCAGACAAGTGTCAGGCCAGTAGTTAGCCTTGCACTCTTCCCTGTTTGTTGGCCACAATCCACGCAGTTTAATTGAAAATTCTTCCCACACCTTGACACTCGAATAACAAAGAGGGCATAAGTTTTACCCTAACTGCTTTCCAGACACATTTCAATTATCCCTGTTTCAATTGTAATCACGGTCTGTGCCATTCAAAAAGCTTGCAGCAGTTACTGCAGACCTCCGTTACTGCCAGTCGAAGATTATAGACCTTGGCAATAGTAGTAAGTGGGAAGAATATGGCGGTTCCATGAAACAGATCCTATTATAATCCATAGAGGCGTACTGTAAAAAAGGATCATAATAAAAGGGTGTAAAAATGTTGTAAAAATTTTAATTGGTTCCCTTACTATATACGGTAAAAAACTGTAATAGATCTAACAGGAGATTTCATGCAATTTTATAGTATTCTACTTACATTTTTGGACCTTCTATGCATGAATATACCTCAGCTTGTGGACGAGCTACTTGTGATGTACTTTGATTCATCATGTGGCTTTCTCATTACCTTTTGTGTTTCTTAAGTTGGTTGTTAGTGAATTGCAAAGGTACAAAACAAATTTTAGCACTTCGGTAGGTTGGTATTAGTTAATCACATTTCAGTTTAGTTCAATCCATCAAAACCTTTTTACTTTTTTATGGTAAAGTTCTGGTAAACACAACTGCCAATTTTTTACTGTAAGTTTCACAGATTTAACGACAGTGCATTGTATGAATCAAAATGAATAACCATAACTACAACATCAAGGATAAAGTTATGATTTTTGTTGTCACCACATAGCCCTGATTCAGATATATATATATATATTTTTGTATGTGTAAACCAGGTGTAGATGTTATCGGTCACTTTTCTCAGCGCTGGTCAGGATGGGTCAATTTCTATGTTTTTTTTTTTTTGTACTTTAGAATATGCAAATATATGGAATCGGATGAAGAATAAATAGCTCAGATATAGTAAAATCATATGTGTTATAGTTCTATTTTCCCCCATTATTTTTCTCCATATGGATAAAAAACAACCTACTCTGAGATTAATCACATTAATTACATTTCAAAAATATTTTTTTGAGTGATGAACTACTCATCCTATGAATTATTGAAAATGCCATCATCAAATCAACATCAATGGTACAGTATAAGACCACTGTGCAATGATTATTCATTAAATATAACAGTTTAGTCGGCCAATATAAGTATAACATAAGACACTCTTTACAATAACGCTCCATTTGTTAACATTAGTTAATAAATATGACATCAAATGTATTGTGCATTGTTAATTATTGTTAGTTGATGCATTAGTTAATTGGACCTTATTGTAAACTATTGTCATTGTTACTATAACAGCTGTGTTTCAAGTTTATTGAAAAAATATTTATATACTGTACATAAGCAACATTCTCAAAAGATTATACATTTGTCACGTGTGGGAGCGTGCAGAGACAAGCACGGAAAATGCAGACTTCTCAATTTAAAGTGGTTTATTCACAAAACAGGATCAGGATACAGACGGGATAACTTCACATCACAAGCACATAACTTTAAAGACGAACAAGGACTGGACAGACACAGAGGGTATAAATTCACATGAACACACGAGGATAACGAGCGGGGCACAGGTGACAGACGTAACTAATTATAAGACACAGCTGACGCAAATGAACTAATAAGGTGACAACGACAAGCAGGAACTCAAAACAAAGAACACATGACAAATGACAGGACTGAAGAACAGATAAAAAGACAAACAGAGACCTAACCCTGACAACATTATAGTTAAAAGTCAATTAAGCTCTTGATAACTCAATATAAAGATTAAATGTTAACACTTTATTTAAATTGTCCACTTTAAACATTCTACTAACTATAAGTAACTTTGCAACTACAGGTCAACTAGCAGTCATTAGAGTATTAGCAGACTGTCTGCTTAATATTATTTTGATGTTCCCCAAAAGACATTCTACTGACTCAATAACTTTGTAAGTACATCTCAACTTATTCTACTAACCATACCCTTACAATCTACTAATACTCTACTAACACTAATGAGAGTTGGCATGCCTTTGCAAATTAGTGAGTTAGTTCAAGTACTTGCAAAGTTACTTATAGTTAGTAGAATGTCTGAAGTGGACTATCGAAATAAAATGTAATATTCCATCATGGATTATTAACCCTAACTCTAACCCTAACTGCTTCAAACTCAAATAAATGATGTTTGAATGTCAACTGATTAAAACATTACTGGTATATTTAGTCAGTATATATCAGCCACCCTTAGGTGTTAGAATCTATTTCCCCTCAGCTCAACCTACAGCTGCAAACCACATCTTGAGATTTCAGAGATGATGACGAATTAACGGTGAGGAGGAGGTAAAGGATTGAGTTGAAGCTGCTGCTGTGAGCAGTCCTCTGGGGATCATTGTCCTTCTGGAACACGAGCCCTTTGTGATGAAACTGACGCTAGTCTCTAGTGAGTCTCAAGCTCCCGCTGTTGTATCCTGAGGCGATGTCTGTGCCTGGAGCACTCCCTGTGCGAATCCCTGTTCGCAGAGTCCTGCTTGAGTGATTTGGGCTACTCCCTCATTCTCAGTCTTTGCAGTAAAGTCGGATGCTTCCTGTAGTTTAACAGTAATTCATGAAAATAAATTTGTTAAACAGGATTTTATTTTCTGCGACTCTACTTTGTAAAAACTAGGGTTGTTCCGAGCTGAACTCAAAGATCGGTATTGTGGCTGATTAAGCATTTTTTCTTTTAATTGATAAGTATCGGCTATCCTTCGCCCGATCCTTTATTTTACTGATAACTAGACTTAACGCACAAGCGCATGCAGCAGCCATTGTAATTCCACAAGACCGAAAGTGCATTGAAGTTTGTCATTTGGGACAGGGCCTAAATCTTTCTAGAGTGTCATATACGCACGTTCAAGCTTAGCATATTTGATGCACACTTTGGTAAAATCATTCAAACGTTATTTTAAACTGCCATCAGAGTATCTGAGACATTATTGCTATAACGCTCATAACTGTCTTACTTCGGACTTCACTGACAGACTATTAATGGATCCAGGGGCTGTTTCAAGGGTTTTTTAAAACTTTACATTCCAACAAAGCAACAGGGCCAGATGGTCTGTCATGTTTTCTTTTAAAAACATTTGCTGAAGCACTAACACCAGCCATACAGCACCAGAGCTTTGGAAAAAATCTATTATAATTCCAACTCCAAAAAGTTCTTGTCCTCAGGACATCAACGACTACAGGCCAGGGGCCTTAACATCCAATGTCATGAAATCGTTGGAGAAAATTATAATAGTAGAGCTGCGTAGGCAAGTGCAGCCATGCTTAGATCAATGCCAATTTGCATACAAAAGTAACTATAGTACTACTGATGTGATTTCTATATTAATGCACCTTGTTGTGAAGCATCTGGCTGTTTTTTTTATTCATTTTAGTTCTGTGTTTTAATACAATTCAACCACATATCCTGCTTGAGAAATTATTTAATACTTTACTGTATTTGTGTATCTACTAACAAGAGATTGTAGTATTGATGACTGAAAAACTGCTGTGGAAGGGTTTGTGGGCTTGTGTGACGACCATCACTTGGAGATTGAATGCTAAGAAAACTGAGGAGGTCGTCATTTAGACCCCAGATCAGTGGGAGTGGAGCTCTGTTGCAGTTCACATTAAACTGGTTGCTTCTTATAAATACTTGGAGGTCCACATCAACAGTGAGCTTAAGTGGCATGTGTGTCGAGTGTTTGCACAAGAGTCCATCAGCACTACACTTATGGTTAAGATTACGGTAATTTGGAGTGAGTTTCAATATTATGATAATATTTTATAAAGCTATGATAGGTCTGTTTCACAATATGAAATCATTCGGTTTGGGAGGCTAATGGTAAAAATGAAAGCTCAAATTAGTAACCTGGTGAGAGTGGCAGGGAAAATCTTGGGAACATGATATTTTTGAGCAGCCCATGATCCAGCAGGCCAGTGATATTGTATTGGACTCTTTGAGGACGCTCTGATGAACTCTAACAGGAGGTGTTGGGTTCTGTTATGAAGGCATCATCAATACAAATACTCATTCATTCCACTGTCACTTAAATTGATTAAGGAGCAATTCCAGCTGAGTGTTGAGAAGATAACTGCAGATACTATCAGTTTTATAGATCATGCAGCTTGTGCGTTTTCTTTTTTAGTAATTAAATTGAATTAAAATGGTATTGTTTTTAATTAGTTTATAGGGGAGAGTGTTTGTAAGTGTGATGGTTTGTTAATGTTTGTATGATGTATGTTTTTGTGGGTTGATGTTGCAGCAGTTCTCCCATCCACGACAAATTTCTCCTACGGGAGACAATAAATAATACCTCGTCCATTGGAAAATACAAGTATTGGTTTGGGACTCTGTATCAGCAGATGCTCAACATTCAATGATTTAGATCCGGGGCACAATAAACTTGATCGAGACATGCGCTTGAACAAACGGTTTGGAAGATGGATGGATGGATCTTTGCTCTTTTGAAAAAAAAAAAAAAATGTATGACCAAAATCTTTCTTTGACAGTCGCTTTGAGTAAATGTATATCAGTTTAACAGCAGGGGCGTTTCCTCCAGTTAGGCAAGAGTATCAGTGTCTTGTCAAAACTCTGGATGGGAAAATGATCCACATGGAAATATTACGAATTCATGTATAAAGTGACACTATCTAACAGCAACATCAGTGATTAAAGTTACGAACTGATGCATCTTGCCTTTTCTGTGTGAAGTTTCGTGTCAGCATGTGTTTGATCCAGGTGCTCTGGTTTCCGCCACACAATCCAAAGACTAGGTGGTTTGGACATCCCAAATTGACCATAGATGTGTGTTTTTGTGAGTCCCAAGCCATGTAATGGGGAGGGTTGAGAAAGACCTGGCAACCTATCTTGGATAAAACATTGCCAAGAAAATTCATAGAGTCAGATATGACCGAAATGGCAAATTGTTCTGAATAAATAATGGTGTTAATGAGAAGACTAACTTAAACCGTATCTAACCCACTTAGATATCACTTATGTAGCATCAAAATCAAATCTGAAATGACTTGAAAACACAATCTGGTGAAGCTTTTTAGTAAGCAATCATTAAAATGTAACTGAAGGTACATGTCACATTTGTGACCATCATCATAGTAGAGAAAAAAAAAATACTATGGTAGTCAATGGGGGGCGAGATCTTCTTGGTTACAAACAATCTTTATGTTTACAATTTCCCTTGAACATGAATTTGCACGCCACATGTTAACAGTATATCATTATACAGTTATTTTCACAGGAAATTCTACAGGGAAGTAATATAGATATTTATGGACCATCCAGTGAATTTAATAGTTTAGAAATGGAAGACAGTTAATCTCATTTGATAATTTACTTTTCATTTAGAACTGAATGGACACAAATCAAAAGATCAGAATATTCACAACAACTGAATGATAAGAGTCCCATTAATCATTTACAAAAAAAAAAAAAAAATCACATTGCGTCATGATTATCACTGTACAAGTTGTTCTATTTTGCCATAATTGATTGGTATCCATTATCCTGGGCTTCTGTTACATTGCAAGGGTTTATGTTGTTCCTGCAACCTTCGGATAGTGGTTGCTATGGTAACATACTGTACAGACAAGTGTGAATAAATCACTGTCAAAGGTGAAAAAGACACTAGCCGCAAAAGTTGCAATGGATTCAAAACGATTTAATTCAAGGATTGTGGACACCCACATGGTTGGAATGTCATGGATGGGCCAATTTAAGAGTGTTTGTCTAAATGGGCCCAAGCATTAGCCCCTAAGAGAAGGATAAGACCATGGATCTGCGCTCATTAAGCTGTGCAGATCTACTAATCCCTTTATGCACTTGTTATGTGTTCGACAATCCTGTCTGATAGTATACTTGCACCAGAAAATGGCTTTGCTGTCCTTAAATGAACTTTTGCGTTGGTGTACGCCACTTGTGAGGCGAAGTCACACTTACGTAAACACATAGGCCTTCATGATTCAGATTTATTTGATCATAATGTGATCTACACTGTTTATTTGTGGGAAGGATTATGGGGTCAATGTGGAGAAAATTAAAACTCTGTCAGTCTTCTGACCTAAAACAACCTTATCAGCATTTTTTCTGATGACCTCTAGTACCTGTCATTAGTACTGGAAACATTTTTCCCAAACTCTTTTTCCCGTTTCATTTAGGCCTCTATGTTGAAAAAAAATCGATCAAAATAGATTTTTGAATAACCATCAACAGAGAAACATGATTTTCCCCCCATTCTGTCAAGTAGATGTTGAAGAAAACCAGCCAAAACCCTGAACTACAATATTTCCAGTTACAATATTTCCAGTTACTGTTTATGTGTAAAGACAGCAGCTGCATCAGAAATGCATTCAACCCTATAACAGATGAAAAATACAATGTTTAAAGTTTAGTATGTCCATATTCATAGTATTCATAAAACAGTAGGTGAAAAGTACTCGGATTACTTACTACTTCCGGCACAATTCTATCCCACAAGGCCACAGGAGAGAAACTGTGAATGTAAGTGAAGTGATGCAATGCACACTGTAGGTCACATGACAATGACCACATGATGAATATAATATGTCCGGATTACATTCATACTATAGACCATACTTTAAAAAAAATAATTAAAGTAGCAAAAGGAGTACTTATGCCATTTTGGACACCTTTGTCATTTAAGAACTAGAATATATATGGAATAATTGACAGGATATTATTTGAAAATAATGCACACCCGAGGTGGAGATGCGGCCGTGACGTAAATCAAAATTCAACAGTAAATTATTCTGCTTATACTATGATCACCACACCTCAAAACATTGTTCAGATGTTTTATTTTAAGACATTTGTTAGTTTTGTATGTTAAAATACTCTTGGGTGTTGGAAAAAGATTGGGAAAAATTGATTTCCATAGATAATAAAAGGCAATTTAGTCAGAAAACATGGAAATTGTTTGTCATTGTTATCTTATTGTTTGTCATATTTGTTTGTTTTGTCTGTGTATTTGTGGGTTTTGGTTCTTTTGCTGTTGTCGGCTGTAAAGGACCTTTGGAATAACAGAAATCATTGAAACAATCATTGAACACTCGTGTCATTCCAGAATATGTTGTTATTTTTTCAGATGAAAACAAAAGATGCCTTTAACTTTTAATTATCCTTTTAGTTATCTTTACTTAATTTTTTGAATTTACTTGTAAAGATCTAGTAATCTGTACTATTCTCATTCTAAAAGCCGTTGCTGCTCAGAAAACCCATAGATTACTTGATTGGTTTGAGTATCATTTTTAAAGGATATTCTTTATAGACTTTTCACTCATTTCCTCCATTTATGCTCTTATATTTCTCCTGAGTTGTCTTCGCTCATTTTCATCCAGGTCATCTTGAATGTTCAACTGTGAATACAACTGAAAATTTTGAGAGAACAAGTTGACTTGTTGAAATGTTGATTTCCTAAAATGGTTTTGTCACTATTATGGTGATCATTATTGGTTGGGCACTTGGAACTTAATTTATAGCTATAATTATCTTCCTATTGATGCAGTGATGCAACAAGAAATCACAGTTATTTGGGGTTTCACAGGAAGAGAACTAATAAATAGGTTGCTTTTAAAAGATGACCTTCATTTGCTTCATTTATTCAAGCTGCAATTCAGTCTAGGAGTACGCTGTTACTCAGAAAGATAAGTCACTTATGAAAACTTGAATATTTCGACAAACATTACTAGATGTATATGCAACATTTAGGGATTTGTTAAAATTTAAATTTAAGTTTGCAAATAAAGTTAAAGTTATTATGGAAGTAGGAAAGACTTATATCAGTCACATGAACATGGACCACTTTTATATGGTGTTTTTATGTCTTTAGGGTATTTTTAGCAGTGATGGTCATTGTGAAGTTTTATGAACAACTGTTCTTTTTGTAAGTGGATAATGTGTGACTCTTGACATATTGAGCTGTGGTGTTCAAAGGGTTGACACAAGATCAAATCTGGTTTGTCATGTGTCCTGATCCCATTTTCCCCTCTCTCCCTAACAGTTTCTTGTCGTTCTATACTTTGGCTACCTATCAAATGATGCTACAGCCCAAAAATAACTCTCAAAGTAAGATTTGAGTGTGATCAAATGTTACAGCGTCACTTTAACTGTCACTAGAGTCACTCCAATCATTCGTCCACTTCACAGCCATATTAGCAGCAACAAGCACTTGGAGAGCAAGGGATGAGTAATTTACATTAACTACTCTTCCTTTTTTATGGCCGTTCAATTAAAATCTCATTTCATTCCACACCCTTGAAACGTGGGAAGTTTCGGAGGAAAGAGGCAGATTTCTTTCTCTCTATCATCGTCAGTACGACAGCAGATCGCTCTGAAAGGAGTTCATTAACCAAATGGTTGTAACTCTCTCTGCCTTGTTGTCGTTCAGAATATAGCCGTTTTATTTGACCCTATTTACAGCCAGCCAACTGTGTTCAGGATTTGGGGGATGATGGGAGAGCAAATACATAGCCTGACATCTGATGCCAGTGATTTGTACATGCAGAGGAGGGTAACTGATTCAATATTTCCATTTAAAGGCATAATAAACTCAGATGTGGGAGGCACACAATTGACCTTGAGAATAGAAATACCACTTTGGAATCATGTGGCCATTACTGTAAATACCATCAATAAACAGAAAATGATCAGCTGAACACGATTAAATAGTCTCCATTAGAACTGATGGGTCACGACTCAAAATTGGAGGAGAAAACACTTCCTCATACTGACATAAAAGCTGTCTGTCCAAACTCATCAGTATTCATCAGTAACTCCATAAATAGTCAAATTAGGCATATGCCAACATGTACATGTTGACAGACATATCTCCATCCTCTAAAACCATGAACAAAAATCTTTAAGGTTAAAGAAATTATGACTAAATCAAAAACAAGTTCAAGTTAACCCATGTTTATAATTGTTGTTTTGATTGGTGAATTTTTGGCTGCCGAGAGCATTAAATTCTATAATCGGTCAGTGTCGAAAAAAAAAGAATAAAACAGGAAAAAAATGCATATTGTTGGGTCTATTCAATGCCTATTTTTAAATAATCTGTTTATTTATGGACAATACCAGCAACACTTGTGGCGTTTAGGGGTCAAAATAAACAAAAGATGGAGCTAAAAAATCTATTTTTTTTCTAATGCGTTTCGGCACACAGGCCTTCTTCAGGGCTAAAAAATGTCATTAATAGCTTTGTTTTTATTCCACGCACCTTGTTGATCGCGTGAGGTTGCAACTATATAACTAATGTTTCAATGTTTAGATATTTTTGTTAATTTTTGCACAACATTTTTTGGTACTGTATTGGGATGTCGAATGTAAAATCTGTGCCTTGTAGCAAAACCAGTTGTGTCAGCCATATCATTTGCATCCAGAGCACATCAATCAGAATTGATATTCAGCAGTTAGCAGTGGTCTTTATTCAACTTGTGAGGGGAATTTAAAATGAATCTGCACTCAAAGTCTTATTCACTCAAAAGCAATGATGGTAGTCCTAAATATGCAAGGGTGAAATTGAGCTGGAATGGCATTTTGGCACCTTTGACTTTAAGAAGGAAATATCACCTGCAGTTTGTTTATCAAACTCTCCATCCTGTATGTCCAGTCTGGTCACTGAAGAACCAAGACCACCTCCAAACATTAGTGCATCTCTGTCATCAAAATCCTAAAGGAACAAATCACCCCAAAATTAAAATTCTCTCATTGTTTAGTTACTGGTCACTAATGCAATTGAGGCTAAAGCTTTCAACTTCAAAAACGATTCAAGTTATCCATATGACTCATATTTTACATTTAACGTCTTTTGAAGTCACGCAATAGCTTAATATCAAGAAGAGTCTGATATTTTAAGTTTAAAAATATTTACATTTACCTTAGCTCACCTTAAAGGGATAGTTCACCCAAAAATGAAAATGATCCATAATTTACTCACCCTCAAGCCATCCTTGATGTATATGACTTTTTTATTAATAACTGAGATTTTGAAGCCCAAAAAAGCATAATCATCCATCATAAAAGTAATACAGGATGTATCCATAAAGCGTGTTTGTAAGAAAAAAAATATCCATATTTATAACTTTGTAGACTATAATTACAAACTTCCGGTAACATCTGTCAGTGTGTCCATGAGAGAGTTGAGTTCCCTATCAGTCAGTCACGTTCGACGTTACGTCGGACTGACGTCATGGGATCTCGCTTGGGAGCCCTATCACCTCCGCGTAGTAAAAAACAAGCCAATGAGAATTGGCCAGTGAGATTTACATGCCGGGCCCCTCCCCCGGCATCCGGGTATAAATAGAGCCGGCATTACTCACTTCATTCATACTTTTGCTTCGGAGCCGATCGCCACTGATCTGCCTATTCATCTCTGCGAGGAAAACATAGAGCTAAACAGCAATTTTCATTGCTACAGGGACAAGTCCCGTCAACAGCAATTTTCATTGCTATTGCAATTTCCTCTGCTCTATTGTTCTCCGTTGGCGTGACAACACAGCAGCGGTGGTGGTGTGAAGGCGCTGGTGGGGAACAATCAGCGCGGCATCCCCATCCCTCGGTGTTCCAGCGGGCAGGGCAATTCTAAAAGAGCAACACGGGAGAAAAACGTCTTTTTCAAGATGTCTTTTCGACCGTGTGTTTCTGGATGTGGTCGTTTCCTGACCTCATCTGACGGCCACGAGCGCTGTGTGATGTGTCTGGGCAGACAGCACGCTGAAGCAGCGCTCGTGGATGGTTCATGCTCTCACTGCGAGAGCATGACCATGTTGGCATTGCGATCGCGGCTCTCCTTCTTCAATGCGGAAGGCGGAGCCCCCTCTGCTGCTACCCAATCCCCCGTGGCTTTTCAAGGGAGAGCTGCGGGGATGGTTAGCACTTTGGGAGATCTGAGGGTTACAGTGGGAGCTTCTTCGTCGGGTCAGCCCCCACGAACCTCCCACTCCTCCACAATGCCATGTGCCGTCGAGTTGCCGAGCGCTGGTGCGGGCCCTTCTCGTGAGGTTCCCCGCATCTCGTTCGGCGCTCCGGATGAGGATCGGATGTCGATCGCTGCATCGGAGAGTGCGCTGTTATCTTCTGACGAAGATGAAGCCGAACTTCCGCCCTCCGGGGTGGTGGCTCAGGCTGAGTCTGAGGCAGAAATGACAGCGATGCTGGCTCGGGCCGCCGCGGGCATCGGGCTCGAGTGGAACCCTCCACCGTGTCCCGAGCGCTCGCGGCTTGATGATTGGTTTCTGGGGACGGGGCGCGGTTCACAGCCGCGGCCCGCCCCAGTGCCATTTTTTCCCGAGCTGCACGAGGAGGTCCAGAAGACGTGGATGGCACCCCACACTGCCAGAAACCGATCCTCTTCCTCCTCCACTCTCACTACCCTCGATGGGGGGGCCGCCAGGGGGTACGTGGACATTCCACAGGTGGAGAGGGCGATTGCAGTGCACTTGTGCCCGCAGTCGGCCGCCACCTGGAGGAATCGTCCGCGTCTCCCGTCCAAGGCGAGTAAGACGACAGCGGCTCTCGCCGCTAAGGCTTACTCCGCCGCTGGACAGGCGGCCTCCGCCTTGCACGCCATGGCCATTCTTCAGGTCCATCAGGCGAAAGCTCTTAAAGAGCTGCACGAGGGTAGTTCTGACCCAGGGGTGTTCCAAGAACTGCGGGCTGCGACCGACCTCGCCCTCCGGGCGACCAAAGTCACAGCACGTGCCCTGGGCCAGACGATGTCCACCTTGGTGGTCCAGGAACGCCATCTCTGGCTGGACCTGGCTGAAATGAAGGACGCCGACAAAGTTCGCTTTCTCGACGCCCCCATTTCCCAGGCCGGCCTCTTCGGCGACACCGTCGAGGACTTTGCCCAGCAGTTCTCGGCGGTGCAGAAGCAGACTGAGGCCATCAGCCACATCTTGCCTCGGCGAGATGCGGCTCCTGTCCCTCCTAGGACTGGCCCTCAGCCTGCTCGTCGTCGAGGGCGCCCCCCTGCGGCTGCACAAGCTTCGGGTGGATCGGAGAAATCCCGTCCCCCGCAAGCTTCCCGCAGGAAGGCGGCACAACCCGCTCAGGCCGCCAAGACTGCTAAACGAAAGCAGAGGAAGCGGCCCTGAGACGGGTGGCCCAGAGATGGTGGGAGTTGCTCTGCCCCAGGAGACGGTGAAGGCACCGCTCCTTCCCCCCGGAGTGGGCCGGGGGGTAAATCCTATGTTCCCTTTTCTTTTTGTTTCGCTTTTTGTTTTTATTGATGAGGTACCCACCTCATCAATAAAAGAGCAATTTCCACTATCTCTGAGTCAAAAAGGGTCTGTGTTGACAGTGTACGACGCACCGCTTCCTCACTCTCAACCACTCCCGAATTCGCCACGAGCAGGTCACGGACGTGTTTGGGACGCACAGCCTCCCCACGCCCGCCCGCTCTGTCCCTCACGGGACACACGGAGCCAAGTGAGTTCACATCACTCACTGCCTCTACTTCGGGACGCTCTGCTTCCCGGGTTGGGCCCCAGTGCTCCATGCTGCCCCCCCGCGGGTACTTCTGGTGTTCGGATGATACCACTCGTACGGTGTCTGGGGGCCTGGCTAGGTCTTCCCAGCCCGTCCCGTTGGCTCATTCGAACAGTCAGACTCGGCTACACAATCCAGTTTGCCAGGCGTCCTCCCAGATTCAGTGGCGTCCTATCCACCTCAGTGGTGGGCAGAGATGCCACTGTTTTGCGGGAGGAGATTGCGGTCCTGTTGGCGAAGGACGCAATAGAGCCGGTCCCACTAGCCGAGATGAAGTCAGGGTTTTACAGCCCGTACTTCATAGTACCCAAGAAAAGCGGAGGGTTACGACCAATCTTGGACTTACGTGTCTTGAATCGGGCCCTGCACAAGCTCCCGTTCAAGATGCTCACCGTGAAACGCATGCTCACATGCATTCACGCACAAGATTGGTTTGCAGCAATCGACCTGAAGGACGCGTACTTTCATGTCTCGATCCTCCCCCGACACAGACCGTTTCTACGTTTTGCGTTCGAGGGTCGGGCATATCAGTACAAGGTCCTACCCTTCGGGCTGTCCCTGTCCCCCCGTGTCTTTACCAAAGTCGCGGAGGGGGCCCTTTCCCCACTCAGGGAAGTGGGCGTTCGCATCCTCAACTACCTCGACGACTGGCTCATTCTGGCCCAGTCCCGAGAACAGTTGTGCGAACACAGGGACCTGGTGCTCACGCACCTCAGCCGGTTGGGGCTTCGGGTCAACTGGGAAAAGAGCAAACTCTGTCCAACACAGAGGATCTCTTTTCTCGGTGTGGAGCTGGACTCGGTCAACATGACAGCACGTCTCACCAACGAGCGTGCACAGTCGGTGCTGAGCTGCCTGAATTCGTTCTCGCAGAAAACAGTGGTCCCACTGAAACATTTTCAGAGGCTCCTGGGGCATATGGCATCCGCAGCCGCAGTCACGCCGCTCGGATTACTCCATATGAGACCACTTCAGCACTGGCTACACGGCCGAGTCCCGAGGTGGGCATGGCACCATGGCAAGCTCCGTGTGGTCATCACGCCGAGCTGTCGCCAAACATTCAGCCCGTGGTCGGACCTTGCTTTCCTACGGGCCGGGGTGCCCCTAGGACAAGTGTCCAGGCATGTTGTTGTCACAACAGATGCCTCCACCACCGGCTGGGGTGCTGTGTGCAATGGGCATGCTGTGTCGGGCTCCTGGACAGGACCCCACCAGCAGTGGCATATCAATTGCCTCGAGTTGCTAGCAGTACTGCTGGCCCTGCGCCGGTTTCGGCCGTTGCTGCAGGGCAAGCATGTACTGGTCCGGACGGACAACACATCGGCAGTAGCGTACATCAACCATCAAGGTGGTCTACGCTCACGCCGCATGTCGCAACTCGCCCGCCACCTTCTCCTCTGGAGTCAGCGGCGACTCAGGTCGCTGCGTGCCATGTATATCCCGGGCGAGCTCAATCGTGCGGCCGACGCGCTCTCACGACAG
Source organism: Zacco platypus (assembly GCA_038088235.1). NCBI lineage: Eukaryota > Metazoa > Chordata > Actinopteri > Cypriniformes > Xenocyprididae > Zacco > Zacco platypus. Next base: position 33,791,225 of record CM076083.1, on the reverse strand, counting down.
CTCACGCACCCGGGGGAATGGAGACTCCACCCCCAGGCGGTCCAGCTGATCTGGAGCAGATTCGGGGACGCACAGGTAGACCTGTTTGCCTCTCAGGAATCTGCTCACTGCCAGTGGTTTTATTCCCTGACCGAGGGCACCCTCGGCACGGATGCACTGGCACACAGCTGGCCCCGGGGCCTACGCAAGTATGCGTTTCCCCCAGTGAGCCTTCTTGCACAGCTACTGTGCAAGGTCAGGGAGGACGAGGAGCAGGTCTTGCTAGTTGCGCCATACTGGCCCAACCGGACCTGGTTCCCAGAGCTCATGCTCCTCGCGACAGTCCCTCCCTGGTGAATTCCCCTGAGGAAGGACCTGCTTTCTCAGGGACGGGGCACCATATGGCACCCACGTCCCGACCTCTGGAACCTCCACGTGTGGTTCCTGGACGGGACGCGGAAGACTTAAGTGGCCTACCGCCCGCGGTAGTTGACACTATCACTTCGGCTAGAGCTCCCTCTACGAGGCGCGCCTATGCTTTGAAGTGGAGTCTCTTCGCTGCTTGGTGTTCTTCCCGCCGGGAAGACCCCCGGAGATGCCCGATCAGTTCAGTGCTTTCCTTCCTTCAAAGTGGTTTGGAGCGGAGACTGTCCCCCTCCACCTTGAAGGTCTATGTGGCCGCCATCGCAGCACATCACGATGTGGTCGATGGCAAGTCACTAGGGAAGCACGATCTGATCATCAGGTTCCTGAGAGGTGCTAGGCGGCTAAACCCGCCTAGACCTCCCGTAATTCCCTCTTGGGACCTTTCTGTCGCCCTAGCTGGGCTACAGAAAGCTCCCTTCGAGCCCCTTGAGTCAGCTGAGCTGAAACACCTGTCTCTTAAGACAGTGCTCCTGACGGCGCTCGCTTCCTTTAAGAGGGTAGGGGACCTGCAAGCATTTTCGGTCAGCGAAACGTGCCTGGAATTTGGGCCGGCTTTGTCTCACGTGATCTTGAGACCCCGGCCTGGATACGTGCCCAAGGTTCCCACCACTCCCTTTCGGGACCAGGTGGTGAACCTGCAAGCGCTGCCCCGGGAGGAGGCAGACCCAGCCCTTGCGTTGCTATGTCCTGTTCGCGCTCTCCGCGCTTACGTGGACCGCACGCAGAGCTTGAGAAGCTCCGAGCAGCTCTTTGTTTGCTTTGGAGGACAGCAGAGAGGGAAGGCTGTCTCCAAACAGAGGTTGGCCCACTGGATAGTGGATGCCATCGCCTTGGCGTACCATTCCCAAGGCGAGCCGTGCCCCCTAGGCGTGAGAGCACACTCCACTCGGGGTGTTGCCTCCTCCTGGGCGTTGGCGCGCGGCGCCTCTCTGGCAGACATCTGCAGAGCTGCGGGCTGGGCGACACCGAACACATTCGCCAGGTTTTATAACCTCCGAGTGGACCCGGTGTCCTCTCGTGTGCTGTCTACAACTAGATAGCCACGGGAGACCGCTTGCTGCGCCATTCTCCTTTCACGAGGAGATGCGAGCGCTGGTCTACTTCTCAGTCAGTTCCCCAGCTGGTGAACCCTGTGGAGTTCCTCCTGCATCCTTCGGCAGTCAGACACGGCGGAGGCGTCAGACGCCAGGTCCAGTACTCGTGTACATGCCCCCAGCGGTCAGTCCTTGTACTGGGCTAGATGCCCATATGTCTGTGGTTCCCTGCGGGTAACCCCATATGTGTATGGTCCACGGTACGGTTTCCCCGAGGGTAAACCCGTGTCTTCCCTGGGCGACCAGCCCCTGCCCCTGAGGCGTAGCGTTCCTCCCCAGCTTGGGTAGGACCTTCCTCAGGGAGCTCTCCATATGCAGATACTGCCCCGCGGGTCAGTGCATATGTGCTCCACACGTTACCTCCCTTCGGGCAGGGTGTGGTCTCCGTAGCTTCCCCAAGAGGGACGCTTTCCTGGCGTTTTTGGTCAGCTGAAAAAACGTGGGAATTGAGTCAGCCGAAGCACTCTTCCCCTGAGGTGAGAAACAACAGCTTCGACCATCTCCTGAGTAAGACCCTGTCCTCTCCATCCCTCTGGTATGGAAGACATTGTAGGGCTTGCTCTGGGCGCTGGAGGGTTACGACATTTGCGGTTGCACTTGCAGGTGGCACGCCTAGGCCTGCCAGCATCTGCTTCCCCGACGCTCGTAGCGTGGCTCGGTTGCTATGGCGTTTTCCACGGGATCCCATGACGTCAGTCCGACGTAACGTCGAACGTGACTGACTGATAGGGAACGTCTAGGTTACTATTGTAACCCCCGTTCCCTGAAGGAGGGAACGGAGACGTTACGTCCCCTTGCCATAGCACCGAGTCACTGCTGAGCGGCCGAGATCAGTTTTCGGCTCCTCAGCAAAGCATGAATGAAGTGAGTAATGCCGGCTCTATTTATACCCGGATGCCGGGGGAGGGGCCCGGCATGTAAATCTCACTGGCCAATTCTCATTGGCTTGTTTTTTACTACGCGGAGGTGATAGGGCTCCCAAGCGAGATCCCATGACGTCAGTCCGACGTAACGTCTCCGTTCCCTCCTTCAGGGAACGGGGGTTACAATAGTAACCTAGACGTTCCGGTGTATGATGTCGGATGTAACTATTGAACTCGCGGTTCAAACTATTAGGGCTGGGCAACAAGTTCAAGCTACTTTGACATTTCTATTTAAAAATTCTCTTTTTAGAATTGTAATTTGTGACTGGTGTTTTTTGCCCATTCATCAGTATATGATGCGACAGGTCAAAGTTCACTCTTCCCCCAGAATCGACTCGTGTAGAGAAGCCAGTGATTCTAGTTTATAAAGATATCATTATGGATATTTTTCTTACAAAAATGCATTGCTTTGCTTCAAAAGGCCTTTATTATCCTCCTGGAGCCATATGGATTACTTTCATGATGGAGAAATGTGTTGGTTTGGGCTTCAAAATCTCAGTTAATATTCGCTCCCATTATAAAGCTTGGAAGAGCATATATATTAATGAAGCTCTGATTGTTTTTGACTGAAAGAAGAAAGTCATATACACCTAGAATGGCTTGATGGTGAGTCAATTATTGGATAATTTTCATGTTTGACTGAAACAACCCTTTAACACATTCATGAGAAAAGTAGCATCTGATTCATGAACATTGTTCTTTTGAGTTAAATCTGTTTAATGAACCCGTTAACAATAAATGATTCAAATTGACTTGGAATGTAGTCATTTGGACCACTTTTATGATACTTTTATGGTGCCTTAGTATCCTTAGTAAGTCTTATTTTGTGTTTTACACAAGAAAGTCATAACGTTTTGGAACAACATCACATGAGTAAATGACAGTTTTATTTATTTAATTAATTATTTCTGGTGAACTATCCTTTTAATTTGACCCCTGCATATATTCTGTATTCATTGACAGCTATCAATGTGTAAATGCAATCATCTTAATGCATGTTGGAAAAGTTCCTGCCACCTGGCTGCACTGTTTCACTGTACAGCATATATACATATGGGAGGCTGTTCACTGCACTCGATGGCATAAAGCTGACTTCTTACCACCATTCTGGAATTCAGCTGATGGATAAAATGATATTCTACCTTTCAACCTGAAATATGCATTATTTATGCAAGTAAAATGGGTTTTTAATATCATTTAATGTTGATTTTAAATCACTTCTCTGTCCAGTGAAACACATTTAGACTTTAGATGAGAATTGTATATCTTCATGTTATGTCCTACACCATTTTTGGGATCTTGATTTGAAAAATTAGCATTGCTTTTTGGTCAGTGCTTTACTAGTCAATTTTCAGAAGCAGAACAGTCTGTTTATTTAGGTCTTGTTCCCTGAAGACACATTCTTTCAGCCTGTTCTTACTGTGGTGAACTTCACATGTATTTGCTGGCAAATGAGCCATTGCAGTCCATGACAGGGAATGGGGAAAAGTCAGAGGCAGTCATTTAGTCTGTCACTTTTCTATCTTTCTTAATGGATGAGTGAGATAGTACTGACAGAAGAGAGCGAGATTCCAGCAAACACAGTCAATAGGTTCGATACCCCTGATCAAAAACAAGTTTTTTCGAGTTGGACAGTGGAACGCCCTTTAGTGGAGCCATGAAAGTACTTCTAGTCTTCATTCTCTCTCAGGATCCCACCCAAGAGTATGAACACTGCTGAGTCTTCTTAACTTACGAAGGCCAATGTTAGGACCTCTCACATTTATCATAGCGTCAGTCACATCAGTAGCTGCTGGAATAAGATCAAACACAGGTGAATCTAAATTTCAGATTGCATTTGCAGTTTTACAGATCAAAGGCCAGTGACTGTGGCTCAGTGGTTCAAGAATGTTTTCAAGAAGGATCAGAGGCTGTAGGTGTTGCCAAGGCGGGGATTTTCCTTACTTAACCTGATTAGTCTGGGGAACGTTTTCCAAAGCCGAGCAGAGAGGCAAACCAAATTATCTGATGTAAAAACCCCTTTGTTACCCTGAAAATGTCCACTTACCGTGCAGAAATGCACAGTCTTGAAATAATAATTCATTATTACAGCACGGTGCTATCGCTTGCTCACTTCCCCAGGGTTGTAACATGATCACAAAGCTGCGAGGAACTTTTCTAAATGGGTACTGCGATAGGAAATGAAGCTGGAGATTAAAAAGCTTCCAGCCTTCACTAGATTCAGAACGGATTGTCTGTGCAGAACAATAAAAATTCATTATTTGTGCTGCCTAAAGCGTAGGTGAAAAATGTCCCAAATTTCATTGTAATATCTCCAAAAGGGATACAGTACACCTCAAATGTAATTTTTCCGTAACTACTTTTGGAGAGCTGCGACGCTCCAGTCCTTGTAACCGTATGAGATCTTTCTCCAAAATTCAAGACTCTTCATAGTTACATAGCACTATGCAAAACATTTAGGTTTCTTTTAATTACCATTGAGTTTCATTAATTTATTATTAATTATTAGAATTATTAATTAATTTATAGGGAATTTTAAAAGAGTTTTAAAAAGAATTTTACGACCGAGCAAAAAATTTAGATCGGCCGTAATTAACTCTGTAGTGGATATGAATATCCAAACTATAGTGAAACACTATTAATTAGATAGTTTAAGACATTCAATTCTTAAGCACATAACACAAGACACTTCTCTTTAGAAATATAAATGACACTTTATTGATTATTTTAACACATAAACTAATATCTAACACAAACACACACACACATTCACACTAGCTGCAGAAAGAATGGAAGTAAGGAAAAAAATGAGCTTTAAGAGAGTGAAATGATGAAATCCCGAGTTGCTAGCAATATATGCACTTCATAAGACTCAGTTCAGTGAGAATCTGGAGGTATACTTGCATTCGACGTTTGTGTCTTTAAATAAGGATTCCCTTGTCAGCATATTTGGCTTGGAGAAAGGTGTTTCCCAGGTTCTTATGATTTGCTGCAGGTCTTTTCAGCTCCGGATTGATGTTGTGGGAAGTCGATGACGTTCAGGTGTGCTGGCGGAGGAGTGGAGTCTCCCTCGTGGCTGAAGTTTGAAGTTGTGAGAGAGGCAAAGACTGTATATAGTGTGTGGACATAATATAGAATTATGCAGTCGAACGATGTTTGAGTACAGCTCTTGATTAGAATTGTTTTTGCCCTCTTCAAACCAATCCGTCTTTACAAACTGCTTAAGGTTGACATCTTCTTTCTCAGATAGGCTCAACATTTAAAAGCTTGCAAGGCCATGAAGTACTTTGGTGTTTTGTAGACTGAATGGAGCCGCAAATGACCGATTCTCTGATTTTGGGTCCTGCGTGTTGATTTGGGATCAGGGGCCTGTACCATGAAGCTGGATTAGCTGGCTAGCCAGGTAAGTTTCAGAATAGTTTGCGCCGATCCTGGGTTTTAGGTACCATGAAAGTGACTTGGCTTTTAGCGGTGTTCATCACTACAGTAACTTACGCTCCACAGCTTACCTGTTCTGGGGCTGTTTTTGTTCTGGGTAAAAGATCTCAAACCGAAATTGGACCAATCAGATGTGAGCAAAGTGACACATCCAATGCAATAAAGTCACTCCCCCAGTTTCTCTTCCTCCAAATTAAAGGTCACTATATAGTAAAAAACAAATATTTAACGATGAAGTTGTCTGGCTTTAATTATAAGCAGTAAGGTACGAGAGGCTGTGCTGTATCGTGAATAAGTCATGGATGAAGGGCGTTGTTAGGCAATGACGCGAAGCCTGCAACTTATTAACGACACAGCGCTAGCCTCGATTACGTTATTGTAATTATAAAACGGGTACCATACAATAAAAATATTAAAGCCAAAAATATTTATCAGTGCAACTTTCATGAAGTAAACCTCTAATAAAAGCCTTCCTTCTGCCGTAATAGTTCATGACCGTGAACGGGAACAGAAGTTACATTATTATTATTATTGGATGGCGGCAAAGACTGTCTTTATGAGTGTATCAGTATTTGGTTTTCTTATGTCAGTTGCGAAGACTTTTACATTGAAAGACTGAATTGTTGTGAACACGACGCAACTGACAAATGTTTTGACTAGCGCTGTCAGTCATGGGAAAACCCCTTAGCTGTTAAAAGGACAAGATAATACATCGGACATTTAAACAGATTTTTTTATTAGACTGACCTGAAGGAAAATGCTAAATTTAAATGCAGGTAATAAACTCGCTCACTCGATCTCTTTCTCACAATACTCTTCTACATAATACAGTAAGCTTCAATGAACAAAATAAATTGAGAACATACAGTTTACGTTGTTAAGAGTGGTTGCTTAGGGTGTTGTGTAGTAAAGTGGTCATAGCCGTGTTTTATCGTGAATGAAACACAGCTATTGACCAATCAGAATGAAGAGCAAGAACTAACCGTTTTCTAATTATAATTATTTTATGATTCATATATAATTATATGATCTATGATTATTTTAGTGTAGCAATTTTAGTTTAACTTATTATTAAGCATTTATTTTAAAAGAATATATATATATATATATATAGTCTAAACTAACATCACAAGTTTCACTTGGACTAGATCATTTCTTTTATTTGCCCTCTTTCATGGATAAGTATTTGCTTTAGTGTAAATACATTTAAATTTTTCATTTTCTTCAGTCTCTTATCAGTAAAAGAGTTTTAAATCGCACTGGCTCCCTCGCGAGAAGTGAATCACAGTTTCTCTCTGTTTCAAGGCACGTGACTGGCTGCTTGCCACTAATGTCACGCATTCATGCGCACACGCTCCACAAACTCAGGATCAAAGCCTGAGTTGACAAAGAAAGTTGATGTTCAGCATCATGGTACCAACAAAGCCAGATTGGAGTGGTTTGGTTTTGTCAACTTGAAACTAATCAATCAAGTTTGTTCAACTACCATCATGGTACAGGCCCCTGGAGTGTTGAAATGAGTTTTGTATGGAATTATGTTTGAAAGAATCATCTGGAAGATTAATTTGTCCTCAAATCGTACAAAGGGATCCTTGCATCAGTTCTTAAAATGACATTATGAGATAATATTAAAAAAATATATATATGGCAGTTTTTCCCCATGGTTTCAGTGTCAAAATTGTGGCTAGGGAAAATGCTGAGTGGCTAGTAACTTTGGAAAACCACTAGGTTCACAGTATTGCCTTTCGAGTTCAGCTACATCAAGTTTTTGCATTTCTCCCAGAAAACTGAAACAGCTAAGCCCTGTGTATTATTGCCATGCTCTTATTCATGAAGTACAAGCAAACAGTTTTAGTCAAATGAGCATCCAAGACACGAGCCTTGTTCCTGTCATTTGTTTATAATTAACCATGACGGATTGGCTCCTCTAGCTATCACATCCACAAAGAGAGAAAGAATAGGATAAACAGGGATGAAAGCAAATCACTCATAGTCTGATTAGTCCAGTGTTCCATGAGAGCTTCATCATCTATCAGTGAAAACAAGTTATCGTCAACAACATCCTAAATAATCTGCCATAATGGAAGTGGTGGGTTACTCTGGCATGCTCAGTCTGTGTTTTAAATTTGTTGTGGCCCAATTATTATTATAATCATTTTGTTATTTTTATTATCTTTTAAATGTCAGTGCCGTCTGAAGGTCTGGCAGATATCTGATCGGTTGACCAGCGGTCAGAGGTGTGATGAATGGATGACATCACAGCTCTCACAGCATGTTGGCTCAGATTATAAGGCGATGAAACAGAGCCAAAGGCCACTAAAGACCGATCACTGGCAGCCGGACATCAGCTGGAGCCAGATTTTACTCTGGGCATCAGTCACATGTAGTCCACTACTCGCACCACTACATGCCTGCAGAAATCCACAGATTCCCATGGATTCTGAATGTCCATCATTCACAAAGATATACTGTGCATGCAGTATTCCTTGCCCCATGTGTGTTCATTTATGAAATATTTGGCTAATTTGATGAAGTGTTCAGCTTAGAGCTTTGTGATTTTTACATTTATTCATTTGGCAGACGCTTTTATCCAAAGTGACTTACAAGTGAGGAATACAACAAGTGATTTATCATGAAGAGGCAAATAGAAGAGCTCACAATGCAAGTTTCAGACATTGCTCAGAGTAACATAAGATAGAATAGGGAGGGATTAAAGGAAATGAAAGTTGTTATTTTTTAGGATGGGGCTAAGTGCTCACGAAAGAGATGAGTTTTCAGCTGTCTCTTGAATATTGCCAGGGATTCTGCATTCCTGATGAAAGTAGGGAGATCATTCCACCAGCAGGGAACAGTGAACGAGAATGTTCTGGAGAGTGATTTTGTGCTTCTCTGTGATGGTACCACAAGCCTTCGTTCCTTTAGTGATCGCAGGCTTCTGGTCGGGATGTAGACTCGTAACAGTGAGTGGAAGTAGGAGGGGTGACGTAGGCTCTTTTTTGCTGCAGCGTTCTGGATGATTTTTAGAGGTTTGATTGCGCTTGATGGCAGTCAAGCCAGAAGAGCATTGCAGTAATCAAGCCAAGAAATGACCAGGGCCTGATGTTCCTGATGTTGTGTAGTGCAAATCTTCATGACTGAGCTGCTTTGCAATTTGGTATTTGAAGGACAGTTGGTTATCAAAGATTTTTGGCCAAATTTGAAGGGGTAATTGATAGCTGGATGGTGAAATCGCTCTGTAGAGTTGGATTGGCAGGGAAGACGAGAAGCTCAGTCTTTACCAGGTTGAGCTGTAGGTGATGTTCTTTCATCCATGCCAGACCAGCTTGAGATTCGTGCAGCTACTGTGGCATCATCTGTTTGGAGTGAAAGGGATGTGCGTTATCAATGGCATATAATGGAAAAGGAACAGGGCCCATTTGGCACCAAAATCAGTGAGGACAATGTGAAAAAAGTCCAATTTTTGTTCTTCTTATACAGTGTAAAAATGGTTAAATAAAATCTCCTAAAAGGTGACACTGAAGGATGAGACTGAGCTCAGATTCATCAAATCACACTGATTTATGGATTCTGGCCTGCAATACAAATGATTTTGACTTCAGATCAGATGAACTGAACCCTTAAACTCGTGTCTCTTAATAAGATCACATCTCGGCCAATTGCTTGATAAATAAATAAGTGCATACACTTTCTCTATCCATTTTTTTTTTTCCAAACAAACCAAGTGTGCTCATCCAAATATGAAAATTCTGTCATTAATTCCTCACCCTCATGTCATTCTAAACCCGTAAGACCTTCGTTCATCTTCAGAACACAAATTAAGATATTTTCATAATCCGATGGCTTAGTGAGTCCTCTATTGACAGCAAGATAATTTACACTTTCAGATGCCCAGAAGGTAATAAAGACATATTTAAAAGAGTTCATGTGAGTACAGTGGTTCAACCTTAATGTTATAAAAGTGACGAGAATACTTTTCAACAATATTTAGTGATGGCTGATTTCAAAACACTGCTTCGAAGCTTTACGAATCTTTTGTTTCGAATCAGTGATTCGTTCGCTATAATCAACTATTGAAATTTTGAAACACTTATGACGTAATGAAGCCTCGTTTACTGAAATCATGTGACCTTGGCGCTCTGAACCACTGATTCGAAACAAGATTTGTAAAGCTTCGAAGCAGTTTTAGATATTTAGCTATTTAGTTTTTTTTTGGCGTGCAAAAAGTATTCTCGTTGCTTTATAACATTAAGGTTGAACTACTGTACTTAAATGAACTGTTTTAAATATGTTTTAGTACCTTCTGGGCATCTGAAAGTGTTAATTATCTTGCTGGCAATAAATGAACGAAGATCTTTCGGGTGTAGAACTACATGAGGGTGAGTAACTAATGGCAGAATTTTCATTTTGGGGTGAACTAACCTTAAAAATATAGGTGTCATTTTTGGGATTGAGGAACTTCCACCCAAAAGGACTGAAACAAATCAGTTCAAATATTAAGGTCGTGCTACAAATAATCCTTGTCTGTCGGTTTGCCTGAATGAGCCGACTGGATTTTCTGTCATGCTCCATGTTTATCCATCATGAAAATGATGTAACGCTTGGTATTTTAATGTGACTTTGGTATCCCAAGTATCTATGGCAATTTCTGTCCACTGTGTTCTGCTCCTCCTGATTATATTCTTTTTTCTTTGCATTCTGCTGTAATATGAAAAGGATAACAGAGACTGCATATTTGTTGTTTGCTTTCCCCAGATTTAATAAATGATGTCTCATGAATAATTCACTGAAAATCACTAATAATCTTGTTTTTCTCTTCAAATCCTCACTCATTCTCTTTCCCATTTTCTTTTTGCACATGGGTGATTTAAAACATAATATTCTTCCCTTTTCAGTTCTAACCACTATAGGAAAATACGATATCTGTCAAAATGATGGAAAGAACTTTGAAATATCCATCAGTGTTCCAGTTAATTAACTTTTTAGATTAACATTATACACATTATATAGACTTGCATTTAGTTCATAGTATTGCTTAAGAAATCTCATCTGAACTTTTGGTGTTATACATGGTCTGCTGAAAGTAATTTGTTAATACTTTTACACTTTCAAGTTTCCTTTTGATGTTCTATGGTTGAGGAGTGAGGAGAATAATGTCACCTCATTGTACCTTGTTTTTGCAAATGCTTCATAATAACGGATCCGCGAAAACATTAAAAACGCTGTATTATGCTGCCAGGCCAGTAGTTGGCGATGTTACTTTGTAAAGAAACTCTACATGCCTATAGACTGAACATGCAATACATATGCGCATGACGTTACCGTTTACACAAATTCTCGTTTTTGTAGTTTGCACGGCGATAATAGCCGTATCACTTTTAAAAACTTGCACTTTGAAACTGCTCTTCAAAAGTTTGAGTTTTTAGGCCCGCAAAAATGCCATTGTCGTGTAAATGAACAGTCAAAATACATAAAGTTTTCAGTTTTTAGTTGAAAATGGTGTCGTGTAAACGTCCCCTCTTTTCAGTCATGATGAATTTCCCAAAAATTTGGATATGAAATTATTATTTTTAAACCTGCACCTTGTGCTCTCGTATGTTTACTGTCACATACTTAAGGATGCTCTGCTCTCGAACAAACATTTGCCACAGTTTGAGCGGCCTTGTTTTGCCATCTACAAACCATCTCTACCAAATCACCTGTTCCCTCATTTATTCATTCGACTAACTCAAGCTACTCAGGAATAGTAAAGCACATTACTCAGGATCTGGAGTAACACATTGGCAAAGGGGGAAACAGGGGGCGGCAGGAAGATGGACATCATGTAGACTGTGATTGATCCTGTGGCGGTGTTTTTCCGTGACCCGTGTGCTTTAGCTGTAATGCTGTAATGGAATTAGGAGGTGAGGCTGAGGACAGCAAAAGACAGATTTCTGCCAAGCAGAAGGCGAATTCAGGACACTCATTATGGGATAATGACGACAAGGTTTCCATTACAAGCAAAGATTTTACACACACATCATATATTTTTAGAACAGATTTATCCATTGGCTTGAAAGTAACTACTCTTACAACTGTAACAACAAAAGTAACTGTTTCCTGGTCCTAAAGGAAAATCACCTTGACCATACGCTACAGCCTTTTTATGTGAATTGACATTGTTGGCGTACAGTAAAGCATATAAAGATATAAATAAATGTAGAGAAGCTCAAATTATTCAGTTTCAATCGAAGTTGTGAGAAATGCTCATAATGAAATCTGACTTTAGATGCACATATTTGGAAAAACTGATCACGTTTTGAGGCATATGTTTTAGAAGAAAAGGTTCCTTAAAGGGTTCTGTCAAGGCGTTCATATATAGAAACTTCCAGGGTTCCCATCATGGGACCAAAAAAACAAAGGAAATAACTGTTTAAACATGACAGGGTAACACTTTAGAATACTGTTCCATCATTAATGAATAAACTATTAACATATCTAGTCACTAACAAGAAACTGATTAATGAATTAATAAGTAATTAAATGGAACAGTATTCTAAAGTAAAAAGCATGATACCTCCTTAATATTCACTGGAGTCATTGTAAACATCTGAGGTTTTTGATAGTAATGACTCAAGTGTTACTACATCCCTCTAAAGGAAATACCAATTAAATCAAGTGTTACCAAATCCATTGGAAAGAATTACTATCCAAAAACTTACAAAAACCTCAAAAGCTTACAATGATTTCAGTCATTACTAGAAATCTATCAAATTACTGATCCAAATAATTAGTAATTCCTCCTGAAGGATTTGGTAACACTTGAGTCATTACTAGTGGGTTGCCATGATCTTTAATTTAGAATTAATTATACATTACTCACATTTATTATGAACTTCTATGTACTAGTTCACTGGGAGGTATGAAAAAATAGAAGTTATTGATTAGCTAATAATGAACTTAGTTGAGATCTCTTCTGAAAGGGAGCAAGTGAGATTAATGGGTGTTTCTCTGGGGACAAAAATTCTTACGAGGAGGAGATTTTAGGAAATGTCTTCATTTATGTATTATTCAATCTCAATAATGTCTAAGAGAAACAACTGAGGAATTACAGCAAACTCATTTGTAATTTGGATAAAACCCATCTGACAAATGAATTCACGTGAATACTCGACAAATAAGCTTTCTTTTCTATTGATGTAATATGTTTTTGATTCATATATATGATAAGCAGCAGTGGCTGTGTGTGTACTGGTGTGTGTTTCACAGTGATCAATGTGTGTGCTTGTGTTTGACTGCAGAGAGGCCTTATGTTGGTGATTAGCTGCGAGTATGCGTGACAGATGCTCTGTGAATACTACACTCATCCCTGTAGACATGCAAACAGCCTTCTCTCTTTCCCTCATCTACATAGAGCACCACACCTTGACACTTCAGTTTGCCCCAGTCTAAACGCGCTTGTTGACTCTCAAAATCAGACAAACAGTAGAAGCTCAAAGCTAATTCTGATTCCAACAAATGCCTTTTCTCAAAGCTTTGTTTTGTTGTTAGATTGTTTTCCAATTTGCTCTCTGGCGTAAAGTCACAAACATTTTTGTGACATTTCACATTCAAGTTAAGTCCCAGTAAAGCGTTTAAAAATAAAAGCGTTCTAGGAACCACCATTCAAATTCAAAGACCAAAATGGCATGCAGTTTATGTACCAGAATTACAAAAAATGATTTTTACCAAAGTGGGAGCAAAGTTGAGTAAAGTTATACATCAAAATATTAAGTTCTGGAAAGGTTGTGAGACTATACCAACCTGGGGGGATTTTCCAAAAGCCAACTATGGTCAATTTCCATCATTACCAAAAGAGTTCAACAGAACTTGTGACCTTAGTTGGCCAACGATGCTTTTGGGAAACACACCCCAGGTAGGTTTTCTTTAAGTAGCTCTAAAACATCAATATTCAAATAATCAAAGTGCATTTTTTCAAAAATACCTCTTAACCACCTGGCACTACTTTTGATGTTTCCCAAATGTTTTTCCTACTTCATCTTTAAGATGTAGTAAAGTATAGTGTTCTCCAATGACTTCAAAGAAAAGAGATAGATATCAAATATGACACAGAACGATTGCAGTTCTGAATTCAAATGATTTTATGAGATTTTTACCTCAATTCTTCATGGAATACATTCAACAAGGTGTTGAAAACATTCCTCAGAGATTTTGGTTCATATCGGCATCACACAGCAGATTTGTCGAGTGTACATCCATGAAGGTGCCCCAAAACTGCATTATTGGTTTGTGATCTGGTGACTGGAGGCCATATAAGTTTAGTGAACTCAATGTCATGTTCAAGAATCCAGTTTGAGATGATTTCAGCTTTGTGACATGGTGTGTTATCCTGCTGGAAGTAGATCAGAAGATGATCATGAAGAGGGACATGGTCAGCAACAATACACAAGTAGAATGTGGTGTTTAAATGATGCTCAGCTGGTCTTAAGAGGCCCAAAGTGTGCCAAGAAAATGTCCCTCACATCATTACACCACCAGCAACCTGAACCGTTGATACAAGGCAGGATGGATCCATGTTTTCATGCCAAATTCTGATCCTACAATCTGAGTGTCGCAACAGAAATCGAGACTCATCAGACCAGGCAATGCTTTTCCAATCTTTTGTCCAGTTTTGGTGAGCCTGTGTGAATTGTAGCTTCAGTTTCCTGTTCTAGCTTCTGTAGCCTTCAAGGTTCGACATGTTGTGTGTTCAGAGATGCTCTTCTACAGACCTCGGTTGTGACATGTGATTATTTGAGTTACTGTTGCCTTTCTATCAGCCGTCCTCTGTCCTCTGGCATTTTCACCCACAGAACTGATGCTCACTTGATATTTTCTCTTTTTCAGACCATTTTCTGTAAACCCTAGAGATGAAAATCCCAGTAGATCAGCAGTTTCTGTAATGGTATCAACAACCATGCCACGTTCAAAGTCACTTAAATCAACTTTATCCCCCATTCTGATGTTCAGTTTGAGTTCAGCAGATCTTCTTGACCATGTCTAAATGCATTGAGTTGCTGCCATGTGATTGGCTTATTAGATATTTGCATTAACAAGCAGTTGTAGAGATAATAAAATTGAATCGCCAGCTCATTCCCTGTACTCTAATCATGCACTAGTGTTATTTTCAACTTTTATAGGTCAGATATTTTTAATGACCTCAATTTTGCAATTTCTGTTATACTGGGTTTGTTAACTGCTCTAATGAATTTAAAGTAAACATTATAATCGCTATACGTTGTCAGGTATCCAGGTTGTATTTTCTGTACATTTTAACTATGCTCCCTACTTTTTTTTAATTTATAATTTAGAACTGAAATGTAATTGCAGTGTTTCTGAATTGGACATGTTTAGACATAGTATTTATTTAATGTGTTTTTTGTGGTGCTTTTTAAAACATACAATACAACAGCTCCAGTACAGAACTGACTAGATCTTATGTTATTGGTCAACCTAAGATCGGAGTCTTTGTACTTCTGTAGCATTTGTGATACATTGCAGTTGATATTCTGACAGATTATGTAACATCTCTTCGGTACGTGGGTGTCCTTTATCAGAGAACAGCTCTTTCAAACAGCCTGTAGCTGTAAACCCTGCTGTGAATTATTGAATTATGTTAAATTTGGCTATCTTTGACACCCGATCCTTACACCCAGTGATGAATAAGTAGCAGTAACCTGGCTTTGTCATTCTGTCATCTGATCCTCCTGATGGAAATGTCAGTGAGGGGCCAATACACTATCATCCAAAAGCCCCTCAGTGTGTAAATCTGCTCTTTCTCAAGTACACCTATCTCCAAATGAACCATCTTCCCTTCCAGGTAGTCTAGCTAGGCCAAAAAGGCTGACAAATGATCCACTGACACCTATAACCCACCGGCATATCACTCACACGGCCAAGACAGAGAGAGAGATTGAGATTAGTGCTTGATGATACACTAAAGATCTCTAATTTGAATGCATAGACTTTTGACTACATGCAATATATAGCATATTTCAATAATCTTCATTAAATGTGTGAGAATAAATGTGGTGTGTAATTTATGTAAAGTATGGCCAAATGAAAGGTACAACCCATTTCTAGTTTTCTATAATTAAATGTAACAAAACTGTAAAAATTGTCAAAATAATAAAAAAGCAACACTGTTTTCTGTTCTTTTTTTTCCCGTCCTTTACGCAATCCTCCAACACGTGTATATTCACATGCACAATAGGCTGTCATTTTGCTTTTCAGCTAGTGAGTCATACACTTTGTGAAGCATGTTATCACATTGGTCATCTTTCCTCAAGCACAGGGGTCTCATTGTGTTGGTTGCTTGGTTATGTTAGAACAGTCTGATTGAAAATCTCAGCACACCTCCAACCCTGAAGATCAAATCAGTGAGCAGAATGTCTTTTTTGTGGTGTCACATAGAGAAGCTCCCAACTCACCGCTTCCTTTCTTTTTCCTAGTCTGCAGCGTGCCTTGAGGTTATATGGTTGGTCTGTTATTAAATAAGCTGGCCGTGCAGTGAGTCATGTAACCAGGTGAATATATCATAAATGACATTAAGATATTCATAAATGTTATTTAAATTATATCAGCTTTGATCACAGTCTGTTGAAGCATGATTGAATACATGCATACAGTACACTCATATAAAGCAAAACAGTATATAATATAGAGAAAATCTCCTCTAAATGTAAACTGTAATATATAACTGTATTATAAACTGTATTATTATTAGTATATAGCAATATATACTATATAGTTCCATGTGGGTTCAGAAGTAAAATAGGCGTGTTAAGACAAGACATCCAGACGATGAACATGGCCTAACCCCAGTGGAGAGCAGCGCAACTAGATTGATTACATCTTAGTCAAAAAGTGCTTTTAATCCAGCATCAACATTGGCAAACGCAGCTGTCCAAGAGCTGATACTGGAAGTGACCATGAGCTTTTCGCCTACACTCAAAATCACAAGGGCAAAAAGCACCAGACTGAAGTTCAATATGGATGAATTGGAGGAAAATGTGCACCATTATGGATGCTGAAGAGGTGCATGTAGACACCATGACCACCATATCCAGTTCAGCAGAAGCAGCCGTTGTATTCTTGGCAAACAATGCATAAACCATGGGTCACTGTTTAACTTTTGAAAATGGTTGGGAGGCATGGAGATCTGAAGAAAATTAAGAATACACCCAAGGGAGCTGATGCTTAGAGAGAAATTAAGGAGGAAATCAGAAAAGCAATGAACAGACCTGGATTGAAGACCAGTGCCAGGAAATAGAATATAAACAACCTATAAACAACCTAGAGTCTCCGCAATCCAGACAGGTAACTGCCTCACAGTCGAGCAAGAAAATCCAGGACAGGTTTACAACCGGAGACCCAGCAATACTGATATGTCCACAGAGGACATCTTATTGTCTGAGAAGAAGTCAAAGCACCAGTATGATCACTGATTAAAGGAAAGTCAGTGGGAGTGGACAGAGGGAGAAGCCATGATCCATACCCTCACCATCATCTGCAACATGATCTAGCAAAATGGCGAGTGGCTCACACCATTGACTCGGTCGCTCATTATCATGCTTCCAAAAAAGAGAGATCTTAGCCATGTCCAAATGATCACACAGCCACCCCAGCAAAGTTCCTCTGAAAATGATACTGAATTAGTAAGCTAAACAAAATTGCAGAGGAACAGGTCAGATTCAAGGCAGGATGTAGTACCACCAAACAGATTTTCAACCTGACAATTATCTGCGAGAGGTACATCAGCAATTTATTTACAAAGTGTTTGTGTCCTTCAAGAAAGCATTTGACACACACAGCTTTGTAAAAGACCATGAAGAAGCACAAAATCAGCTTCAATCTTGTCAGAGTGCAATCCTCCACAACAGTTTCATTAGTAGCTGGTTCAGGACGACAATAAGTGTTCGTCAAGGATGTGTCTACTCTTTCTATACTCTCCAAAGCATGGAGATGAGGTGCTACAAAAGACTCCTGAGAATTCCCTACACCTAGCAGAGCACAAACAAAGTCCAGCAGACGATTAGCCAAGTCATCAGACCATAGCGTGACCTGGTAATAACTGTTAAGCAGAGAAAGCTGAGATGGTATGGTCATATCACCAGATCATCAGGCTTTTTAAAAAAAGTTTCCATGAAGCGAAGGTGGCAGCATCCACTTTGAATATTTCTGTAGCTGTACGCACCAGCCAAGCTACTACAATTATAGAATTATTAATTATAGAGGCAATGATAGACCTTGAGGGAAACTTGTATGATCTTCGACGCAAATGCGCCTTCTTCAAATCCAATTGTTCCCATTGTAATGCTGTTCTTATGTATGGGAAGAAGGAGGCAGGAACCGGCGAACATTGAACGTAACTTTAATCAAAAAAATAAACAAACAATGAAATGAAAGTAAGACACGGAGACTGCCGCCCACACAAACATAATAAAAACACAACATAAATTCCAGGCCTGGTCCTCTCTCGTCCTTCACTGTCGTCGCTCCTCTTTTATGCTTCCTGAGCTCCTCCATGAGAGATACGAGACCAGTGTAGTGCGCAGCTGACGCTCATTATCACTCGCGCCGTTCTCTCACGGCTCTCGCCCGCCCTGCTCGTAACACCCATCAAGCAAGATCTTTCTCTCTAGAAATGTCTGGTTTTCATGCCCCCCATTTACACTGCCAGTATTATAAGTACAAAAAGTTTTACACTAATGTGTCTGGCAGAGAATAAGTCTGTATTCATGTGCAATAGGTCTCTCTCAATAATTATGTCTTTTGGGCCACTAGAGCCATTTAACCTGTCATGGCGAATGCTTGACTTTGTCAGACTGTGGAATGACACTGGTGGCATCGCTATAATTCTGTGCGGTGGAAGCATATGTGGGAGGTGTTCATTTCATTACCAACTCTCCTGGAGTTTCTCTGGAAAAGGTCAAACTGCTCGTCCTCAAATAGGCACCTGGGGAGTTTGATTTTTAGCTTGTGCCCTACAAAATGAGATTTTTCTCACATAGTTTTATTATTATTAAAGCAGAGAGCTCAGAAACCAAGCAAAATCATGACACTGCTGCAGAGAAAATGTCAGATAAATGCTCTTATGCCCTGGTAAGCAAACTGCTTGATTTTATTTGGCTGAGTCTAATGACTTTAACTTTCAGCTTGACAAACTGCATTAAGGAATATATTCCATTTGTCAGGATAAACACAATTGTCTTGCCAAGTAAAATCAGCCTTCTGTATTCCCATGAATTATGTTTGAAATGCTCAGATGACTTAAATCCAAACCTTGTCTTCATCTTTTGAATTAATCTTAGAAAATTCCCTGAGTGAAACAAAATGTTCTTGTTTTCAGATACCTGGGATAACTTGGGACTCTTTGTCTGGTTTCTACATTCTGCTACACCCCTATATCAACTTTCCTCTGATTGAAAGCTAAAATGACTAAAATGAAGAAAGAAAAAAAAGTGAAAAGGGAAAATTTCAGTCTGTGAAATTTCAGTCTGTTCTTCACACAAAGTTATGGTATCGTTTGAGAAGCCAACTTGTATTGTTTGTTAGCAAACATGTCATAAAGACTACTTTTGGGCTCCTACAAAGAGTAGAAAGAGTAGACTGAATTTTCCATCATCCTCCCTAACCACGCACACATAGAACTAATCTTGCCTAAGCACCAGCACTATAGAGCACACACACACTCCCTCGGTTATGGGCTAACCTCGTTTGATGCTACAGACTACTTACCTTACTACTTACAGGCTTAATGTTCCTGACTACCGCGCTAGCTCATCCAAGTCGGTCTCCAGTCATCAAGTTATCCAAGTCGCCTTCATCCCTCATCTCAGCTTTGTGTGTGTGCTTCAATGGTTCTATAAGACAAAGCCTCAAAGTTAACAATACAAGTCTGTCTCATCTGCTAACGATTTCCAATATCATCATCTACCGGTTTATGCATTGTGTTCCTGCTATATTTACAAATAAACCAACCTGTTTGAGTTTCATCTCAGTTCTGGTCATTGCGTCTAAGCTTGAGTATGAGAGAAGGTCAAACCCAGGATTTTTCAATCACTTCCTTGAAGATCTTCTCTCCCTTTTCCAAGATGGCCGCCCCCTGGAACACTACCACTAGTTCCTCGAGCTTTGCCGCCTGGTGTCCTGGAGCTATTGCACTTTAAAGACCTGTTTTTGGAGTGAGCTGGATTTTCATGTGTTCCGACTACTGCCAACGGGAGTTAAGCACAATCCCAGCACAATCCCACCATCATCCAGTCACCTGTTATCCTAGTTCCAGCGACCCCACCTGCTTTGGAACTCCTTTCTAGTCTTTCCTCATGCCCTCCACAAACCCAGAGCCAGTGCCAAAGTCCGCCAAGGACTTCAAGCCTGACCCCACCGCAGACCTGCTGAGTAGGTGTGTGAGCTGGTCACAATGTACATCCCAGAGCTTGATCCAATGTTCATCCCAGAACCAGAACTTGCACTCACTATGAGCATAAAGCACAACCTAGAGCTGAAGCCTGCCAAATCGGACCAGGTGTGAGAGCCATTATTGATCTTCATCAATAATGTTCATTTACTTTATTATCACACCCTTCAACCATCATACTTCAGAAGAAAACTTAAAAGTGTAAAAGTATTAACAAATTACTTTCAGAAGACCATGAATAACCACAAATGTCCAGATGAGTCTTTCTGCAGCAACGTTACGAACATGTTAAATAAGTAACATATGTACGTTTTTATTTTGTAACATACATGCATGTTTATTATAGGAAAGAGAAGGGAAAAGGGGAGATAAATAAGTTTCAAAGTGCAAGTGCAAGAAGAAAACCAGCAAAGAGATGTGAGTGAGGATTTAGAGGAGAAAAACAAAAGATTTTTTGTGCACTCCAGTGAATTATTCATGGGATATTGTTTATTAAATCAGGAGAGCAGACCACAAGAGCGCAGTTATCTGTTGCATTTTCCATACTGTTACAGCGGAATAGAACGGACTGAAAAGAGCTCTTGTCACAAATATTCTTGTGATACCAATGTCACATGATTAAATGATGGCAAAATTCAACCTCATTTTAAGGTCATGAGAGCAGGTTTGAGGCTGTTCTATAAATCAAAGATTGTTTATACAGTATGTCTCAAAGAGATAACTGAATTAGGAGGGAATTTATTCCTGAAACCATATTAAAAGTTGGTTCTAGATTGTGCTTCTCTCAGGAGAGTTTCTGCAGGTCTTACTGTTTATATAGGTACTTGGCATTTTAAGCTCTGTGCTTATTGAAGCCGGGAAGAGTAATGATATTTACTGCTTCAAAAAGAGCTTTAATACATCACACCTTTGTGTACTCTTAGAGACAGGAAAAGACTTTTAGATCCTCAATTTTTATGCAAGCTAACAACCGTGCTAGCAAGCCAGCTGAGCAAAGGTCGCCAGTGCATGAAAAGGGAACGACTTGCTTTTCTTCTTTTTCTGTGGGATTGAGTCTTTCTATCCATTTAGTATCAATGTGTTTGGAAGCTTTGATTAATAAAGGATTAAGGGATGACGGATTAGAATGGTTCAGATGAGGATACGCCCTGTGAAAATACATTATGTTCACATAGTCTCCATACCATCATCATGAAGACCTCAGATCAGCTGATTTGACCATTTCTATTTAAAATAACAGGATTAGGAAATGTAACGATTTCATTTTCACATTTATTTGTATTGCAATTTTCACAATACATATAATTTCAAAGCAGTTTTACAGTAAATGCATGTCAATAATGCAATTTAGAGTAATCTGTTATCAGAGGTGACTGTGTTCAATTAATGTAATCTCAGAAATGTGCGTATCAAATCATGCTGTTAGCTAACAATTTATTAATTTAAGGCAGAAACAATGAAGTAATGAACACATGTTATCAAATGATTATAGCAAAATTTGGAATGGTGCGAATCATACATCATAGATATAGTTAATTTCACTCAATGCAAGGTTGTGAGAAATAGATGTACAGTATACTAGGGTCAAGTTTTTCCACTGGAATTAAGTAAACTCTATCCTGGTTTGAGGTCATTGTATACAGAATTTGTTTAGACATTTGAAAAACAATGAATAAGTTCACAGTTCTAATATACTCACATTACTAACAGAGTAAATGGCAATTGGCTAATTTCTAGCCACTAGAAGCTTTATAATTATATAATTAATTATAATTATAATGCATTATAATTTAGTGCACTCTGATTATCATTTTTGAATCGCTTAAATTTAACTAAACAGCATGTGGTCATGTCAGTTATTTTGTTGAAAAGTTCATAAAAATTTGGCCCAATTTACAGTGTTAATACGAAGGAATTTTCCATATTGGTTTTTCACAGGTGTTTCCCCATTTTTTCACATATTGCAGTGCGTTGTGTTGTGTTTAATGGTTGAAGGAAATGTCCATAAACTTGTCCTGGCAGAAAATTACCAAAGCCTTTTTCATTTTTCTACATATTTATTTGTTTATTTTATTTTTATTTTTATTGATCAGTTTTTCCAGACTTCCAAAATGTGCATTTAAAGTCAGAGATTTCAATATGAGCTTTCCTCACAAAAACAAATCATTTGAGCTGCTGTCCACATTGATTTATCACTCTATACACTTACTGAAGGTCAACAATTGACCGTCCGCAAAGACCCGCCCCCTTTGGTTACTGTTGCTATGTCCAACAAGCCGCTCTCACGCCATAAAACTAAGTTTCAAATTTCAAATATTGTAATTTTTCAAAGAAGTTTAAACAATAAATCCCGTATAGTGTCTCTTTAATGTGTCGTGACAGATCTCTGTAGCTCCTTCAAGCGGCTCGTGAACCATCATCTCTTCATACTAGTTCATTTATAGCATCAAATAAACATGAATGAACATCAGAAGGAATGTTGTTTCAAGCGCGGAAAGACGTGAGGACACACAATTTTCATCAAAGTTCATCAACCTTAATCTACTATAGCGAATTCAGGGTTATGATTGGTCAGATAGCCTGTCAATCAAACTGCCGGCGAAGGGTCTTGCATTTGAAAAAAATTGGTGTGTACCTATTATGAAAATTACTGTCACCTCCAAAAAAACTAGCTTTCTGATCTGAGCTGAAAAACAGGATCATCTATAAGACCTGATAGTGGCATCATCAGATTAACATTAGGCTAAATCTGGGCCAGGTTCTTTGTTTTAGTCCTTTTTTGGTTTTGTTGTTGCACACATCTGCTGTTGTTATTATTATCGCCCATCATCAGTAATCCCTACCTTTTTCTTAGCAGTAATGCCAGATGAGGTTCCTGGGCTAGTCATTGCTTACACTAAGCACAGCAGTAATTTAGAATCTATGATATAGTATGTGTCAGGAAAACCACTGTGAAACAAGCTAACAATTAAATTACATGCTCATTGCTAGTGCAATAATGATTAAGTTTGGAGTTTAGCAATATTTTGCTGTTTCTGAGAGCAATATTTGCACATTTGAGCAGCCTTTGCTGATGTTTTTATTTATTAATTTTGAAAATCCAAGTTTGTGTCTAATAGCAAACAAAACAAAAAAAAGTGTTTTTATACACATGGAAAACCTGCACGACCTGCTACATCTCATGTGTATCCCACAATCCAATGGCCTTCCATTTTCAGTGTGACGAATGAGCTGGAATTAACATTTTTATTTCCGATACGATAGTTGGACTCACATGCAACGGGATGATGTAATGTAACAATATAATACTATTTGAATTATCATTGCATAATAGAATTGTAGACTGCATGCAACGTATACTGTGCAGTATCCAGTAAGTATTAAGTATTTAATTCTAAATAAAGCCTGAACAACTTCATTCCCATCCCCGTGTGATCCACATCCTCAATCCACTGACTGTGATCTCGAGGGCTTTTCTATAAGTTATACAAGCTCAAGGTCACAAGAAGCATATGACTAAGTAAACTCTGGATTAAAAACCTGCAGCCATGGTGACATGAGGATATAGTCTGGCATGATTCTTGCCTTTGAAATTGAGGGATTATTCAATACAACAGATGCAGTCATATAGTGTTGTTTGTTAGAGATCATTTACCTTTGGATGCACTTGTGAAAATTCCACTACATTTCGATGGTCCACTTTAGACATTCTACTATCTAAGTAACTTTGTTAAATAGCAGTCATTAGAGTATTAGTAGACTGTCTGCTTAATACTTGCTAATACTTTATTTTGATGCTCCCCAACAGACATTCTCCTGAATTTAACTTCGGAAGTATGTCAACTTATTCTACTAACCTGAAACCTAATTTAACAGTCTGCTAATACTTTAATGAGAGTTAATCGACATATGGATGACAAGTTACTTATAATTAGCTGAATGGCTAAAGAGGACCATCAAAATAAAGTGTAACTATAGATGGTTTTACATATGTAGAGAGATGCAAAAGCCGCTAAACGTCACCTCCTTCAAAAATGAGAAAATGATATTAAGCGGATTCTCTCCGCACATATACGTTCATAAAATATGTTTGCTTCAAATCCTCTAAATCCTAGCATCAGCCCATTGAAAAATACCAGTTCATTGGCTGAAACCAGTAAATGAAACCATTTGTCAGCAAAAGTCCACAGAAGAACCAATTGAAGGATGCAAATCAGATAATATGATTTCAAGATGAATGACGTTGTGCGTATGAGCCTTATAAAGAGGATATGACAGATATCCTTAAGTCCAAAGAGGTGGACTTAGAGGTTTTTGCAAAAAAACAAAGAAAGAAAAAAAAAAGCACACATGGACTTAGGTGGTTTGCGGCAAAAGACAAAAAAGGCATTTTACTAACTGACTAATAACCTTTTAATTGCCATTAAATTACTGAACCTAAACATAGGAGCCTGCTAAAAAGGCTCATTTCAAAGAAAACATGTCAGACAAACTCTTGAATGCCTATATAACCATCCACACATTCATGTAGACGGTGAGTGAATGCAATTATGAAATCTGTCATATCAACTGATTAAAAGTTATGAAAAGCTTTTCTGTTGCTATTTCTCATAGTAAAATTCCACATTAAGTGGCTTCAAAAAGTAATTGGACTTAACTGATGAGCTGAATGGCATTACTTTAGATGAAAAATATCAACATCATCTACAAGTGATTAGATGAATGGATGGATATGGATGCATGGAGGATGAATGGATGGAAGACGGATGGATGGATGGATGGATGGATGGATGATGAATGGATGTTGGATGGATGATAAATGGATGGATGATGGATGATGAATGGATGAATGATGGATGATGAATGGATGGATGGATTATGGATGATGGATGATGAATGGATGATGGATGGATGAATGATGAATGGATGGATGATGAATGATGAATAGGATGATGGATGAATGGATGATGGATGGATGATGGATGATGAATGGATGGATGATGGATGATGAATAGGATGATGGATGGATGGATGATGGATGATGGATGGATGGATGGATGATGAATGGATGATGGATGGATGATGAATGGATGGATGATGGATGATGAATGGATGGATGATGGATGATGAATGGATGATAGATGGATGGATGATGGATGGATGATGAACAGGATGATGGATGAATGGATGATGGATGATGAAGAGATGATGAATGGATGGATGATGGATTGATGGATGGATGGATGGATGGATGGATGATGGATGATGAATAGGATGATGGATGATGAATGGATGAATGGATGATGAATGGATGGCTGGATGGACAGACAGACAGACAGATTTTTAAAAGACATTTTTATATCAAAACTCAAACAAAACTATCAAACAAAAAAAAACAAAAACATTTGCCCTTGTGAAGACAACTCTGAAGTAAATCACATATTGTGAAACCCAGAGTTGAGGGATCATTGTTCAGGAAAAGCTTTGAAAATGAATACTAAAGAACATTGCAGACATTAAATAGAATAAATGCATAAATTAGGAGGTACAAACCATTATCCAAATGTTTTGATGTCTCATTGAGGACTGTTGATCTAGAATCAACATTAAACCCCCACTGGCATTGAGAGAAACATCATCCTTTAAACTCTCTGTGAGAACAAGGAGATTTCTGGGAGAAGCACATAGACAAGCAATCTCTTTGAAGGAGATACAGGTAAAATATATACCAGCCAACAATAACAGGGGCTGTACAGGAGGGGCACAACAGAAGCCGTATGAAACATAACGGCTGCAAAAAAAGAAACTTTAATGTACCATCTTAAAAAATACAGTTACAGTGTTGTAACAAACAATTGTTGTGATGTCTTTTTAAAATATACATAATATTTTGTTATATACCGACGATACCAACAACAGCAACAGAAGAGATAAAACAAATTCTGCGTGTGTTCAAAACTCTGGTGTCAAGCAAAAATACCGAAGCAATATAAAAAAAAAATGCACTCTAAATAAATGACACAGTTATTTCACTTCCACTGCGTGTCACTTATCTGTGGCAAATTGTGAACTCAGATCTGTATTTTCCATTATTCCTTAGTCTGCAGTGCTGCTTCTGAAAATGGCTACTAACATAAATCATTTTAACTGAATTCGCAAACTGGGAGAACATATAAATAAAGTGTTCTATTGCGATCAAAGGATTTTTCTTTAAAGACTTGGATGAGACTCAATGACCTGTTTAGAGCCTGTAATTCTTTAAGTTAAAATCATTGGTAAAAATATGTGCATAGACTGTCGTGGCTTAGAACAGCTATTATACGTAAAATTACTGTAACATACAGCCTCGTGTGGTTTATCTCTGTATTAGCACTCTGGTTGACGATTATCCAGATATTGAATAATAAATTATCAGATAAATCATTCTGTGTAGAGCCTTTAAAAAATTAAATCCCCTTTTCTCAGTCATTTCCTTTTGTTTGGTCCAAATTCATGCACTGCCGTCAGTTTGGTCTTGGACTCGTGTCTCGGGCAGGGATTTAGGCAACTCCACGGAAGCTATCCCAGAATCACCGTGGAGAATACAAGAGGTGATGAGTCTTTGAAGTGACAGCGAGGATTATTCAGTGCCCAAAGCAAAGGCCACGGGAGAGATTTGGGTAAATCCAAGTATCAGTCTACAACTGCAGTTTGCTCTTCATAAATGCTGGCAGAGATAGAGCCAAAAGAATGGAGTGGAAAACACTCTCCTAGAGATCATCTATTTGTTGTTTAGAACCATTTCAGGGATATTCCCCCATGGAGCAAAATGTGTTGTTCAAAACTACAGGGGTGATAGAGCAAGGTGGTGATTTTTTTTTGTTGTGTTTACAAGGTACTAGGCTGAGCATTTTTGAGAATGAAATAAAGTTTTGGCATCAAATATTTCCAAGATATTCAGAAATTTGTACTTATTTGCGGTTCTTGGCCAGAAAGAGCTGCAACGTGGAGGAGATTTTATACCACAAGTCAAAGGAATGTCAATACCCTGCTGAAGAATCTATGGTCACCATCATTTGGTATGTTTTACATCCTGGGCACATATCAAATGTGGAAGCTCAACCGAGAACATGCTGAACCTCATTGGCTCTTGCGGAAGCTTAAACGTGATGTGCTTGCGAGCATGATTGACGTTCCATGACCAAATCTGAATGCTTTAAACATTTGATGCTCAGTGTTTATATGTATATAAAAGGCTAATTTAAATCTGTTCATCATATGAAGTGATCGTGTCTCTTCGAAAGACTTGGATTAAACTTGCCTGATTAGTTTTAAGATCTCTTGTGAAGCATCAAAGTTGGGTGAATAGACATCCAACACTGTAAAAAATAAAAAGTTGACTTAACTTAAAATTTCAAGGCAACTCGCTGCACAGCTTTTTTGAGTTTACTCAACTTTTGTAAAAAACAGTTATACTGACTGAAATTAAGTTGCCAGTCATACAAAAAATATTTAATTTGGTTAACTTAAGATTGTTAGTTTTGCGGAGAGGTGCAACTGTTTTTTAACAAGCCTTTTTAAGTTGAGCCAATTCAACTTTTTTGGTCTGTAGAACTCAATGTCTGAAGTTGAGTGAACGAAAAAATACTATTGGAAATTAGTACACTGTAATTTAATTGTTACCATCGTTGTGTTTAGCATGCTGAATGTTGAAGTCTGTGTGACTCAAGTATAGTCAATTACACAATATTGTCACAAATTGATGATTGATAATCAACCCACTTAAGTTTCCAACTGTTTGTGTGTTTATAAGTGCTACCGTTAACTTTTAAATGATCATTAACTGGCAGGGGGGCAGTTTCTAACTTAACTTAAATAATAAGTTGGCAGAAGTTTTTTTTAGGATTTTTTAGAACTTGCAAAACCTTGTTCACAAAACTAAACTTTTTAAGTTTATGGAAAGAAACTTGGTTTAGGTTGAATAAATGTATTAAACATAGTTAAACTGACTTTTACATAAATTTTTGCTGAGCCAACACAACAAAAACAGTAATTTGAACCTTTTTCAAGTTGGGTTTACCAAACCAACAAGTGTGCTTGTAAACTTGCATGTGTATGTCCAGTCAACAATTCAAATTAAGTTGATCAGAAAATTTTTGAACCAACTTATTTCCACTTGTTAAGTCAACTTTTGTTAGTTTTATTGTCCAGTTAACTAATAGATGATAGTTATTACAACTTTTTGCAAGTTGGATTTTTTACAGTGAATGCAGAAATCTCTCAAATAGCGTATGTTTATTTGTCTTCCAAAGATAAAGGATGACAGAATTTTCATTGTTTGGGGTGAACTATCCCTTTAATCCCACTTTCTTAAAATCACTGTACTACATTGTCAAGTGTAACATGGGGATACTGGTCTAAACAGCTTAATTTAATGTGGCAAATTGCTCAAATGATCCATCTCATCCAGCTCAGCAGTACCAGCAACACCCTTGTGAACCTCAATCTAGACTTTATCATTTAAGTAGTTGTGACATAATTCATCTTTCATAGGACTGTGCTGGTATGTCTTTATCTGCTGTAATTAAACTCCATAACTAATCACCCATTTGACTCAAACAAACAGCATTAATCAGAAACAATACCCTTTGAAGCGTGTGTGGCCGCTGCATGTTAATTTGAGCATTTTTCATGCTACAGTCATCATTCTGCATGCCGTTTCATCTCTACTCTCTTTTTATCTTTAGTCCACTGAAGTTAGGCCAATGAAACATCAATGACAGATGAAAAATACACATTATTATATATAATTTCTCTTCCTAATTGTTGTATTATGTCCAAATTAGAGTTTTTGTTACTATTAATCTTAGTAACACTGCCTACTGCATGTGTAATTGTTCATTTAAAGCTTTGATCACACTATTGGCCAATAAAAATTTGTTTATCTCTGATCTTCCGCCGAATGCCAAAATAACTCCACTTGGAATCCAATTTAACCACTTAGACTGAAGCGCATTTCATTGCATAAGGTTATAATTAGTTTCCGAAATTTATATTACAGGTATTTTGCTCTTCAGAATACAAACTAAAGTAATTTGAGGGGGATGGGGGATTCTAAATTGGCTGCATGAACAGGATAAGTCAGGCATTTAATGTCAAGGCATCAGTCATTTTTCTCTCTTAACTGACCCCTGGGTCACACTGAGCCGTGTCGTTCACACTTCATTAAGGCAGTTAAGTGCATGCCCATTACATCAGTGACACGCGTACCGACCGCCTGCTTCGTTAAACGATCATACTCGACATCTGAAGTATCTTTTCTGCAGACGAGTCAATTTGCGCTTAAATGGATCACTGCCTGCAATTGCTCAATGACAATCAGGAGATGAATGGCTTGAACTAAGGATAGAATGGAAGGGCTACCCTTGTGGGAATTTGTATTGAAAATACTTTAAATATTTTTTTTTCTTAAAAACTGTACTCGCAGATTGTACAATATAATATAATGAAATAAAAGGCCACTTAAAGGTGCACTATTTAGTTTTTAGAGGTCGCCTATTCAAAACAAAGGTGTAGCTTGACGAGATGTTTGAGTGTGGAATCTTGGGACATGTGGTCTTCACCTCACAGCCGGTGGAAAAGAATCGGGATAGGACTCGGGCAGAAATCATGTTCATGGATGCGATTATTAACATTACTGTAGTGTGAAGCAGAGCAGGACTGAGTGTTGTGGAGCTGAACGAGACACTGGAGCGATTGTTAATGAGAGACGAACACGACACACACCTCGAGAGCAGCGGGACTTTTATTTTGCCACAGTCGCCGGCGCCGCGGCCATGAGTATGAGGTAACGCAGCTCTGTTTATCATATTAGATACATTTGAAAATGATGTTATAACGTTACTCTGTACATTCGCTCGCGGCTGCTGTGAGACACTTGTTCACACTGCAGTAAGAGAGATCCATATTAGAATATCATATTAAATAATGGATGGCTTGTATTGATAAATGGCATGAAATTAATTTTAAAGCATATTGTATGATGGCAAAAATTCTGTATTACTGTTACTAAAATTAAAGCAGCATCTGATTATGCTGTTAGCTACTATGGTAAACACGGTAAAACATGGTACTCGCAAAAAATCAATACAATTACATTTAAACAATAAGACTAAACATGTTGCAATAATTACTTTCCCGTCTATAAAGGTATCAAAACAGATGTTTCCTTGTCTGTGTTCCCACATGTAATATTGTCACGTTCCCCGTTCTAGGGGATTGAGGAAAACGTGGCAAAAAAAAAAAAGATGAGAGGAGAGACCACATGGAGCTTACCTTTCCCAGTCCCAGCACTAAATACTCTGTCAATCTGAGAATTATTGCAGAATGCTTTATTATTATTATTAAGAATGCTGTTACAAACACAAAAAGAGAAGACTTCAGGAGGGGGCATAGCCAACATAACAAACAAAACACAACTAACTCAATTTTAAGACTAACTTACCTATCATGAAAAACAAAAAGACAAAAAAACTTCCTTAACTCCCTAAAACTTACCCAAAAACAGGAGAAAAAGGATTAAAGTACAAATGGCACCCTCCTCCCTACAAATAAAGAATATTTAACAGAAGAAAAAAAAATAAAAAGACTATAAATGGCGGCAGCAACATTGAGAGTTGACGTTAACCGTTTATGCAAAAGCACAACAGCAGTATCAGTTGGAACTCTATCACAGGTTTCAGTATCTACACCAGCTATTAATTAGTAGGTCAACTGACAACAAATGTCTGGGGCTGCAGGGAAGGTCCATAGGGAGAAAAGTGGCTCTGTCTCTCTCCTCTTCCCTCTCTGTCCATTCCTGACTGCTTTGTAGCCGGTTTCTAAGTTGATTCTGGGAAACGAGTGTTAGTTGCCAGCAATCAGCACCTGTTAGAGCAGCAGCGCAGGAGAGGGAGAGAAAAACAAAAACAAACTGCTACCAAATCAGTACAAAAATGTCATAGGATGTAACAATATAGATTAAAGCATCTTTGTTTCCATGGTTTCTAAAAAACTAAAACTGGAAGCCAAGGGTAACGCGGATATGACGTCATTTAGAGGTGAATAATGCGAATTTCTCATAATTTACAAATAGTTGGAAACATTTGGGATATTGTAAGTATTCAACTGAACAAAATATATAACACTGGCCTAGTGGTTTTTGGATATTTTACTGCAAAAATTTTGCTTTAAGTGCACTTAAAGAGAGACACTTTCATGACAGTTTCACTTTCATGCACTTTTAAAAAGTGCACTTTGTAATAAAGTCAAATTAAAAGTTTTGTGTTATATTATACTTGAACTAAATTAATAAATTGCAGTTTCATTCAGTTTCACGTGTAATTACAAAATTTTTTACCTACACGACATACTGTATAAGTTTCAGCAGAAATTACATTAAAGTATTTTTGAGTTTACCATAAATGTTTCTCAGTATATTCAGCAGTAACTGTAACAATTTCAAAGACAAAATTCCTAATTAAGTGCGTTCAAAAAGCACTCAAGTTCAACTGATTACATTTAATCTAAATGCGAACTGTAATACATTGTAATTTAATTATGAATAACATGCAATTAAGTGTGCAAAAAAAAAACATAACTTGATAATAAAGGTGTCTAGTGTGTGTTTTCTTCTGGAAGATTTCATAGAAGTGACCTTTCACATGTGCTTGAGTCTGTAGGCGTCAAAGCTGCATATCATAATGCTCTCTAATATGGACAAATCAGCTGCCGGCTCAACACTACACTCCAAGAGTTTAATGCAAATATAATCTGTTGAAATAAAATCTTACTTTATTTAAATCCACTGGTATAAAGCTGGTAATGGATGGGTTATTTTTAATCGTCACTTAAATAATTTTACGCGCAGTGTTAGTATTGCTATAAAGAGACCAAAAAATAAATAAATAAAATAAATACTGCTGTAACAGTGAGAACAATGAATAAAATCCATAACTGAAACAACACACATTGGCTGGAGTAACTGTGCAGGATGTCAAAAATACAAATATATTGGTTATAATGGCGACACAACACTCCCTGGTGTAGATACAGTGTAAATAAATAAATTCTTCTGAAGTGTTCCGTGATAGATATTAGAACGAGAAGGATGATGGTATTATGTAAGGGATAATATCCAGTCAACCAGTCATTATTGCAAAACAGTCAAGAGCCCCCACGAGGCAGAGTATAATAATACAACAAAATTATCAATCCATTTAAAAATAAATTAACATTAACAAATTACATTTTAATTGTACTATTATACTATTATTTCCAAAGAAAGAGTGTGTGGAGAGATAGGAGAGACATGAAATGAACATAGCTAGGAATTTGGTTGGCTGAGACAGATTATACAGTTATTAAGTAGTTATTAAGCAGTTATTAAGCAGTTATTATGCAGTTTAGTATCTTTAATCAAAAATAGTTGACCACAAAATCCTTTTTAGTTGATGGGTTGCTACACATACGGTATATGATAACAGAATGCAAGAATTCCAAATGATTCGCTCTTTCACAGACGGATGTAGTTTAGTGTTTATAAAACATGCATTGGGTTATTGTGACTGGAATGTAGTCTTAAAAATATGCTTCCTACATTCAGATGCTGCAGACAATAACTCATGGACTATGCAATAGCAGGCTGCTATACTGAGTCCGTGGAATGTGAAGGATGGAAAGATACGCAGAGAAAGTAGAACGAAGGAAGGAAGGTGTGTGTGAGTGTGTGCTTGTGTCTCATTAGTCTTGGCTCATCCAGGAGAAGCGCCTCCCTCCTTGTCAATGCAGTGAACATTGTGATGTTCCTTTCAGGTATATGGAGGGGTATAGGGAATGTGACAGTGTGTCAATGTTAATGCATTCTTCCTCTCCAGCAACACAATAATGAGGGCTATATGTGTGACACTTTTCAGCTGTTCTAACAATGTTGGCAGAGCTTCAGGTCTGGTTCTAGAAAGGTCCACTGTCAACAGATTTTCGCCTGCAAGTTTCCCCCCCTCTTCTATGTAGGTCACGCTATTATGAAACGGGTGTGTTCAAATGTATGAGTTATGAAAATTTTACTTTGCAACTTAGGCTACATTTACTGGAGCATTCAAGTTCTTCTGGGAAGTTTGTGTTTACGGATAAGACATTATGTGTTAGATTCACTTAAAACATACATGCACCATTTTTGCACCACACTTTTTAAGTAAACTCAACTTTAAATGTTTATACATAAATATATGAGATCACTCAAAATGCTTAAAGTAAGAACTCATTTATTTATAGGAAAATGTAATTATGATGTCAGGTGTGTTTGAAAACCTTTGGTTGTAAGTCTGATGTTTTTGCGTTTCTATGTTTTTATTAAATTTCATGCAGCTTAGACATAGTTTTATTGTAAATGAAAAAAAATAATAATTTGAACAAATTTACTATTAATACAGATGCAGCATCCATTGTGTTCAACATCACCGTCATGTCCCAACTTGGAAACTCCCGGCTTAAAGAAAATCCCCTTTGTTATATATTGAGAAATGTAAATAATTTTCTGTAATACGGCAAGCCAAAGATGCTGTCGATAGAGATTAACTCTCATTTAACCCTGAATTATTC
Organism: Zacco platypus; assembly: GCA_038088235.1. NCBI lineage: Eukaryota > Metazoa > Chordata > Actinopteri > Cypriniformes > Xenocyprididae > Zacco > Zacco platypus. Next base: position 33,757,311 of record CM076083.1, on the reverse strand, counting down.
TTTTAAAAGTACAGTTTTCTAATTAGTTCTGCATACTTAAATGAGATCACTACTCTGGGTTTTATCACTCAGGAGATAAAGCAGTTTGTGGGTTAATGAAACAGGTTTCACCTCTTATAGTCCAGTGAGTCAGTATTGATTACCGACTAATTACCAGCACAGGAAAGAACCGTAAGCCAAAGAAAAGCCATGGGTGAGAAGGTCTTAACGGGAAATTGCATCTGTGTATGACTCAATTAGGGGCTCTGTGCCCACAATGTTGTTATCTATAGCTATAATCTTGCCATAGTTCTAATTGAATAAAAGAACCATGCTGTAATTTAGCACGTGTAAGAGGCATCAGCGCTGACAGCTGTGTTTCAATTGACAGGGTCCCTACACAGCGTTCACTGCTCACTACTCGCAGAGCACTGTTGAAGTTCATTTCGCTTATAAAATAGGTTCATTGTCATATTTGAAAGTGCTAAACTGGGGATAACGTCCGTTGCATTGTTTAGCATGAAAATAAGGATGTGAACCCGAGCAAATATCTGTAACAATCACAAAATTATTTGTATAGGGAACTGTATTCGGAGAAATTTGGAGTGGGGCTTCATCAAATTACATGAAAAAGAAATGTAATTTGTAATTAAAAAGAAATTACAAAACGTTTTAAATGTAATTCTGTTCCCTTCATGGTTTTCATACTATGTAAAAATGCCTTGTACAGCTTATTACATAATACTTTTCTTATTATAATTATAAAATGTATCAAAATGTCTTATAATTAAAACAATAATGCTAAATGTTAAATAAATATTTTTATAGGAACTTTGATTACGGCAGAGTTATGTCAGAACAATCATCCACAACCTCAAATAAGAGGACTCTATATACAATAGCTGATTCGAGAACATGGAAGTTGAAGGAAGATATTTAGTGGTTGAAAATTGCTAAAACAACTTTTTCACATACAAACGCAAAAGTCAGATAAACATATATTCTGCAAAAAATATTACGTAGTATAAAATGTGTATGATTTAGTACAAGGGTGTCCAAGCCTGGACCTTTAGGGCCGCTTTCCTGCAGAGTTTAGCTCCAACTTGCCTCAACACAAATGCCGGGAAGTTTCTAGTACGAGACCTTGATTAGCTGGTTCAGGTGTATTTAATTGGGGTTGGAGCTGAACTGGATAGTTACCCTCCAGGAGTAGGATTGGACACCCCTGCAGTTGCGAGCCATATTTTACATAATAGTGTTAGTTTACTGGGTTCCTTTTTTGTAGAGAATGCGAAACTGCAAAGAGCTAGCAATTGTCCGAAGGCAAAGGTTACAAAGATCCATCCTTGTTAGGCTCAGCGCTTGAAGGCCACTCCCTGATGGTTCTTATAGGAGGCCTCGGCTTGATAAAATAATTGGTAGATGTTAAATAGGGACCTGTGTGCCATTCCAAGCTGTGATAGCATCGATGTTCACCAGGAAGCCATAGTTCTCGATTTTGCACTACAGGTCTTCATAGTTAGCACACCTCTCCTTAGCAACCACACAGGTGGAAGTGAGGGAGCAGCTTTCTTGAATTCTCCAGCCAGTACTGGCTTGACTTGTCCATGTTCTGAACTTCCAGATCATAGCCGTCCAATGATTGTTCCAACTGAGCCGCCAACTCCTTCTGTGCCTCACTTCTCGAAGTCACCACTTCCTTGCCAATCCTGCAGGGGATGTTAATTTGCAGGATATCCTATTAAACAACTTCTGTGTCATCTCCACACACTGTGTTCCTACTATCCAAAACCTTTCCATATCTCACCTTCTGTAGTAGGGCGATGGAGGCAGTAAAACAAGGGATACTCAATATGATACTAAAATGCATGGTGATACCCCTTCAGTGTGTCTTTCAGCAACCTCTACCACTTCAGAAATTGGGGTCACGCCATTATATCTGTTGAATGGTCCCCAGGACTAGCTTGTGTGTGAGTTTTGGAATTAAGAATGTTTTATGGATCTCCAGCCTGTGATATGATTTTAGTGGTGCTGCTGTAAGTTCAGTTAGCATCCTCTCCAGCTTCCAGGTGTGATTTGGTATCACTTGTCCAGTTCAAGATCAACCGCAGTGGAGCTCCCACCCTTCTTGGAGCATCCAATGGCATCATGTGACATAGTATTGAATGCCTTTGCTAGGTCTAGGAATAGCATAAAGATGGGTCTAGTCTCATCAGGGACCTTCCTAAGTATCGCATGTAGTGATGAGCTGGCTTCCAGGCATCCATCCCTCTTCAGGAATGCATGCTGGAGTGGGGAGAATGTAAATTCAGTGCCTGGAGAAATAACAGATATTCCAGCTTCTGCATATCTTGTTTCCACTTGATGTTAGCTTGGCTGATCAGTGCCGAATCCTCCTCAAGCGACCACATCCTTCTTTTGGTGGAGGGAGATGTTATTCTTTCTGCTTTAACCCACAGGGGGTTGCCAACTGTGCCTGCGCATTCCAAAGCTCCAGTGAGAGAGGAAGTCCATATCACAAAAATTTAAAGAGAATTTCACTGTACAGGAAATCATATTCCATAGGGCAATCTTGTGCCCCTTTGATGGCTTTGCCTCTGTTGTTCACCTGGTTTCCCAAGGGTCCAGGTTTCTTATTATTGGAGAATTATTATTATTATTGGTTATTGTTTCAGTAACCAGCAGAGAACCCCCAACCAGGTGCTTGGTCCGACCAGGGGTAGCCTGGATCTTACTTCAGATGGGACAAAGATAGGGGATTTTGTGGCTCCCCGCAGTTAGACTGTCCCGTCCTATCCAGCAGTTGCCATGAGAAGGCACCCTGGCCATGTAATTTCTTCACTTTGACATTCAAAGCACTGGGCAAAAATCACATCTTATCAACACCTGCCACTTGCTGTTGAGATGCTTTGCTTTAATTAAAGTGTAATTTTGGCAATTTTCAACCCGCTTTGCATTGTTACACTGTCTGTAGTATATGTAAATGAACATTGCTTACTCTTTCCAGAACTTGAATAGAGAAATGATCATTTATTTGTCAGCAAAATTCCAACGGATGATGCAAAATGTATAATTAGTCATACTTTTGACCGCTCCAGGGCTTTCATTTTTGTTTCCCTGCCCACTGACAGTTGGATTGACAGAGAAGAGAGGATTTATGTCTGAAAATTGAATCTACTCTTTAAACAGCATTATGATAAAAAATATTATGGCTACAGCCTTCATATTGGCACACAATGGTGTTTTGTTTTTGAAAGATTGGGCCCATTCCTTTTCTTCCTAATTAACTGACAGAATGGCAGTTTCTTTCTGGTTTTCTTCTCCGTTTGGCCTAAAACACTGTTTGCAGTCATCCAGTTTGAAATGTTGACTACAAACACAGATGTTTTTCAGATTTTCCATCGCAGTCTTCTCTCCATATTTTGCAGCCTTTAGCCACACCATTATGACTAAATGTTTGTTAAGAAGTATTTCCTACTCATGCAAGGAGCTATTTGACTGGGAGTGGCCATGCCTAGTGCATTATAGGTGTTGATGTTTTCCTACCTATTTGGCAAAATGGAAGACAACAGGGCTTTTTCTCAGTTTTCTGGTAGCAACAATTTTAAAAAAATCTCATTTCTGATGACTATTTTATGACCATTGTCAAAAGAAATGCTCGATGAAATCTCTTCTATGGAGCTGCAGTTCTGTCACGCAGCAGAAACGCTGTCATTGTGGAAGCTCAATGCGCGCCTGCTGCTGCAATTATCCTGCTGTGATGATTACGCACTGCAGAAACACCAGTCATCAGTGCTTCTTTGAGGTACTCCATTGCTGTGGAAAAATATGACTTTCTCAGCACTGTCTTTGAAAGATTCCCAGATGTGCTTTACATCCTGTGCCTTTCTACAAGACAAAACCACTTCCACTTGCTTTGATATCGACCGCCCCCTGTAATCAGATGAAACCTTTTCCTCCCTCAGACCCGTATCGGATGGAGACATTTGTTGAAGCGCTGTTCCGACTCAAGCCATAGGTCAGACATGTCACTGCATTTCATTAGTTCTGACCGTATCAATGATCCTGTTGGCCAATCTTCCTCTTTTGAAATTCACAGATAATCAGCCACACAGACATAAAGCCTGATGGTTTAAGCATTCCAGGAAATGTAGTTTTATTAACAAGACCATGGTTACGTTGTTTTTGTGTGGCTCATGTAGATGATGGAGATTACGTCAAAGGTTTGAGATACGTAAATCTAGCCTGCAGCTCACAGCAATGAATGATCACTTGGATTTTTTTATGCATATTAAAAATTGTACAGCAAGAGCCTGTAAGCCTCTTGGCATTTGCCTGTCATCTGTGGATTATAGTACAAACTGTTAGCCGTTAGCAGATGGATTAGCTTTAAATATGACAAATGGGAGAATATTCCTATTTGCATGTTGACACTGACTCCAGGAACATATTGCTTTTTCCTGGAGATTTTGTTTTCCATGCATGATATTGTGTTGTACATATAAACAATTCTATGCTGACTGAAGGGATAATGAATACTTGTATAGTTGCAAGTGCTGGCTTGTCTGAAGCTGAATAGCTTATTTGAAACAGCATGAATAATAAATTTAAAATGACACTATCTTTCCCAGTAAAGTTAGGGTTATGTTTTAGGGATATGCAAAACTGGAATTTTTTTTTTTTTTTTGGCACCTGCTCACTATAATTGGGGGCATCACCAATAACCTGGTCTCATGGAAAGACGTACCTGTGGGAATGTTTTCGCGAATCGCCAAAATACATACCAATACGTTCATATCACTGCAGTTTCCAGCAGAAATGAACACTAGAGGCAGTAAGCGCTTTTTCATACACAGTTCTGATTACAGGGTCAGATTGTGGATTAATAAAGACTCGTTTTCACGCGGTTCCTTGCACAATGTTATGTTATGACTTCAAAATGCTTCCCTGACAGCAACATAGTTTCGGCCCAGATCTGGCCCACATCTGGTCCGCATGTTATTCACCTATCCTAGATGTGGGCCAGATTTGGGCTACACTATGTTGCTATCTCCAAACTGCACGATTTGTAAACGAATACGTTTTGGACTTTGCATCACTTAACCAGCTCCATATATTTCACTTTTCTGACATAATCTTACTCGGTAGCTCAGCTGATATGAATTTTACTTAGGATGAGGAAGCCTTGGGTACAAATCCTGGGGAAACTGAGTCACGGTAAAAGAGCTCAAAAACAAGAGATCAAAACAAGCTAAAACGGCACGATTACGGATGCTTTTTATTTCATATTTGCTTTTGTTAATACTATCGGGTAGGTTTAGGTATAGTGTTGGTAGTACGTTACGCCACTCAGTGGACATTTCATATTGAAACTGCTGTGATATGTATTGGTACATATTTTGGCGATTAGTGAAAACTTTCCCATTAGTATGTTTTTCTAATGAGACCAGGTTGCAACCGAATGTAACAAAACAAGAGGCGCAGTTTGAAATATTTTTAACTTGACGTGCAGTTTAAAAAAATCTGTTTACATAGATTAACATTTACAATAGGATACAATACAGAATAGTGCATAATGAATCCAAAAACAGGTAATCAAAAACTGCGCTGAATAACCAACCATTTGTTCTCAAAAACTGGAGGAGATCTATTGAAGTCTGACAGTAACTGTCTTGAAATTTATTGTCGAGGATGGTATATTTCTTACACAAACAGCTTTTATTGCTGTTGCGGCGGTGCTTTAAAGGAGATGAAAGAGCTTCTCTGAGAGAGTTTACCATTTTGACTGTCCAAAAAAACACACCAAAGCACAAAACACTGTCGGTGTCTGTAAAAATACCAAGCTAAAAAAAGACTTGTTAGTGGACATATTAAATTAGTGTGAGTGTGAAAATTGTTTAAGTGAGATTACAAGTCCAAAATTGGCCATAGGTGAAGAAACACCCAGTTATGGTTCAGACTTCAAATATACTGTTGTACTGCACGGATTTGTCATTCCATTATTTATGCAAGTCAACATAAAATATGGACTAATTTGCAACCCATTTTATCATGTAAAACAGGATATGCAACGATAATCTCAAATATTAGATTATCCATCATGCAGTTGCCTATTCTTTAACTTTACTGTACAAAATAAATGAACTAAATACTGCATTTGTTGATTTGCATAAAAAAGGGTTTCATTTAGTTTTGACCAACTTCTTGGTTAAGACTTCTGAGTACAGTGAATAATTATGTCATCCTAACAAATAGAGATAATGGCTTCACTGCACACCCAAATGAATAGGATGTTCCATCAGATTGAACAACACATATTTTGCACTTTCCTCTAAAACAGTAATTACTTTAAATATGTAAAATGTGGCACTGGAGACACTATTTTAGCACTGTTTCTATAATGAAAAATGTTATCATTAACTGCTGTTGCTTCAGACCGGAGATGTTTGTTTATTTCTTAATAAAAATGAACCTTCTTTGATTCAGTCCCAATAGATTTTCACTTTCCTAGTGGTTTGTATTGGCTCAAACCTTCCGACTGTGAAATGTTTGCAGCAGTGTGGCTATGTCATGAAAGAATTTCAAGGTGTGGAGATGTTCACATTAGCCACTTGAGATCCTGCTGTGTATCCTTCAGTTTGTTGATCTGCTGTTCCTTGTGAAAAATAAGTAGCATACTTTTCAAAAGAGTACTTATTATGGATATAATATATTTTTCAAATTATATGCTTAAGTATGAACTAAACATAATGGTTTTTTTGAGACACATATTAGCATGTTATTTACAATTACATGAAAATGTGTTTTTTTTTTTAAACCCACTTAAGTAAGACATCTTTGAAATATGGTCAAACTGTGTGTTGCAGAATATACTGACAAGAATTTATGGTAAACTAAAATATACTTTAAAGCTGTAATAAGTCAAATTTTTGCAGTAAAAAAGCGGAAGCGGCGCTGGCGACTGTGGCATAATAAAAGTCCCGCTGCTCACGAGGCGTGTGTCGAGTTCGTCTCTCATTAACCATCACTCCAGCTCCTCGTTCAGCTCCACAACACTCAGAAGACCACATGTCCCAAGATTCCACGCTCAAACTTTGCGTTATCAGGCTTTGTTTCAAATAGGTGACCCTAGCACAGGGGTGGTCAACGTCGGTCCTGGAGAGCCACAATCCTGCAGAGTTTAGCTCCAACCCTGATAAAAACTCAACTTCCTGTAGCTTTCTAGTTAACCCTCTGAGGTCGGCCGTCACGCCGGCGTGATTTACTCACTTTTTTCTTGTCAGTGTGAAAGAGACTCAAAATGCTCCGTCAATTTTGAACATACAATCAAGAGATATATACCATTGCAATCTGTGAAATGTCTACTTTGACTTGTGCACACTCATAGTAAAAACAAAATGTTGTGCTTTTTGCAAAATAAGCAAAACTAACATGATGCTTGAGCTGCGATCGCTCTCCGAATGAAATCCATTCTGATAGTCATAAGAAAATGAACGGTAACTTCGCGAATACTATTCACACAAATATGAAACGCATGTCTAAATAAACGTTGAAATGTCAGGTTTTAAATCATGTAAGTCAAATCTAAAACAAATATTCTCTGTTTATGTAATCTGTTTGAAAACGGAGAGAAATCAGTCGTTCGCGAGCCAGCTCATTATCTGTAATGTGACCACGCCCACGGAGAGCGCGCGCTATTCAAACACAAATTCTGAGGCGATTACTGTAACAGAGAGTTAACGCCCACATATGCATCTCACACGCCCCCCGGTCAATGCCATAAAAAACATGAAGTTTCTTCATAAGATTCACTGAACGTTCATCGCGTTTTGAGGATGGCACGCTACTCTGGTAATGAAGCCCTTCAGATGATTCTGGACAGCGAGGAAGAATTCACCTTTTCCTCAGAGGACGATTGTAAAGAGTAAAGAAGTAAAGTAAAGACTTGTTAGGAAAGATTTTTATTCTGAATAAATGCTGTTCTTTTTAACTTATTATTGATCAATAAATCTTGCAAAAAGTACCACAACTGTTTCCAACATTGATAATAAAGCAGCACATTAGAACGATTTCTGAAGGATCATGTGACACATAAAGTAAATACAATAAAACAGATTAAATTCTGTGAATCTCCCTACATTCTTAGTTCAAGATGCTTCACAGCTTTGGCCTTTGGATGGGCCGTTAGCCACTGGGGGAGTGTCTTTTGTCTCCCCTGGTGTGAATTGCTAATGTATTCATGGCCATCACCCCTCCCACGCATACAGCAGTGGTGACACAAAAACTGATTTACAAAATTTAAATCATTATATTGCTGTTTGTGTTGAAGCATTCAGAATGATTTCCACATCATTGTGTAGTAAAAATTCTAGCCTACAAGCTTGATAACTCAAAAGTCTTGTGAACAACTATTCAGTATGTGTTTTATGGCCTTATTGCAAGGGCATTTTTTTTGCCAAAACTTACTAACCACGCATAATCTTTATTTTTAAAATAATGCAAACATGTACATCTATTTTGCTCACATATTATTGTAGCAGAGTTTGTGCTGAATACAGCAAAATTACATGTTGGCCAATAGTATGTTATTAGTAGCTGAAATAAGCACAAATGTCAGAGCATGTAAAACTACTCCAGGACCCCAAATCAGCCTCAGACCCCAGAGGGTTAAGACCTTGATTAGCTTGTTCAGGTGTGTTTGATTAGGGCTGGAGCAAAAATTTGCAGGATTGTGGCTCTCCAGGACCGACGTTGGCCACCCCTGCCCTAGCAGATGAAAAAACTACATGCACCTTTAATATAATTTCGACTGAAACTTGTATGTCATGTTTTTAAATATATTTTAGACATTTGTAATGATGATGTTGTAATTTAGTACATTTAAAATATATTGTAATTTAAATGTAACACTACAGTTAAAATGATAATCAAGTTCTTTACATGTGCTAAATAAGTGCACTTCTTTAAAGTGTGACAAAAGATGATTAAAACATAATGATTTAAATTGATATTTAAAGTAAAATTGTCATTCAATGTTTACAGAGTGCACTTACAGGTAACACTTTATGGTAACACTTTATTTTACAGTGTCAATGTTACACATGTTACATGTATTTACTATAGTAGAAATTATGCTTAATTACATGCAATTATCGCTAAACCAAACCCTCATCCTAACTCTAACCCTATAGTAAATTCATGTAGTTAATTGTCATTACACAGTAATTAAACGTATAATTACACTGTAATACTGACACCTTAAAATAAAGTGTAACCCACTTTATTTTAGTGTCTTTTTTACATGTACTTGCTATAATAATAATGCATAATTACATGCAACTAACCCTAAACCAAACCATAACCATGTAGTGAGTACGTTGTTAACCAATATTACACAGTACTTAAATGTATAATTACACTGTAACAAGGATACCTGTGTCTGTGTTACATTGTAATTACACAAAAAGTACTGAGTAAGGTTAATTAATTGACAACATCTACTTACTATAATGCTAGAGAAGTATGCGTAAATACAAGCAAATAACCCTAAACTAAACCCTGTTTTGTTTTTTACATTTGTAACAAGGACACTGTAAAATAACGTGTTTCAAAACAGTCCACAGCTCCTTGTATAATACAAAAAGCTTTTTCTAGTCCACATATATGCCTGGAGTTTTCATCTCATGAGACTGTACATCATTTTAAAAAAGTTTTATCAAAAGTACTATTCATTTCTTTCTGGAAAACTTTTTTTAATGAGGAAAAAATTATGTGTACCAAATGCGAGATTTGATGAGTGATGACAAAGCATTGAACAAATGAAGCTCTTCTGAGAGTTACTGAGTTTTCTTTGGGCCTGTGTAGATTAATCTGTTCAGATTTATCTTTCCTGCAGTCATTTATCATCTGGCAAGGAGTTGCGATGCTTTCCTAAGTGTGATAAATCCGCAAACATTCCACATTCACCAAACATTGTCTTCATCCAAATTGCTTGGTTTTGTCCTCGACCTCTGCAAGAGGCTATGGGTGATTTCTGTCATGGGAATTTGAGTGAATTTTCAATGCACTTTAGGCAGGACGACCCATCGCGAACCTTTTTTTCCCTTTACCGTTCCTGGAGGACACCTCCATGCTGACTGTGTGTTTTTGAAGGCTAGTTTTAAGTCTTTGCTCTACTTTGATCCACTGCAGAACATTAGTGTAAGACTGACTGTGAAGGAAGATGACTTCTCACATGAATGAGCTGTGATTATTAAAAGGAATATGTTATGTTGCCTACATTATGATTAAGCAAGCTTACCCTCAGTGATATAAACAGAACTGACAAGCCCGACTGACCTATCGTGCCTTACCGGTAGTCTTAGGACATCTGTGTGCAGGTTTCTCTCCTGGGCTTGACTAACTGTTGAGAAATGGCTGCCTGTGCTCCTTCCTGACCTGCATATGGAGCAGTGCTGTTGGCATGACTCCCGGATCATGGGAAAATTGTGTAAGACCTGTGTAGGATCTTCCCTGTGGTGCCAGCTGAAGCCTCTTGGCTTGCCCTAATATATTTGCATCATCAGGCATTTGGGGTCAGTTTATAAATGTAAAAATGATGACATAAACACAACGCACACAGTGTTCAACTAAGCAAAGTGGGGGGAAAAAATGAATCATCATTACAAAAGCAAAAGTGGGAGCTGGGATCTGTTGTGTAACGGCTTCACTGCAGAAATAACCCAATGTTTTCTTCTTCCTTGTTTTGTATTCGCATTATATGCCTACCAGAATTGCAATACAATACAATATACTTTTTTGTCCACTTAGGGAAATTTGTCTTGGGCTTAGTGTATGATGCATTTCCAAATCAACCAATCAATCAATCAATCAATTAATCAATCAATCAATCAATCACATGCATCTCACCTACACAATCTATGACACCGGAACATGCAGACAGGCATCATATTGCACAGCTGAAACGACCACTGTTATTGCACAAATAACTTCTGCAGACACCATAAAACTAGCAATAAATAACAATAACCAACAATAATTAAGAATAAATAGTATAAAACAGTAATGCAGGTGCTAACCAGAGACAATCATTTGCCTTTGCCCTTGTCATTTATTAAGGCACAAAAGAGTTTTTAAACTGGTTAAGTCGACATTTAGGCACTCTATACCTTCTTCATTTATATAATCATATAAACCATATGTGAAATCAACCCTGGTGTTACAGGTTTGTGTTATAGCTTACCTGTACCATTTAGAATGACACAAAATGTCCAAATGTATAGCTCCATATGTGCATTTTTACATATTTTTATTTTAATTCATGTTTATGATTAGGGTTTTCAAAATTCCCGAATACTCTGTTGAGCGGCTTCTTAAACACCTCTGATTGGCCGTTGTGTTCACGCACTCAACAGATGTCTGTGATTGGTTACAATGATCAACGCTTAAAAAACATGTTGTAAATTGTTGACACTCTTCATCCAGCACTTACACAGATGGGAGTGTTTAAAAGCAGACGTCTATCAGCAGATCCGTCTTGTGATCATGTCATGTGATGCAAATGTAAAGATGTATTTGTTTGCAAATCATGTAAAATCGTAAAAGTGTTTTGAGGTCATAAATCTTTATTAATCTGCTCCCATAATCACAATTTTTGTGAAAAGGAATAAAAGTTTTTGGTGTTTTTACTAGTGTTTATTTTAGCTGGAAACTGCATTGAATTCTATGTAAATATAGTCTACCTTTTTTTCCCCCTAAAGTTTTCCTAAATGTCATACAGAAGCTTCCTTGAAAATATAAGTGTGTGTCAAAAAATATTTCATATGCAGTTATTTCCCTCTATTATTCTTGGTAAACTACTTCAAATCAACCACAATATGCCTCAAAGCAGATACACTGCAGATGATCAATTAGAAGCTGTTGTCATGTATTATGTATGAATAATTTTATCATGCAGTATTACAGTATTTCCTCTAGAAGGAAGAACAAAATGTTTGTTTATCAAAGCATGCATTAGGTAATGCTATTTCCATGGTTAATGGATGTTGAAGTGAAATCCCTAAAAATCCCCAAATCTTGGGCCTGATCCATAAAAATGGATCATACAAATTTCTTTAAAAGTTATGAAACAACTGAAAAAAAGAAAAGCAAAGAAATCAAGTGATCCTGAGCTTTTAAATGTTGTTTTGTGACTACAGTCGTTAATATATAATTGAAAACAGCAGTAAAATAAGTGATGCAATAACTTTAACTTTACACACCGTACCGTTGTTAATCTTTAAATAGGCGAGTTATGTAGAGAGCAAGTGAATTCAATTGTGATTGACTCCTACTTTTGACACTTCCTGCCAGACCAGGTCCCAGGACACTTCAACATCTCACGTCCTGTAAACTTTTCTATCTCTGGCTGCCCTGCAGCTCACAAAGCAGAAGAACATCTTCTTCTTTTCTTCATAACAGTCTTTCCAACACCTGCAGTACCTCTGAAGAGAAAGTCAAGTGCGCAAATCATATTACTAGCAAATACCAGGAGATGCGGCTGAGAACAACTCAGTCTAAATTCAACTCTGATTACATGAAGCTCTCGACTACAAATACAATATGCAAAGATGGTAATTGAGTAGATGCTGCTTTATATATGAGCCTTTAGGCTGCAAGATATGAATGAATTTTGATATGTTGTGCGTGAGGACAGTGAGTCTTTTGTCATCTAAATAATTGGACTGCTATTATTTTCTTTTGGTTTTTATTTGAACCAACATCTGTGTGTTTTCATGAACTGTGGAGTTCTATGTATATTTAAAGTGCCATATTGTTAGCAAACTCAATTGAGTTCCAAATCTTGTCCAGATTTGTCAATTACGAGGTCGTATTTCAGTTAAGATGCTGTTGGAACAGATAATCAGAGAGTCAGCATCAAAATTCACCTCTGGAGACCAAAGGTACAAGAGTGTAAGCAGAGGTAATGTGATTTTCTACTGAATATCTCCTTTGCCTAGTTAAGCCGATGAGAAGGTCCTTAAAATGTCCTTGTTTGGAGTTTTCCTGAGGGCCTTCTGTCTTCTGCCCAGAACATGGAGTGGATTGTCAAGAGCTGGCATGATGCCCTGCATCGGAAACAAATTTCCCCTGTTGGAGTGAAATCAATTATTCATGAAGTTTGCATGAAGCATTGAGAATGAACGCAGCAGTGAAGGGGAGATGAGAGGAGAGGAAATGGGTTTATGGATTGTGTTGATTGATGGATTTTTTGTGTACCAGCACTGACAGGATCCGTTACTGACAGAACAACAGTTCTTGACCATATAGCATATGAGTATTTCTTCAAATATGGGCATTTTCATCCTTTAGACCTTTAAAAAATACTGTAAACTCCCTTAAAACTCACTTTATATTAATTGACGTCACCTCTAAAAATGAACAAATCTTTTTTCACCGAATCTTCTTTTGTAGAGCATCAGTCTTCTAAGGCTATATTTATAGGTAGAATGTTATGCTTCTGAAAAGGAAGGAAGTATATTGTAGCATACTTGTAAAATAGCACAGAAATTATATACTTTAAAATTTTTTAAAGGAAACTGAATGTTTTCAAACACTTAACTGCATAAAAATTGCAATTAAATGAAAATGTGTTTTATTTTAAATTTATATTAAATGCAATAAGTTGACACAGTTAAAGGGTTAGTTCACCCAAAAATTCAGCCATTAATTCCTCCCCCTCATGTCGTTCTACACCCGTAAGACCTTCATTCATCTTCAGAACATAAATTAAGATATTTTTGATGATGTCATCGAGGCCTCTAATGCCACCAAGACAGTTAACACTTTCAGGTGCCCAGAAAGCTACTAAAACATATTTAAAACAGTTCATGTGAGACAGTGGTTTAGCAATTAATATTATAAAGCGACGAGAATACTTTTTGTGAGCCAAAAAGACAAAATAACGACTTTTCAACAATATCTAGTGATATTGATATACAAAACACTGCTTCATGAAGCTTTACGAATTTTTTGTTTTGAATCAGTGGTTTGGAGCGCCAAAGTCACATGATTTCAGTCAACGAGGCTTCGTTACGTCATAAGTGTTTCAAAATTTCAATAGTTCACGTGACTTACGAACCACTGATTCGAAACAAAAGATTCGTAAAGCTTCATGAAGCAGTGTTTTGAAATCATCCATCACTAGATATTGTTGAACTAGAAAACACTGCAGAAAGATTCTTTGGAGTCACTGATTGTCAATAATTATCAAGAAAAAAGTCAAAATTTTGATTCATGTTTGTGATGAGATGCCAAATCTTTCGAAGTGGATGTGGCCACTTTTACTTAAACTCTTGAACCAACTTGCTGAACCTATGTATGGATTCAGTCTGTGGTCACGTATAAAAACGGACGCAGTGACTGAAAAAAACACGAAAATAGCGAAAGCTACACAACAGTCAGTCTGATTAATTTGAAAGCAAGTATACACAACAGCCTATAATTCTAAACAAAAACTCATTACATTTATGAAAAAATGCGAGCACATGCGACATATGATTCAGAATAAGCATGCAAACATTTATGAAGATTGGCCGATAGGTAGCGCTATAACAGTTAAAAAGTTTTTTTTAAAAAAAAAAAATCATAAAACAATAGCTCATTTTCAAACTTCCATCAACTGAAATTGATTTTATGTTAGTCTTTTTCACTTTAGGCATCTAAATGCAGCCTATCCAACCCTTGACCAACCCATGAAAATGTGATGAGATTCATTGATCAGAAATGTTCTTTCAACTCATGAACCACTAAAAGATCAACACCATCTTCTAGATGATGAATCTTCATACAGTAGATCAAAAACATCTCAGTAAAAATAAAATAATTTTGCCTGAATCAGTGTCAACCGGCTTTCATGCAGCTATCAGTCAATTCACTCAGGTGGACTGGGTTCAGATTATATGTCCAAATCATCTGTAACGATTTATGGGGAGTGGAAACGATTTAGAATAACCTTTCTGTGGTTCCTCTGGGAAATTCACAGCATCCTCCAAGCTGTTCTCATGGGCAATCAGGACACTGATAAAGCTGTGGATGAAAAGGGTTCATCAAGGAGCAGATGATGCATTATGACACATTGATATACTCTCACTCTCCTAATAAATATAGATGCATTGTCCTCCCACATGTTAGAAGTTTTCTTTTGTTGCCTGAAATACCATCCATTCTCCTCATTATCGCTCTTGACCCAGAAAGGTCATGTGTGGGGATGCATCTATATAGATCAGACTCAATGTCGATGAAAACCCCGGCAGTTTCCTCCATTTACACCTTATTCTACTGACCCACTTTAAGATGTTGTTGTTTACTTATACTGATCATGCATTTTTCATGGGTCACCACTGGAAGAGCAGCCAGGGGATACAGCAGCCATTAGGAATTCTAATCAGGTGCTGTGGTGGCAGAAAGGAGAGGGAAATTTACATCCCATCATAGTTCAACCAGCCTTTGCACAGACTGTACCGGCCCCTAGGTCCGCCAGGAAAAAACAGGCATGCTTTCCTGAAAAGGGGCTCTTTAATATGCAACATGTTGCCCAGACTTTCATCACAGAATTGGCAGTCAGGAAGTTGGATAAAGATTTTCCATGCATGCCTTCACAAGCAGCTGTTGATCTGGCAAGCAGGCACAGATGTATTTTGGGTCATGCAAGTTTATTAGCTGGATGCTTCATATGCAGAGTAGCATCTTCAAAGAAGAGAGCATAGAACCTCATAAGTGACCATTGACCAATGTGTGTCAGCAATTCTGTGTGCCACACAAATAGGGTTTTAGGCAGTGTAGTTCTTCGCAAGGAATTTGTCTATCTAGCACCATATTTTAAAAATGCTCAAGTCACACTGAATTGTGGTTTTTACAGAAACATGTCATCACTTCTATCAAGAAACTGAATGGGATTTATATTTCCAGAACCCTACTGTTGCACTCTGTTAGCAGATTGCTAAGCTAACAATGTGGTTGTAACACAGTTCTTAAGTACGGGAAGAAGGAGGCGGGAACCGGCGAACGTTCAACATACTTTAATAATAAAATAAACAAACAATAAAACGAAAGTAAAATGGGGCAGTTCCTCACGGCGACTGCCGCCCACACAAACATAATAAAAACACAACATAAAATCCAGGCCTTGTCCTCTCTCGTCCTTCACTGTCGTCACTCCTCTTTTATGCTTCCGGAGCTCCTCCGTGAGAGATACGAGACCGGTGCAGCGCGCAGCTGACGCTTATTATCACTGGCCTCGCGCCGTTCCCTCACGGCTCTTGCCTGCCCTGCTCGTCACAGCGGTACTTTAATAAGTAAAGATAAACAAAAAATGGTAGGGTATATTTATGGATTACATTACATTTTTCTCACATCATCCATCATCAGTGATTTGTACTGAATTTGTTGCAGTGCATTATTGGATATATTTGATGTTACCTTTTTTTTTGCCAAAGAAGGTGTTTTAAAGCCATGACATCAAAAAGCTAGTGGCCTGCTGACTGCATCTGTGCTAAAAAATGGTGCTTCAACACACAGCAAAGACTACAGCCAAAGGACAATTAGCACACGTTCTGCATCTGCATGAGCGGAAACAACTCTCCATACCAGCTGGTGGCAGTAGTCATTCAAAGAGGAAACCTGAAACTACGACTGCAGCTGCACAAACTGTCAACAACGCAGTGCTTGCTTCCCATTTTGGATACGAATCATGTTGTTTAGCTGCTCTTCACATTCTTCATTCCAGACAGCCATGTCATTATGAATATTTTTGCTTATTTGAACACTCAGGTAAGATGAAGTGTAAAATTAGAAGAGCCTTCTGTGTGTGCACTCTTTGCTTTAATCACTTTAATTTTTCTTCTGGTGCTCAGGTTTTCTAAGCTGAACAGCCAATCAGAGTTCTGTTTCACCAATGCCGATTCAACATCCCCAGATGGAGTCCATCTAGTGCAAAGGGGTGGAACCTTTTACACTGTTGCCGCGGGTTGTTTTTCCATGAAACGACCCCAAATAACATGATTTAGCCCATGGAATGCAAATTTTACCAGGGGAATCCCATCAAAAATGTAAATTTTTGTGATGAGATTTTTACTGTGAGACCCCCAGTGTAATGCAATTGGGCTAGTTTTGGACTAATTTTGAGTAGAAATTGGGTGGGTTTTGTTGTGAAAACCTTGCAACCTTGGGTGGAACACACGGTAAAGACTGAGCTGGCAGGCTTTCAATGGCGATCCAACATCCAACCATCAACTTGGCGTATCACGGCCTTTACCTTTTGTCATGCTTTCGTCTCATGAGTGTACCCATGACCAGTCCACAAATCAAAATTGACCCTTCTTGCTTTGTTAGTAATTTGTGTTGAGGTGAAAAGTTAACTGGTGCAATTAATCCAAAATGAATCTAAAATGTTTATCTTCATTTGAATATGTCATTTTGACAGCTTGGTCTAAACATCCTTAACCACCTCCAATCATCAGTCTGCTCCGAACTAGAGATGCCGAGGAGGTGCACTAAAATCAAGCCCTGCTCTCTATTTTTTTCCACTTTCAATATTCAGTTTCACTTATAAATATGTAATATTGTCACTTTACATGGTCTTTAAAATAAGTAGTCCGCTCAACTGTCAAACAACATCAGTACTAATGGAAAACACCTTATTCAGGTTGGCTGCAATCTCATGTAACAATTTTATGTAAAGCCAAATGGTGGCTAATTCATATGAATTCACACTGCTTATGCTCTATTGATGGTTATGTTTGCTGACCTTCATTCGTACTTTTTTTCTAAAAATAGTATGGATTTTTTTTTTTTTGTATGAATTCATTAAAATCGCCACCTCATAAAACATTTAAGTTGTCCTGTGAGATTGGGGTTGGATGTGCCAGTAGATGCTCCATGGAAGCTCGGATCCGTTTATTATGAATAGATTCCAGCAGCAGGTCCAACACAAAGGGCAGCAGCGATCTGATATGAGGTCATCTCAAGGGGCGAGATATATCTATCTGGGTAATACACTTGTGAATAGGAGGGGTGTTGGAAGATGTGCTTGTTGGGGGAAGGGCGTATATTTCAGGATTATGTGGAGGAAACACAATATGTCCAGTAATGGCTCTGCTGTACTGTGTGTTATTTAGTGTGGAATAATCCGTACTAGCATTCAAAAGTTTGGAATTACCCAAACATGTATGTGTTTAGATGAAAAATGGTAACTATTATTTAATAAGACTAGTCAGTGTGGAAATATAGCATATCAAACATTACTCTTATATATTATTACATGGAATTGTTATATTCATCAAGTAATTCTCCATTTGCAGCCATGCATACAGCTTCGCAGAAATCTTCTAGCTGTGAGGTTTTAAAGATATTCAGGAAAAAATTCAACCCACACATTCTGCAGCACTTCCCAGAGGTGCGACTGGCTTGTAGGGCATTTTTCTCTGACCTTACACTTAAGCTTGTCCCACAGGACCTCAGTAGGGTTTAAATCTGGCGATAATGCAGGCCAGTCCAAAGACAGTACTCTAGCTCTCATTTTCTTCCCCAAATAGGTTTTGCATAGCACTGAAGTACACTTTGAATCTTTGTACTGCAGCATGATGAAATTTGAACTAATCAAGTGCTGACCACAGGGAATGGCATGACGTTGTGAAATAGAATGGTAACATTTCTTGTTCCTTGCACTTTGTATCAATCTCCCACCTCAGTACCACACTTTATTCACGCTTGACAGAAGGTGTCAAGAATCCATTCATTTGCCCTGTGTTTCACATTCGCTCTCTTCCTTGACCAAAACCCCTCAAACTCATCTGTCCATAATACTCTTGTCTGTCACCCACCATCCAGAGTTTGTGATCTCTTGCTCGTTTTCCAGTTTCATCCCTTTAAACCTTTCCAAGTCCAGCATCCTTGAGTGTATTTTACTCTCTGCTTGAGCAGTTCTTGATCTTTCTTAGCATTTAGCGTCTTTTGTCAATGCAGTTGTGGACACCTTCAGTGACTTGGCAATATGGATCAAATATTTAAATATAGTAAATAAATAAATATAATAACACTGAATTGAACTTTGAATGTCAGTATGTTGCAATCCAAAGACAACGAACGTTCTTTGTTGAACATCAGATTGCCAATTACCATTAAAACAGTTAATGAAGGATTAGCTAAAAGAGTTTATCATGGCATCACTAAAATAATGAGTCTTTGTGATTAGCATAGTGATTTTCAGTGTGTCTTGCATCAGTTATTCAGTCAGCGTAATGCAATTTTGTTAAATAAAAGTTTCAGTTTCTGTCAAAAACATGAATATTTCTGTGTATTTTACATTTTTGAATGCTAAAATATGTGTGTTCTGAGACAGAACCGTTATCAGACCTGTAAATTTAGGATTTTGACTTAAATTTACAAGTTTTGGAGAAAATTTTGGGGCATTCTGCAGAAGAAGCCATAGTCTATAGTATTTAAACTAATAGTCTGCAGTAGTGAACAACCACAGTCAAAACATAACATTGTTAGTTGGTAAATATGAGTAACTGCAACATAAAACCTGGTTTAAATCGAATTTTAAGAAGTTGCTGAGCTCCTTGCATTGCATTATGAATTGTGTTCTGGCACATTTCAGAATCCAACAATGAATGATATCAAACTTGTGTGGCCAGAAGCGCTTGCACTCAGTCACGAATTGTTGGACAAATGTAGAAAAAAAGTCTAGCAATTCAAATGTTACTGGTAAAATAGTCTCCTATCCTCAGAGACGACTCCCACAGACCGCACACAGTTCCTTCACTGACTGTCTGATACATATTTAGCACAAACCCTTTAGGTACTTATTTTTTTTTACAATTTTCCACTAAAGCAGGGGTGGCCTGCTGTCCTGCAGAGTTCAGCTTTAACCCCAAAAAACACACCTGAACCAGCTAATCAAGCTGTTATTAATCATACTAGAAACTTCCGGGCATGTGTGTTGAGGCAAGTTGGAGCTAAACTCCAGGACTTAGTTTGGACACCCCTGCCCTAAAAGGACAAGGAATTTGCGTTTTCTTTGTCTTCCACCAACAAACTTTTGGTTCGCTCACAAAACCTTTGCGTTCCCCTGAATACCTTGCATTCCCTCGCAAATGTTTCGCATTCTTTGAGAAACCTTGCGTTCGCTCGCAAAGAATACTACGGAGCCCCGGACATGACACGCAGGAAAAAAATAGTATGCTAAATGCGCATGATTTATAAATCGAGGGAACGAATTAGCAAATGGTGTGCACGATTTAATTATTTTTTCTTATTCTCCATAGAATCCAAAATTTTTGTTAACGAATGCAAATTTTCACGACATTTTGCAACAGAGCGCAATGTTTCTTGGGAAAACGAGAATGCAAAAGCACCGACCCTCCCATCTCATGTTTTGAATTATATTTGAATTTATTTTGCAGAAGTGTACTATCGTGGTACGCTTTACATGTTGGTCAGATGGTCTTTTTCTGTCTAAGTGAGTGGTTCTTGACCAGAACAAACTGAATTTATGCCAATATTTAAAAGTCTGGCTATATGAGACTACTGGTATAAATCCCAGTCAGAAGTTAGTAAGATCTTTTAATGTTTTTAAGAAAAAAGTCTCTTATGCTAATCTTTGAAGGTATTTCCCCCCAGCACTAATTATTTGTATATGGCATTTGTTCATTGCAAACCAATCATTTAGGCACTAACACACTTGCTATTTTTTGTATAACAATTTTATTACAAAATTTAGACCTTTTTCATCTTTCAGTGCTGCCATGCTTTTAGCATATAACAATACAGTATAAAATCTCAACCCAAAATGAGCTAATAAAAGCAGTTTTTCATTGATGCTGTTGCAGCATTTAGATGTTCATCATGCTGTTTTCTGTACACGTAACATTCCTTGAAAATACAAACACCTGCCGAGCACGCCACGATTTAAACAACTTTAAATTACCAACCTGACCATTTGAATTGTGACAAGTTGTAATCAACATAACGTATCAGTAGTTACACAAGGAAAGAAATAGATAAATAGAAGTACATTGCAAATAATGACAAATGTGTCGAGTTCTGATCTTTTTCAACAGCCCAAGGCACCCAGGCTTGAAATGTGTTGGCAATTATCAAGTTATTTTTTTACAAACCCACACACACATACACAGACACACCAACAAAAAAAAAAGAGAACAAAGAAAATGCTTCAAGCAGGAGGTGATAAGACAGAAAAAAAGCGTGTAAAAAAAAAAAGAAAGAAAAAAGAATAACACACTCAGCTTTGCTTGTTTTACATTCTACATCCGAAGTTCACAGTGAGTATCCCAGGCAGTGGGTAGATCTATCTAATAATCCTGATGGGGAACAGTAACCTAAGTGGTTCAGAAATCTACTGCATTACTACATGGCTTCCTGTACGAAGGGAGCGGTCAAATGATCCAGGCTTTTAAGATGGAAGTCTGAGCCGTATCACGTTAAGTAGTTTTCCGTTAAGGCGTTGCTTGCCCAAAGCAGAACCACACAGTGCCTTCAAGCTAAAACTCTGAATTATCACCAACACCAGCTTTTGCCTTCAAGATCCAAAAAATAACTGACAAAGAAGTGATTGTTTATAGGACTGAGCAGTGTTAAGAGACAAGAAATATTGAAATATCTAGAAAATTCCAGTTGATATTGATGTCCATGTGCGGTCTTGATTGAAAATGTTCTTTAAAGATGAATGATTTGGTAACAGACACCTGGTAACTCGTATCTCCCATTGGCTGGGAGATTTCTGTGCTCTTTAGTTCAGTTGGCGGCAGGCCTCAAATGTCCATTTCGAAGCCCCTCCGTAGATCTCAATGCTGGTTTCCAACCAAGAGAAGACGTTCCCCACTAGTGCTTTGCTGCTGCATGTGGCCAGATTATAAATCTCTCCCACGGACAGCTTTCGGTCCCAAATGTTGAAATTGGCCATGTCGCCAACGAAGGCTTGAGTAGCATCAAACCCTCCACCGAGAGTGTCCTGCAGGTAGATAACATTTATTTGAGATGCTGATAAAATAAACTTTGATTGCCTTCAAAGACATAAGATTAGTCCCCGTTAACCTTTGAAGCTAATCTGCCCATAAATGATTCATAAATGCGTTTCATCCCTACAGTCGTCTTTGAAGGTCTCTCCATTTAAAATTCAAAACCTTCAGGTCTGTTGGTTGTGCTGTAGAGTATTTCAGAACTTACTGTTTTCAATTATATATTTGTATAATCGGCTCTGTTACTAAACCTACTGGGTTTTTCACACTGCTTTTAACCCCGGGTTAATGTCATTCTAACACTACTTTTAACCCTGGGTTAATGTCGTTCTAAACACTACTTTTAACCCCGGGTTAATGTCGTTCTAAAGACCACTTTTAACCTCGGGTTAATGTCGTTCTAAACACCACTTTTAACCCCGGGTTAATGTCGTTCTAAACACCACTTTTAACCCCGTGTTAATGTCATTGTAAACACTACTTTTAACCCCAGGTTAACGTCATTCTAAACACTATTTTTAACCCCGGGTTAATGTCATTCTAAACACCACTTATAACCCCGGGTTAATGTCATTCTAAACACCACTTTTAACCCCGGGTTAATGTCGTTCTAAACACCACTTTTAACCCCGGGTTAATGTCGTTCTAAACACCATTTTTAACCCCGGGTTAATGTCGTTCTAAACACCACTTTTAACCCCGGGTTAATGTCGTTGTAAACACTACTTTTAACCCCGGGTTAACGTCATTCTAAACACTATTTTTAATCCCGGGTTAATGTCGTTCTAAACACCACTTTTAACCCTGGGTTAATGTCGTTGTAAACACTACTTTTAACCCTGGGTTAACGTCATTCTAAACACTATTTTTAATCCTGGGTTAATGTTGTTCTAAACACCACTTTTAACCCTGGGTTAATGTCGTTCTAAACACCACTTTTAACCCTGGGTTAATGTCGTTGTAAACACCACTTTTAACCCTGGGTTAATGTCGTTGTAAACACCACTTTTAACCCTGGGTTAATGTCGTTCTAAACACCACTTTTAACCCAAGGTAAAGGAATATTTCACACTTGAAATTCAGAAGTGGGGTTAGCACCGGGGGATATGAAACCCTAAAGCAGGCTTAGCACTGCTTTTGCGGGGTTGACACAAACTTGTACAGTGTGAAACGAAGTGGTGTTAAAATGTTACGACTAGATGCTTAGCAACAGACAAATAATAGCATGCCTCATATTCATGTGCTTTGGATGGCAAACAGTAGTTTCAGTGTTTGAGTTGAAAAATGTCAAATGGTGACAAAAAAACTCAACAACTGGGTTTCATTCTTATCTTTATAGTCCCGAAATGTTCATTTTGGATAAACTTGATCATATATTCGGGATGCGCAATGTTAGAGCCCTTATGTAAGCATATCGCATGTGCCGTTTGTCCAATCAGTGACACTGATGCCACAAATATGCAAATAAGGATGTTAACCAAGGGTTTAGGAAAGAACAGGTCATCGTACAAATACCCAGGATTTATTTTTAACTGTGGGTAAATTATGAGAAATGTGAAACCTGAATCAAGATAACCCAGGATGACACAGGGTTAACTAATTCAAATACGAAAAGCCCTCTAGAGGTGCAGTCACGTTTACCATCGTTTGGCGGTTTTTCGTAGGCAGTTTTTAATTGGAATTCACGTGAGAGATTTCGGTTCAAGATTAAAAGAACTGCTTGGTTTAAAAGTGATATGTGTGAATTGCATTGCTACATTATTAACAATAGAAAGTAAAAAAAAAAATTCACCCGCAAAACTTCGCCGAAATTTTGCAAATGTGGCCAGGCCTTAAGGCCGCATCTTAGCAAAAATATAACTTCATAAGTGAAAATTCATATGGGCTGTAATGCTATAAAAATTGTTGTTGCTATAAAAATGCAAACTCACAATAGTGTTGTTTATCACTAAATATTTCTAAGTTGAGTAATAATTTGATCCACTAATGCCATAAAAATACAAAGCATCAAATATCAAGCAAAATAGAAATTCGTATATATGTATATTTTCAAATATACCTTTATAAGACTCTTTATAATGACAATTTATGGCTTGCTACTATGAATTATGGGATTTTCTTTTCTGAGAAGGAAACATGCAATGCCTTTCATTTTGGCCAAAAGTAGCTGTTTTACAAGGCAGCTGACATTTGGAAGAGTTACGTGGGAAGCTCACTTTGTTTTGGAACAGAGCCACTGTGTATTCTTCGCTCATCGTTAAATCATCCTTGTGTGACACCTTGAACTACCACACTTTATATATTGTATTGATGAGTACATTCAAACAGAGGACGCATACCTGCTCTTGTCCCAGAATCAATACCCCTTGTGGTTTGATTGGATGATAAGGGGCCAGACTGTCCCCATTTCCCCTCATTACACCATCCTGATAAGCTTCCCACACTCCATCTCGAGTGGTCCATGTGATACAAATGTGATGCCATTTCCCATCATTGATCAGGAAAGGTAGCTTAGCAACCTACATCAAAAGAGGGCAAAACCAGATGAAACCTAAACCACGTTCATTTTGACGAATTTTAACAGTTCGGTTTGTAATCAATCAATCAATCAATCAATCAATCAATCTTTCCATCCATCCATCCATTCATCTCAAAGCTCATAAAATGGGAATGTACCTTGTCATTGATAAGCATTTCCATTGGGTTGTTTCCCCACTCAATAAGAACCAGTTCATTGGCCTGTCCAGGTACTGCATAAGAGAAAGGCGTCCCCACTCCTGGAGAGGCGCTGGATTTGAGCCACAAGCACACGGTGAAGGCATACATCTCTGGCAGACTCTTCTTGACTTTAGCATACATATAGTTGGTCCTCAGTGGGAACGTCAGCTGAAATTTATCTAGTGGTCTATTTTCCTTTTGACCTGTTTTGAAAAAAAATAAAATAAATGCATACAAATTTCAGTCCTCAAACATCTACTCATATAAATTTATCCAGATATTACAAGCAAACCACAAGATGTGTTTGAAGTATACTTCTAAGAAAAACATACAAAACAAAAAAACATCTACAGTATTGATTTATTTGGTTCTTTTTGCCTGGGGAAAGACAAGCACACTAGTTCTGTCATCCCACCTGGAAGCCTCCCTCGTCTCATTTATTTCTACCCTTGAGTTTGATACTCGCTACGGGTAACAAGGAGTAGAGGCCGCAATCAATGGTAGGCATCATTACTGGTCTGAGGCAGAGGAATAGATCACCCAAAAACTCCATTCTGTCATATAATTTACTCCCTCCAGTTGTTCCAAACCCATAAAACATTCTGGCCTCAATGGAACATAAAAGGGTGTGTTAAACACACTGCTCAACAGTCTGTGTGTTATTGCTTGAAATTCTTGCCATTCACTGAACCTCCTACATTATTTACAAAGAGCATCAAAACATCAAACATCATTTATAATCTATTAATCAGATATTTTTTTCAAATTCTGTCTCAATCCAAACAATTCGACATATCACTGCCATTTACATGACTCTTTATCGTCCCATTACCGATAAAATATAGTTACTTAAACCTAAATGTGAGGTTCTGTGTGTTCGGTGCAAAAAAGTGACCAATCAATTGTGATCCTGGACCACAAACCCAGTCATAAGTCGCACGGGTATATTTGTAGCAATAGCCAACGATACATCGTATGGGTTAAAATTATCGATTTTATCGATATCATTTGAATATTAAGTAAAGAATGAATGTTTTATAAATTTCCTATCGTAAATATATCAGAAATGTGTTTTTGTGAGCAGATATGCATAGCTAAGGACTTCATTTGGACAACTTTAAAGCTGATTTTCTCAACATTTTTGCATTTTATTTTTGTGTCCTATCCTCACAAACCATACATCAGTGGAGCCCTTATTTATTCAGCTTTCATATGATGTATAAATCTCAATTTCAAAAAAATATGACTGGTTTTGTGGTCACAATTATGCAATTCTTTCTTGGTTAAATTAGTCATTAAAGGAGCTTGGTGATGTACGGAAAAGCTTAGCTCGGCCATTCTGCAAAGTGTCTTTGCGCTGCACTGAAGGAATAAAATCATAGCTTATTTCTTTGGGATAGAATGAGGATGGGTAAATGATCCATTAAAGTTGACGGTAAAAACTTATGCATTTTAATGACCGACGAAAACGTGATTCACACGAATGAAAATTCACAAAACTCATGAGCTTGCAAAAACTCTATGGTTCCAATCTGTAAATCATGCTATAAAGCTGGTGGGGTGGAATTGGATATGCAAAGCAATGCAGCTCTGTAGACCCCCTCCTCTCCTGCGACACCACGACGGCAATTTATTACCCATGCTGCCTCGCTCGAGAGTATTTTCCACTTGGAAAAAACAGGTAAGGAAAGCGGCCGTTACATCTACACGACACGTATGCGATAGGCGGAGCAGAAACGCGAACGGTTACCTTTTTCTAGGTCGGTTATTCTCTGGTGCAGTGATGTGAGAGTGGACTCCACGCGCCCGCGCTGCTCGCTCTCGTTGCGCATCCCGGGCTTTCCTTCCTCCAAACCGTTCACACGGGACAGGACCTGCTTCTCCAGGTCGTCGATTTTGGTCTGCAGGAGATCCTTCAAGCTGTTCGCCTGGACGGAGTTGTTATTCCGGCTAAATTGCTATAAAAGACAAATGTAAACAGAGAAATGTTGAATTCGAATTAAACGCCAACCTTCTAAGAAATGCGTATTTCATGTAGCCTAATATGACAATGATTTATTTTTTAAGCTTACTAAATTAAGTTACGCAAATAAAAGTCATTTTGAAAGGTTTACGTTAAAAATATTAGAGTGACTAAAATTCACTGGCCACGGTGTGAAAAAAACCTAAATAGTTATTTTACTAATTCATTTTATTCAGTTTTCTGTCACCAGTCTCAGAAGGGCGTAATGCGTCTTTTAAAAAGGATTATGCGCCATTATTCAGCACCGCTTTATTTAAAGTACTGATGTATTGTAAAATAAAGTTGTTAGAATCTGAACGCGTTCTCAAGTAAATATTAATAATCCACAATAGATGGATGAACGCGCTCCAGAGGAACAAACATACCTCCAGGTTTTCAAGCCTCTGCTTGAGTGACTGTAAAGTCTGAGAGAGTTGAGCCAGTGTGTCCGTCGGACCCCTCGACACATCTCCCATTGTGTTCTTAGTGCCCGTTTCCTTCCGTCGTCCGCCGACCCTCGCGTCTCCAGGCTCGGACGCGCTCTGACTTTCACACCGCGTCAGTTTGGAAGTCAGTTCTCGGATGGTTTCTTTCTGGTTCATGATTGTTTCCTTCTGTTGCAGCACCGTCTCTCTCAGTTGCATGACCGTGCTCTTGAGATCCTCCCCGGGAACGCTGTTCTGCAGTGTGGCGGCGCATATGTCCATATCCTTGGGCACGGACGTGCAAATGAACTGGGTCTGTCCGAAGTCCTGGCTCATCCCGTCCGCTAAAAGACAAGAAAGTATCAAAAGTTTCCAGTGCATCCCTCTCGTTCCAGCCTCCATTGCGCGTTTGTTTCCGAAGTCTCTTCTGGACAAGTGATTTCAGCAGCACTCTCTCTCTCTTTCTCTCTCTCACTGACAGCTTGTGCTGGTTGTAATCTGGTTGTGGTGCGCGCGGGGTTTATATAGCACGCGCGTCTGCGGCGGTGAGCTGCATCACGCGCCTGATCATGATCTCCCGCCCCTGGATATTAAAGCAGAAAAAAAGCATCCCGTAAGTCAGAGAAACTAGTTTTGACCCCGGCGACCGGATTTTCATTTTTCTAAAGCTCAGTTAATTCCACACAATCATTGGAAGATTTTTGTCTTTGGGGGGAATAAATAAATATATATCTAAAAATATAAATTACGCGACAATTTACAGAAAAAAAACAAGTTTATTATAGCCTATATGCTGTGCATATTGAAGTATTGTTTATTCAAAGTGCAATGTATATGAACAACATTAATATTATATAAAGAAATATAATTTTCTGTGTGCACAATCCCAAAATTGCTAAAAAACCACTAGGATGTTCCACCCAGTGTTCTAGAGGTAAAAGACAGAATAAGCATTGCATTATTTTTTCCAGATAAGCTAATTTATTATTTATCAGTGTTGCATTAGCTGGAAAACAGTCTCTCTCAGTACTAATAGATTAAGTGTTTGTTAAAAAAAAGAATAAATACATTTTTATAATTGCTTATAAAACAGAAACGTTTTATTGCAGGTATAAAACATGATAAAATTATAGCCTAAATCTTTGCAATCACGTGAGCTCTTACAATGTATCGCATTAACAGCCTGTATATTGAACATTACGCTGTCATTTCCTGTCTGCTGTGTCCATTTGACTAAATGGGTGTCTGAAAAGACTCATGAAGACAACGGCTTAATTAGTGATGGAAGCATAATTGCAGTATCTGAATGATTATTGATCCGCAGCACACACTCACACATGCAGTGCATCACTGATGGAAACATCAGCGGTTCTGTTATTGACTAGTTGAAGGATGTGTTGCTGCAGATGGGTGTAAAAACTATTTGCAGGAGCCATAGGCGACTCTGACAATTGACCGTGCTTGTGTGACATTGCACATCTCTCATGACATCACACATCGTGTGGAGAACCGTGGCGGCTGTTTTCATTGTCGCAGTGTGTACACCAAAATGCATTATGGTTTCATGAATCAGAACTAATAAACACATATAGCCAGTACACGTCACCTACACAAAATGTGCGTCACAATTGACCCTTCGCCGGCGGTTTGATTGACAGGCGATCTAACCAATCATAACCCCGAATCCGCCATTTTGTCCGACAAAGCAGTCAGGAGAGTTAGTAGATTAACGTTGGTGAAACTTGAACTTGAAAAATTGTGTGTACAATTGTGTGAACATTCCTTCTGATGTTCATTCATGTTTATTTGATGCTATAAATGAACTAGTATGAAGAGATGTTGGTTCACGAGCCGCTTGAAGGAGCTCCAGCGATCTGTCACGACACATTAAAGAGACACTATACGCTATTTATTGTTTAAACTTCTTTAAGAAATTTTAAATATTTTAAATTTTAAATATGAAAACCTGCTCTGACGCATTGTCAGTCCATTTTATTTTGCACTGTATGAGAACATGATGTGTGGCGTGAGAGTGCATGGCTTGTCAGACATGGCAACAGTAATAAAGGGGGCGGGTCTTGGCGAAGGGTCATTTGGCGTACTTATGCACTATTGCCGTTTTGTAGTTTAAATAGTCATGTCAAGTCACCTTTAATGTATATAGCGCTTTTTACAAATTGTGTCAAAGCAGCTTTACAGTAATAATTATAAAAATTTCAGCAGCTCTTAAAGAAAATGGTGTCATTGTCCAGCTTAAATAAATTCAGTAATGATTCAGTCCTTTGTAAAAAATCAATAGTTATTAGTAATTTAGTTAATTTATCAGCCCTGGAGAAAACAGAGATGTAATCGTCCAGCTCAGTTCAGTTCCCATACAACGGTGTCAATGCAGGCAGATCAAAACCATTGTTGGATATCAAGTGTCCCCAACTAAGCAAGCCAAAAGTTGACAGCGGCAAGGAACCCAATCTCTAACAGGTGACAAAATGGAGAAAAAAAACCTTGGGAGAAACCAGGGTCAGTCAGGAGGCCAGTTCTTCTCTGGCCAACAGCGAACAATGCTTGGTTATGATTCAGGTAGCGCAAAAGTAGTGTTTGCACTACTTCTGAAATCGCAGCCTCTGTTGAGGTACTTTTTGTGAATAAGTAAGTACTTCACGACTAAAAAAGCATGTTGTGTAGTATGAGCGCCATGTTGTCATTATCGTGTGACCTGCTAGCGTTAGTTGCGTCACTTCACTGTTGTTCTCAAATCCTCTCTTGAGGCCTCATGGGAAAGTAAAGTGTTCATCATATGCGCCCTTAAAGGGTTAGTTCACACAAAAATGAAAATTCTGTCATTAATTCCTCACCCTCATGTTGTTCTACACCCGTAAGACCTTCGTTCATCTTCAGAACACAGATTAAGATATTTTTGATCAAATCCATTGGGTGATACCTGCATTGACAGCAAGAACACTCCCTTTTTCAATGCCCAGAAAGCTACTAAAGACATATTTAAAGCAGTTCATGTGACTGCAGGGGTTCAACCTTAATATTATAAAGTGACGAGAATACTTTTTGTGCGGCAAATATAACAACATAGCGGCTTTATTCAACAATATGGCTGATTCCAAAACACTGCTTCGAAGCTTTACGAATATTTTGTTTCAAATCATTGGTTCGGAACGTGTCAAAGTCACGTGAACTATTGACGTTTCAAAACACTTATGACGTAACGAAGCCTCGTTTACTGAAATCATGTGATTTTGGCGCTCTGAACCACTGATTCGCTGAAATACTGAAAAAAAAAAAGTTAGACTTTAGATATAATCAATGACGTGTCACACATTTTTCGGAATTTAATTTTTCCTGCTTTTCACCTAATTAAATTACTTTAAAGCACATATATTGTATCAAATATAACATTTTTATTTTTAGTTATTCATTCTTTTTTATCATTTAAATGCTTTTTTACTTCCAGATACTATAATTTTTACAATTTAAAAGGAACATTTTTGCATTTTCTGTTAAATTTAAGTTATTTTTCACCACATTGGCCTATATGAAAATGCAACTCAGTTAAAGGGGTAAATATACAATTCAGAAACTCTTTTTTTATTAGCACCAGTGGCCGTTAAGTGTACTGCAGCCAAACAGACATTTTTTTTGTTTCTCATGCTTGCACATGTAACGTAGAAGAGACTGAACATCATTCAAAGGCCTGATTTACTCACAGCCAAGTTCTTTTTCATTCTTTGCTTAGAAGTAAAAAATAAATGAGAAATACATTTGCAGGAATATACTTTTAATGAGCTTCCTGACACCATCCACTCTGCTGAGAGCGACGGAGATGAATATGTAAATGTCCTGAGCGTCTCAATGACAAAATAAACAACAAATTACAGCGGTGAAAAAAACGGCAGTAAAGAAAACATCTGATTATAGTGATGTGGATATGTTTGCACCAGCTCTACAATTCACCGCCATCATGTCGACAGATGAGGTAGGCCTAATTAAAGTTACACTATGCTAGTTTGATTTTAAAGTAAGAGATAATAGATCAAGCTATAGTTTGAATTTATCCCTTTTCTTTGTATGAAACATTGACATTACAGTAGGCAACAGAAAGACTCTTTTGAGATTATTCTGAACACTGACTGTAAGCATACGTTTCAGACGCGCGCATGAACGTCAAATGTTTTGATTTTCCCGGGAAAACCGTCCCCAGTCCTTCATTAGTCTGTAATAGGCAACCTAGAAAGTCCGGTATAATTTTTAAGTTTCATTACAAGCTGTTCACACATTGGCAATTAAGCTGCGAACATGAAAATTCTTACATATTTAACCTAGAGGTTTTTAGTGGAGCTTTTTTACAATCATTGTCCATTAAAGTTGCCATGAAACAGAAGCTGCAAACGATTTTACTACCATATTGTGATGTATTTCTGGCTATCAAAGAAGATTTTATTTGTGGATTGGATTGTGAACAGTGAGCATTGAATAATGCAGGTAGATGTTTGGCCGAACATGCATCATGGACTTACATACATCAGTTAAGTGAGTCATATGACAGGAAGAGCAAGTTATGACATTATTGATTAAAGATTATAAGGTTAAAATGCACAGATGACATTTGCATCAAGAAAATAAATCGGGTCATTTTAATTTTTTCTTTCTTTTTCCATTGGCATTTTTAAAAAATCTCTTACAAATTGGAAACAGAATTACATTCACATTCTTTTTTTTAAGGTGCATATGCAAGATTTGCATATAATTTTACAGTTCAGTAGAGTCAGCATTTTGAGCTGAATATCAATTGGGCCCTACTGTGTGTTTTTATGAAGCATCTTCCAAAGTGTGCTCAGTAACTGTCTTGGGCTAAACAGGAAAAATGATATTTTAAGCTATTCTTTACGGAATGAAGAGTCAGTGCATTGTAAACGGGAAGTGGCAAGCCACAGTTTAAGCTCTTTATGTAAAACAAGATGCTTTGCTCTGTTGGACAAGCACTCATTGACCATCATTCCCCCTGCCCTGCTTAGAAAAGGGCTCGTCTTAGAGCACATTAAAACAAGAGGTTCAATTAACTGGTGACATTAACTGTGAGGAGCAGAACTTTATTGGCCATGCATGAGATTTGCACGACTCTCCTCATCTTTCAGTTATACATATACTGTACAAGAAGGCTTTCACAAAGAGCATGTTTTTGCAGTTATAATTGTGAGACAGAGGGGAAAAAAAAGGGCCTTGAGACGCTTTTTAAACTTGAGTGCGGCTATTTTAGAACGTCATGCTCGAGATTTGGCAAAACGTGGACTGTCTAGTGTGTGTTTTACATAGTAAAATGATCTAAAATAGCAAAATGAAATGCAGATATGCATTTTATGTGAATGGACATTATTTTTTAGTCTTGCTCCTTCTAAATCGAAAGGCTCAAATCATTCAAAATGCTATAGATATTTTTAACGATTTCTCCACCTCCATGTTATGTAATAGCTGGGCTGATAGCAGCGCTAGTGGGCGATTCCACCTCTATCAGTCTAATGATTATATTCTGGCAACCTGTGACAGTCAAGCTTTTTCTTGAACAGCTACATAAACAGATACACATTGGTGCCAGTATTGAAAACTGAATAACATTTTTTTTTCTTTTGACCATTTTTTTTAAGTGTAGGCAACAAAGAAAACACCCATGAATCCTTGAAAATGTAAAGAATCTTGCCCAAAAGGTCTTGAATTATGTGAATACTCTGCTATAGTCTGTTCAATGAAATGTCAAAAGTTAATTGTATTCATAAATCTTCCTGCACAAAACACAACCCACACAACTGACACAAATTATTTACTCTAGCTCTACAAAGGTGACATAGAGATCTTATGCCGGGTTCAGACAACGCAATATTTTTTCTGTTTACGATAGTCACTGTGTCAGATTTTGACTCCTAAATTCTTGTGTTGTGGTCAAGAAACACATTGCTTCCTGACCAATCGTCACTTGGCATTTTTAACGACGTATGTGATGTCATCGAGAAGGCGGAGCTAGAAACTTCTGCAAACAAGAGCGTAAACAAACACTGGTTGTATTAGCCTAATGCTAATTCCAACACTCACCGGGTTGCTGAAGCGCCTCCGCTGTGGCTCGCCAACATTGGAAGTTCCTCATGGAAACATCTTAAAGTTCTGGAGTATTGTTGCCTTTCCTCTATTGCATAATTCCACATAGCCGCATCAATACCATCGTCTCTCTTTCGTTCACTGTGTTTGAAAGCCATGTACGGAAGAGCTTCTGTGCTCCTATTGGTCGACTTCACGGTCGTGTGACGAAACCCGTCGTGGAGGACTGGAAAAAAATGAAAGATGCTAGTCGTTCGGTCAGGTCGTCGTGAAGCATCACGGATGTGGTTGTCGTCCACTACTACACACTATGCGAGATAAAGCGATAGATTCTTGCATCCCAAGTCAATGCCCATTATCGGGCTTACATTTTGTTGTCTGAACCCGGCATTATTGGTCCAAAATCCTGCTTGACTTAGCTGCGCATTGAAATATCAAATATGTTCTGATTAGATTAGTTGTTATTGTCATGTTTACCGTAGATATACAAGTTTCTTGTCGCTGGAACCTAATCCCGCCTGGTTAAATTCCTGCTTGATTTGTTAGTTAAAACTGAACACTGTCCAAAGCAAAATCTTTTCTGTGGGGATCTGCACTGAACAGAAGGCGATGTGTTTCATTCTTATTATTAGATACTAGTATCCGAAAAGAGCTGTAAAGTATCTGCACTAATGTGACTGGGTCTATTCGGCCCAATCAGAAACCCTAGACGGAAACTTACTGGAAGAGTAAATCTAATGTACTATTTACTGCTCCCAAGATGGGTTATCCAAACTCCCTCTCTCTCTCATTAAGGTGTACAACAGAGAAATTGTTCTAGTTTACTCTCTCAAAAGTACACATACTCCAGAGCTTCGTTACAAAACAGACTTAGTCCTGATTTGGTCGGCCAGTAAATAATGTATGCATTCCCTTAACGGCAGAAACACAGAGAGTAACGGCAGAGATCAATGACTGTAATTCCACATGAGGCCTCTCACTTTACCGTACATTAGGAAAAGATGGCAGTATCTTCTGAAGTTGTATTATGGCACTTCATCTTACTGCAGTTTTCGACTGAGGGCCTCTAAAGAGCTGAGGGTTGCGAGAGGTTCGTGCACAGCGCTAATAAATGGGAGATGTGTATTTCTTGAGTGCCTCAGCAGAGTTTCTGTGGTTTCCCTGTTCTTATAAGTTATGTTCCTACACAGGTCCTCTGGCACTGTGAGTTTGGTCATTATCTTTCACTTTGTCTAATGAGTTTTCAATCAGAAAAACCTCGATAGCACGATTTCCCTTTAAACCTGCCCTTGCAAAAAGGAAATACACTTTAGCATACTTTTGAAAAGAGTGCTTATTATTTGCAATTAAATTCATATATTACATTGGAATTAGTTGAACTTAAGAGTGCTTTTTGGCATACATAAATAGGAATTAAAGGGAAAGTTCACCCAAAAATGAAAAAAAGAAAAAATCCATAATTTACACACCCTCGAGCCATCCTAGGTGTATATGACTTTCTTCTCTCAGCCAAACACAGTCAGAGTTATATTAAAAAATATCCTGCCCTTTACAATGGAAGTGAATGGTATGATTTTGAAGCCCAAAAATGTACATCCATCCATCATAAAAGTAATCCATACGGCTCCTGGGGGTTAATAAAGGCCTCTAGATAGGTGTTTTGTTTTGTTCTATCCGCTGCTTTTCCGATGTCACATCAGAGGTCACTCTTCCATCCGAACTAGACTCGTGTACGGCCTTTATCGGGAGCCAGTTATTATAGTTTATTAAGTTAGAAATATGGATATTTTTCTTAAAGAAACTTTTGAAGGCCTTTATTAACCCTTGGTTGGCCTGGGATTTCTTGAGGGTGAGTAAATCATGGGATCATTTTCATTTTGGGGTGAACTAACCCTTTATCTTTGTATGTTATTTCAAAACGACTTCTTTTGCAAAGTGTCTGCTGAATGTGCTGACAAGCATTTATGGTAAACTATACCATAAAAAATATACTTTAATGTAATTTCTATTGAAACTTGTATGTCGTATATTTAAATTACACATTTAGTACACTTAAAATATTTAAACTTTAAATGTACTATTGAATAAAACACTAAAGTTAAAATTATAATACTTTACATGTGCTTTAGTATGTTAGTCTACGTGTACTTAAAGCATGACAAAAGATTATGATTTAAAATTTACTGTAAAGCTTTTAAGTTGACATTATTACAACGTATTAATTTTAAAAGTGTGTTAAAGAAGTTATTTTGATTGAGGATTACAAGTAAAAATAAGAATAGTCAATTTTGAATTTGTTTTTCACAAGGGTGGAATGATTCCAGCATTTGAATCTTAACATAAGATGGAGCAAAGAAATATTTCCTACTCTGCATTCTCAGAATTTCTGCAGAATTGAAATGTCCATCATTCATATTCATACTCAAACATAGTTCCTCTCATCCCCTGCCATTGAATATCTTTTAGGATAAATTATTTATGCTTTCAGCTACCAATAAGTCTGTCGAACTTTCAGCTCCATTAAACACATTTTACCATGTTTGAATCCTTTCGGCTGAATTCTGCAATCTTTTCCACGAAATCAATGCAGAAAATGACTGCATACTCCATCTGGACCTGGTTATTTTTCTGCGGGGCTAATTAACCAAGTGGATTAAGCTATCTGTTCTCCTTTCATTAGAGTTGTGTTTGTCCACTGAGCTGCTTTTAGTACTGTAATCTATAAGGTGATCTTTCCATTCCCAATTTGCAAAGTACACTAGTACAACCAAACAATCAACGAGCCTCAATGCTCTTAATAATAATGTGCAATGAATTGTGGTCTTGCTGGTGCTATCTGGGGAAATAAGTCTTTGCAATTTTTTAAAAGTAAACTAGAGAGCAAAATATTAGCAAGAAATTGTTCTTAACCTGGTTGTATTTCAGTTTGCTCAGTAATCCTCATATTTTATCTAAAACAATTTAGGGAAGAATATTCAGGTACTGTATATGCAATAACAACACATACAGTATATATATATAGTCATACTCAAACATAGTTAAGTCAATGGGTGATTTAGATTTCTTAAAATACTTTAAAGCCAGCAAGAGATAGCATATCTTTAATTAGTTTAACATGTTGGGTTGAGAACAAACCCTGACCAGACTTTTACAGGAATATGAGCCTTACAAGCTCTATAAAAACGTCATGCCCATATAATTTGTAAACTACTAACCTACACCCTGAATTCAGCAGTGTCACATCTGCCCTTCTGCTCACAGGAATGAATTTCAGTACTTCATGATAGAGTAAAACACCAATTAAAGCTTCCCTGGGCCTGAGGGCCAGGATCATCCCTGCCTGCCCAGAGCAGGATGGATTCGGTCACTCTAGGGTCACAACACTAACTAGAGACTCAAATACCAGCTATACCGTGAAATGAAAACTAGCTAATTAAAGGAAATCTTCATCCCTCTTGGTCACACATGAGCACCGCTCTCTCTTGTGTCTTCTCATAATGATTTGGAGATGAATGTGTTTTTAGCTTTCCTTAAGTCCTTATGTTTTATTAAAGGTTATAATGTTATGTATTCTGTGACATACTGCCCATAAAGCAAACCACACTTTTTGCAAGATTTCACACCAAACACATCGCATATGTGGGAAAGATAGGCCTTATTATAAGTCAGTTTACCATTAGAATTGTTTTGAATCTAATATTTCAAGGTCAGAAACAAAAAACTTAGTTGCTTCGAAGTACTTTTTAATCATCATGTCTTAATATTCTTTTGTCATGCTTTATAAAAGTGCACTTATTTTGATTGACCAACATACTAAAGCACACGTAAAGTAATCTCTAAATCCCTCCTTTCCGCGAGCCTACTCTGCTCTGATTGGCCAGAAGGCCCAGTCTGTTGTGATTGGTCTACTGTTTACAGTGCGTTTGGAAACAAACTTCCATTCCATAACGATGGCGTCGATTTTACTATATCAATCTGAGCGCAAGTCCGATGACGAAACATTAGAAGAAAAAGTTATTCAACTGGAGGATGACTTCAGCAGGACGTTTCTCAGTAATGCATTACTACAGATGTTGCAACTGTAATTCCTCACCATCAGATGTGTATATTTCTAATTCATTGCGGTGCACATGTGGGAACTGTATCAATAATACTGCTAAAGTTAGCCACGCACTATGACTCATGTAACATTATAGTTTGTAAAACAAATCCCGCTCCATCCATTATCATTAAGAACGACAGACAGTCTGCATTAATAATGGACACAATTTTAGGTAATAGTGAACCACAGCTGATTTGATTTCTATCTATGTAGATTGTTCCCAAGGATTCACTTATGTGGTACAATGTAATGTTGGTTAGGATGATGCTTTTGAAGGTTCAGCATGTATTCAGTACGAGAGCCTGTATGTATATTATTGAGCTTATGCGAATAACAATTGTTGAACTCGGCGGGGTTAAACACAAGAGTAATAATCCCAGCTTTGCATGAACTGTCAATGCTCAGCAGTGAGTTGTTGGGTAATCAGAAGGATGGTTGTCTGTAGCCTGGTGTCTTTGTATCTTTTCCTGTTTGCTTTTTTAATAGGGTTAGCTTTTGATAGATGTGTCGACAGTAACTATGTCCTGATAATGAAATGTCAAACTGTAAGAGATCATCCTGTTTTTTTTTTTTTCGTTTTAGCTGCGAGAAGTGCTCATATAGTCTTGTAATTTCAGTTCTGATGCAGATGGAGACTAACTTTAAAAGAATAGGATAATTCATCTCTGGTAATTATGTTTGCTAGTAATGACTGCATTAGATGGTAATCGTATTTACATATGGTATGAGCCCGAGTGCTTGAATTATGACATCTGTTAAAAGTTTAATATTCACAATATTACAGCTCTTGAATTATGCGTTCTTCAAAAGCCACAGACAATATGATACTAAATAATGACTGGATACATGTCTTCATCCCACACTTGACAGTTCACATCAAGCAAACCAACATTTATTTGATATATACATATAATACAAACATATTCTAAAAATTAGGATTGAACAAATGTACTTGAGCCAGATATCATTTTACATTGAGTCAACCTGATAAATATTTTTCATCTTTGGAAATGCAATAATATATGATTAAATCTTAATTATGTTTTCTGCCTGTCGAAACACCAAACAGCCTCCTGGCAACCATTCGGAACACCTTAGCAACTGCTTTGCATATCTCTTCAACCTGTGAAAGTATTCAAAGTATACAAGATTTATAAAACTGTAAAACTTCAAATCTTTTTTAAACTTTCAGACAATGCTTTGTCAAGCCGACGTTCAAGGTCTGTCTTGACGAACTGTGCTTTTGTATTTCCTTTTTATTCAGGATTATTCCTCATTTAGCTCTCTCACGCTCTCTCTCTGTGTGTATGTGTGGTTCAGGTAAATCCTACATTATGGGGACAAAATGTCCTCACTCCACACAAAGATTGCAATATCCGAAATCCTTGTCCTTGTGGGGACAATTTTTTTTAAAATGTAGAAGTGCAGAAAGTTTTCTGTGATGGGTAGTTTAGGGGTAGGAGATACATTATATAGTTTGTACAGTATAAAATCATTATATCTAAGGAATGTCCCCATAAAACATAAAAAAATTCCAACATTGTGTCCTCACAAATATACTGAAACATGCCAAAAACCAACTTGTGAGGACATTTGAAGTAGTCTGCTAAATGAATACTCACTTATTGGTTATATAACTGCCCCTTTTCACTCTGAGTCACAAGGACGTCCGTCTATAATGATTGGGTTTTGTTCTGGAAATCCCGGATGAGGTATTGACTGATGAAGAGAAGGGACAATGTAAAGAATGTCTCTTTGCGTCCTTTATTTTTCACCTTCAAAGTACTTCTCCTTGAGTTATTTAATGGCGAATAGTCACCTTTTCACCAACAGGATGCGTGTGCAATGAATTGGTTTGTCAAGAGGCTTAAATCAAAGACTAGCCAGCCATTAAGATGTTTGGTTACAATGCAAAAGATTGGTTGTTGAGTTTAAGCTGGGATACACTTTATTTGGATTGTCCACTTTAGATATTCTATTAACTATAAGCAACTTTGCAACTACATGTCAGCTAGCAGTCATTAGAGTATTAGTTAGCCTGCTTAATATACACTAACCCTAACCTAAGAATATGCTAATGTAAAAATGTAGTTGTAAAGTTACTTATAGTGAGTAAAATCTCCAAAGTGGACCATCAAAAAAAAAAGTGTAATTTTAAGCTATATACAGTAAATTATGAAGAATTTACTCAACATGAGACCAAATATGATGCACCATTATGAAACGGAACCACATTAATCTAGCTTTGGGTCTTTTTTCTAATGATTTATTAGCATATAATACAATCTGGCCTTGAATGTAGTGCCTTTTTAGAAGGTATGGCCATCGTGGTGGTTGAACAATATAAATAATGTCAAACATATTCCCTGAGATTTCCAATTAATGAGCATTTTGTGTATTTTTTTTCCTTAAACCTGAGGCATTTTTTTGAATTGTAATACTTTTAAACGTATTACTTAGTATTTGTAGGTTAGATAATATTAGCTGAATCTAGATTACAATATATATAGTACTTGAACAGAAGACTCGTCTATGGTATGTTCAAAGTTTACAAATCAAAGCATCAGCAGATTTTTGTAATCAACAAAATCTAATTTTATTGGTTATCGGAATGTAATGTAACTAAATAAAACACAATAAGCAAAGTTTCCATTAAAGTTACAGTTAGTTTTGGGCAATAGCGTCGCATGTACAGTTCAGTTCAATTCAATTAAACGGTTTCTCTCAGCATGCAAAGTGATTATTAGAGGCATGTATTGTATATATTGTACATAATGCATTAAATTAAATACATTGGCTATATGTAATATATGTAGCAGAAAACATTAAAATAATCACACAAGAGCCAAGGTATCTTCACATGTGATTTTTTTCATAATGTCTGATGGATTTGGAATTGTCTTGCTATCATTAATGAAATAGACATCATGATTCTTGTAAGTGGTGAGGTAAGCAGTAATACACCCTCTATATATTCACAGACATGAATCAGGAAAGGCATTCAGGTGTCTATGTTGCTAAGGAAGCTTTCAATAACTCAAAGGCACATTAAAAATACATTTCTCTACCGTTCTTCATCCTGTCACGTGGCTCCTCAAGATCAGTCTTCCGATGGCTTGACTTGAGGAACTTCCTCACTTTTCAATTATTCACACTGACAGGTGTTGAGTGGCGATGATTACATAATTACCCAAAACTTCACCGTCTTCTTATAGAGCTCTCATATAGGCCCTTGATTTGAAAACACGTGCGAAAGAAAAAATGCTGGATTGCTCATACTCATTTAGTCACAGGAAGTCTGTTTTATTTATACAGTTCTGTTTGCAATGGAAACTGCAGTAACAATGTCATCAATTTTGTATGTAGCAAAAGTGAATCATACAAAAACTTTTAGAGAAGAGTTTATGAAGGTCCACCATTAAAGATAAGCAGATAACATGTATATGGAATTGTATAAATTCATACGTATTAACCAACAATTCGGCAAACCATAAAACACTTGTGATTGTGTTGGAGCTTTGCAGTTTAAAAATCTGTATTGCAGAGTCTCAGAGGTACTTGAGACCTTTATTCTCCGCTACTTCTGTTCATAATAACCAAGTGTTGTCAGGATTTACCCATCTTTTCACTAAAGGATACATGCTGTACTGAATTGGTCAGTCAAGCGGCTTGAATCAAGGACTGTCTGTCAAGTTTGTAAGTTATAATGCAAGAGCCTGTTTGTTGAGTTTGAATTATATTCGTGGTGGAGAAGTTGTTGAACATGAGACCAGACCCACTCTCTTTTAGCAAGCAAGACTATTCTCCACAGAATACAATCTGGCCCTGGATGTAGCGTGAGCTCCTTCACAACACTCACCATTCTTCTGTCGAAATGTGAAAATCTGAGTCACACACTCCCACTGGCTAACTCTCACGCTCAGCACAGGATGCCAAGACACGTTATTGACCTTGTCATGCGTTTTAAACACGTTTGTCAGTCTCATCATGCATAAGACTAACCATCTAATTTCTCTGATCAGTATTAATCACTAGTTAAAGGATTAGTTCACTTTCAAATGAAAACTACCCCAAGCTTTACTCACCCTCAAGCCATATGACTTTCTTGTTTCTGACGAAGAAAATCTGAGAAATATTAATAAATATCCTTTTGCATTCCGAGCTTTATAATGGCAGTAATGCTCTACCAAACAAGTATGAGCTGGAGAAAGTGTCTCCATCCACATCCATCCAACATATTCCAGGCAGCTCCCGAGGGTTAATAAAGGCCTTCCGAAGCGATGTGTTTGTGTAAAAAAATCGTCTCAGGTTGCGACTGTAACCCTAGTTCCCTGAGAGAGGGAACGAGACACTGCGTCATATGTGTTTGTGTAAAAAAATCCATATTTAAAAAGTTATAGCCTCCGCAGACCACCTTCCTTATTCTTCAAAAAGCTTACGCTGTATGTCATACGCCTTTCCTTTTCAACTTACAGAACTGATGCAACAATCGTAATTTATATACAGAAGGCGGTTTGCCGAAAGCTACATATTTTACTTCATAACTTGTTAAATATATATATATTTTATTACACAAACGCATCGCTTCACTTCAGAAGGCTTTTATTAACCATTGGGAGCTTTTGTGTAAAAAATATATCCATATTTAACAAGTTATGAAATAAAATATGTAGCTTTCGGCAAACCGCCTTCCATATTTAAATTACGAAAAAAAAAACGGAACTTGTTGTGTCTGTTCTGTAAGTT
Source organism: Zacco platypus (assembly GCA_038088235.1). Lineage (NCBI taxonomy): Eukaryota > Metazoa > Chordata > Actinopteri > Cypriniformes > Xenocyprididae > Zacco > Zacco platypus. The sequence goes on along the minus strand of CM076083.1, from coordinate 33,715,224 downwards.
ACTTTTTAAATATGGATATATTTTTTTACACAAACACATCGCTTCGCTTTAGAAGGCTTTTATTAATCCTCCGGAGTTGTGTGGAATATGTTTATGATGGATGGATGTGGATGGAGACACTTCAGCTCATACTCATTTGGTAACGCTTTACTGCCATTACAAAACTCAGGTGTGTCAGGATATGTATTAATATTTCTGAGATTGTCTTCACCAGAAACAAGAAAGTTATATACACTTAGGATGGGTTGAGGGTGAGTAAAGCTTGGGGTACTTTTCATTTGATAAGGTTTGAAATAAAGGTTTACATTCATCCAATGTCAAAAAGCACTTTAATTTTCTCAAAATGTATATTTCAGCATCAACCGTTTTCTCACAGTGTCTGAAAGGGTTCAAAAAAGGATTCAAACTCTCTAAACGCCTCCTTTCAGCTGGCTCAGTCTGCTCTGATTGGTCGGATGACCCAGTCTGTTGTGATTGGTCTACTGCTTACAGCATGTGTCGGAAACGAAACGCCCATTACCAAATCTGAATTTCAGCTCTGGAGGCTTCTTCAGACGCCATCATTACTGTTCGTCTCACTGTGTATCAAATGATGTTTAGTTAAGATTTGGTTAGTACACACAACACGATAGGTAATATCTGAAAATTATAATAGGGGCATTTTAAAATATTAATTGAACATTTTATAAATATGTATAGTAACAGTACTTAGTATTATTGACATATAATATTTGTGGGACCATAAAAATTCTGCATGCTCTTCATGCATGTTTCCTTTATTTCTCCTTCTGTCTCTCCACACACCCTCACAGAGGTGTATCCTACTGCATTACAGTGATTCCTCCCTCCCTCACTCTTTCTCTCTCGCTGCATGGCCTTGCCTTTCCTCAGACCTGAGAAAAAGCCCTGCTCACACTCTCACATCAATAATTTAACTGAAGCCCCCCACCATCTCCTAGCTATAAATAGAGTTCGTTTTGGCTAAATATTTCATTCTCATCTTTCCGTCTCTATCTTTCTCTCTCTACCTCGTTCTGTGAGATTGCAACCTCCTGAGTTGCCAAATGGAGCAGATGCAAATAGAGTTACACTCTGTCAGGTCCCTCTCACCCCTCCCTGAGAGAACCCTGATCGCATTGGCCCAATGAAGTAACTGGGTGAATCTCACAAAATCTGTCCAGAATGTGAAAACATGATATTTGGAGGCTTGTTTCTGCCACAGAATAAGAAAAAGGTAATTGCGACCTTTTATCTCACGATTCTGACTACTTTTCTCACAATTGAGAGTTTAAAAATTCGTACTTTTTTTTTTTTTCTCCGAACTGAGAGTTTATATCTCACAATTTTGACTTTTTTCCTTGGAATTGCGAGTCTAAAATCGGAATTGTGAGTTATTCTTCTCGGAAATGTCATGTGTAATATATAATCGCAATTGCGAGTTATAAAGTCCGAATTGCAACATATAAACTTGCAATTAACCCTTCGCTAGGCAGTTTGATTGACAGGCGATCTGACCAATCATAACCCTGAATCCGCCATTTTGTCTGACAAAGCAGTCAGGGGAGTTAGTAGATTAACGTTGGTGAACTTGAATTCAAAAAATTGTGTGTACTCACGTCTTTCCGCACTTGAAACAACATTCCTTCTGATGTTCATTCATGTTTATTTGATGCTATAAATGAACTAGTATGAAGAGATGTTGGTTCACGAGCCGCTTGAAGGAGCTACAGTGATCTGTCACGACACATTAAAGACACACTATACGGGATTTATTGTTTAAACTTCTTTAAAAAAAAAAAAAAAAAAATTAAATATGAAATATTGTAATATCAAAAGTAACCTGCTCTGTCTTGTCTGTCAATGCGTTGTCAGTGTCCTCTTTGCTCCGCGATGTAAGCGAGAACATGATGTGTGGCATGAGAGCGCATGGCTTGTCGGACATAGTAACTAAAGGGGGCAGGTCTTTGCGAAGTGTCAATTCTGAGAAAAAAGTCAGTATTGTGATATAAAATTGTAATGAATATGAAGTAAATAGTAACATAATATGTAGACCTTACCATAAGGTCCCATTAGTAAACGTTACTGAATACATTAACTAAGAATAATAATGAACTGGTAATTTGCTACAGAATTTATTATATTTTGTTAATGTAGGTTACCTGTTCATTGTTAGTCCCAGGTACAACTTTTTAACAGATACAACTTTTCAGTTTAAAAAAGTGAAATTAACATTCAGATTAATAAGTGCTTCATATTTTTAATTGTAATTCAACTAATTTTGTCAACGAATGGAACTTTTTTGTAAAATAATATTTTAAATAAAGTAAAATAAATAAAGTAAAATAATTTAAAGTAATATTTTTTTATAATTTAATAATATAAATGTCATATAATTATATACATATAGATGATATAATATAATATAATATAATTAATTTTATTGTTGGCAGAAATGTAACCTGAACTTTTTTTTTTTTTTTTTTAAACTGTAGGTGTCCTAAATATTTTTGCCTTTATGTTGTTTACCCAAGAGTCACTGTTATGGTACCATCAATTTCAGGTGATGTATTATGCACCATATACGCACCACTGAAATTCAATGACGTTGCACTTCTGAGACAAATAGAGTTCATTCATTTCCTGGAGTCATCATGGGACAAAACACGGTTTATGGAGGCAATATTACAAATGGGCCAGCGCTAACATGGCTCCCTTAAAAGAACTATGAGAGATATTTAATTAGTTTTCTCTCTTTTTGCCACATCTAATTTGGCCTTTAGTAAATAAGAGAATGCATGTATAGCACAAGGGAAAGGCTTCTAATTATTCACCAGTAAAAAGACATGGGGTGTTAAGAGACGCTTTGCGTCACACAAACCATTATCTGCTGTTATATCAGGCATCAGTTCACACTCCTTTATTCCTGGGCCATTTAGGGATGTTGTATGTTTTGAATATTCTCGTGTCCTTCCTCAACCCCTCTCACGAGTGTTTTTGCACACAGATAATCCACCTAAATGGGTGCACATGCTTTTATCTTTATGTAACCTCACTATGGCCAGCATGCTGGAGAGCTGAGCTGGAAGACTTTGGTCACCTAGTCTCTGCAATGACCATAGTACAGTCCTCACATCCTTTACACTTATTATGAAACGGTATGCCTATTCCCGTCCCTTTTTTTGGCTCTTCTCCCTTTCATCTAATACAGTCTGACTTTTGTTTGAAACAAAGATGCTATGATAAATTTCAAACACCTCCCCAACCACTATCTCATCTTTTTTTGCACTACTTTTGCACTAATGGAAAAAGTGTGAATGTTATTTGGTATTTTATTATTTTATCATATTATTTTGCTTGCTTATTTCACTCTGTATGAGGTCAAACTACATTTAACGCACACTTGACTTGAACATTACCAAAAACATTTCAGAGTTCTGTCACTTTGGTCTGTTTATTCTTGGGTTGGCGACTCCAATTGTCTTGTCAAGTCTCTTTCTTCACCGCTGGTCCCGCCCTGCCTCCTATTCTTTCCTCCTCTGACAACCCCATTCAGTTCCTCTGCTTCCACCTCCACTGGCTCTCTTCAGCCCCACGGCTCCTACTTCTACGGTCTACCGTGGTCCGTCATCCCTCTGGCTCAGCCTTGGTCAGTCATCCACCTCGTTGTGTCATGGATTTCGGGTTTATGGCTACACCCCCTTCGGCTGCTCCAGGCTCTTCCTCCACTCCGACTCTTATTAGATGGCTACTCTGCTGAGCCCCCATCTAATAAGATGGGTCTGTTGAGCCTCAGTATCTAGAAACCTTTCCTCACCAAATAGGTTTTTCATTTTTATGAGAATGTTTCTTGTAACTGTGACTTATGACTTCAATTCTCGAATTGGGAATTCCGAAAGCACGAGGAACAGGCTACAAATCTGAATAAGACTGCGAATGACATTTCAGGGCATTGGCAGAGGGAGCTATTGTATTTTCGAGAATTTTCAAAATTGCGTCAACTGCTCCTTAAACACTGCTTGCCTCATTCTTGCAGTTTAAAAACTAAATGTTCAATCATTTTTCTGTTCTCAGGCTCTGTAGTTTGACAGTATGATGGAGCATTTGGCTTTCCTCAAATCATCATTGCCCAGAACTGTCACTGGCCCTCGTCCAGGCTCACGAAAAGGAGCAAGTGGCCAAGTGTCATGACAATGGAAAACTGCTGGCAGTATCTTGTCAGTTTTGTTTGTCAAACGTCCTATATGATAAATAATTTATAAATATAAGTTTCAATGACAAATATAAGTTTCTTCAAGACTTTATGAAAAATATTATTTCTACATCTGTGTCCCAGAAGTGCAGACATTTACAAAGACCTTTAGAATGAGAAGAACATCTAAACATCAAATGAATTCCCCACCGTTCAGTATTATTGAACTCTGAGAGAATGCGGACCAACACTCGGTGACCCAACTGACCACTGATGGAGAGGCAGAGACAGCTGGAGAACATTGACCTTGGAGCTAGAGTAGGGGAAATTCCAATTTCAGCCAACCATATAATAGATTTAATGAGCAAACATAAGGACTGATCACTGAGGATTGACCTCGAGGGAAGGAAGTGTCATGGAGAAGAGTTTAAGTTAATGTTTCATTCATCTAGCAGACTTATGTGATTTGGATAATGATCACACTTGAATCGCTACTGTGTTCTTTTTTTTTTTCTTTTTTTTTGCGCTCGAGAAAATTCTCACTTCAAAAGTGTCAAATTCAAAAGAAATCCCAGTAACACTTTAAATGAACTCTGTATATGCCAGAAATTGTAGATGTTCTCAATTCCTATGGATTCACTCCATACAGCAAAATACACATCTTTTTATATGTGATAATATTTTTGGTTAATACATTTGAATATAGTTTTAAAATTTAAATATATTTATTTATGATATATATATATATATATATATATATATATATATATATATATATATATATATATGTATGTATGTATATATATGTATGTGTATATGTATGTATGTGTATATATATGTATGTGTATATGTATGTATGTATATGTATGTATATATATATGTGTATGTATATGTATGTATATATATGTTTGTATATATGTATGTATATGTATATATATGTATGTATATGTGTATATATATATGTGTATATATATATGTTTGTATATATGTGTATATATATGTATGTATGTATGTATGTATATATATGTATATATATGTATGTGTATATATATATATATATATATATATATATATATATATAAAAATAGAAAACAGTTGCTTTAAATTGTTGTGGAAACCATGATACATTTATTTTTTCTGAATTCTTTGATGAATAGAAAGTTCAATGAACCGAATTTATTTGCATTGTTTTTGATCAATTTAATGCATCTTTGATGAATAAAAGCATTACTGTCTCTCTTTGTTTTAATCTTACCACGAATGTTTGAATGGTATCATGGTTAAACATCTGAAGCAGCACAACTGTTTTCAACATTGATAATAATCAAAAATGTTTCTTCAGCAGAAAATCTTCATATTAGAATGATTTTTGAAGGATCATGTGACACTGAAGACTGGAGTAATGATGCTGAAAATTCAGATTTGATCACATTATTGTACATTTTATGGTATATTCACATAGAAAACAGCTATTTTAAATTGTAATACTATTTCACAATATTACTGTTTTTACTGCATTTTTTTTATATATCCAGCCTTGGTGAGCAGAGGAGGCATATTTCAATTGTTCAATTACAAGTTTCCAAACTTTTGATAGATGCTGTATTTTCTGCCTTATTCTGTGATCTTTTTTTTACATTGTATAAAATCCATGAGGACTTAATGCACACGTTTTTGTAGTACATAAACCAATCATAAAATTGTCATAATACATAGGGAAAATATTAGATAATGGCTATTGTTCAGCAGTGTATTTAATTTCTTATTAAAAGCAAAATGATGTTGAATTTCAAGACATTTGACAGGTTTTTGTCCTCAAAATTCTTGTGTATAGGACTAATTTCTTACGCATCTCATCTCACGCCTTCGCTACTAATTCTAAAACTTCATATAAGAGCGAGCAACGGCTTCAGCCATTGATAGCAGACTAATACAGTTATTAATGCAGCTATTAGAGAGAGAGAGAGAGAGCGAGATTAAGTGTGTGAATTACCCGAGTCTGTTCGTCTCTCAACAGTGTTCGGCAGGAGCGTTTCTAATAACAAAATTGTATATCTGTATTACTGCTCTTCAAGAACAACAGCAATATTACCTCACTATTGAAAAATGTTGCTAAACTATTTTAGTGATAAAATTGAGCAGTGCTGAATCGAACATGTTATTGTGTGAGTGTGTGTCCGGGAGTGTGTTTGAGAGCGGGAGAAAGAGAGTATATGTGCTTTAAGTACATAATAAAAGGTAAATGTGTGTAAAAAACACATGGAAATAATTTGTCGTTTCCATCCCATTGTTTACTATATTTATTTGCTTGGTCAGTGCCGTCGTGGGTTTTGGTTCCTTTGCTGTTGTAGGCTGTAAGGACCTTTGAAATAACTGAAATAGCATTTGGTGAAGTGAGATGGACATGTAATGCGGTCAAGACCTGCCTGGAACTACTTTCACTGGGCATTTCCCTAAAAATATTTGCAAAACTTAAAGGTACACTGTGTAAATTTTCACAGCTAGTGGTCGCTTATTCAAAACAAAGCAGTAGCTTGATGACGCCTTGATTTCGTGTTGTCTTCACGTCTACAGCCAGTTGAAAGGAAACTCGGGCAGAAATCATGTTCTTGGATGCGATTATTAACGTTACTGTAGTACGAAGCAGAACAAGGCCGAGTGTTGTGGAGCTGAACGAGGAGCGATTGTTAATGAGAGACGAACGCAACACACACCTCGTGAGTGACAGGACTTTTATTATGCCACATCTGCTTCTTCCAGTCAACCGTATGCGGGGTAAAACAGCTGTTTTATCATATTAGATACATTTGTGTGTTGAAAGTTGTTATAGTGCTATTCTGCGTTCGCTCAGCAGCTACTATGAGACACTTAATGCACACTGCAGTAAGCAGGATCGTTATTAAGCATGGTAAAACATGGTACTCGCTGTAAATCAATTTAAACAATGAGACTTACTGTGTTGAGCTATATAACAATGATTAATTTTCTGTGGATGAACATATCCATCCAAACAGTTGCTCACCTGTCTAATAAAACATAATATACAGTTGTGTTCAAAATTATTCAACCCCCCAATGCTGTAAATGGTTTTAGAGAATTTAGAGTACATTTGTAATTGAATTCAGAATGAAATCCTACAAGGACTTCTTAAAGAAGCATATGCAACTAAAATGACATCAATTGGTTTTGTAATACAGTAGTAAATGTTTCTTTTGTGAATTCTTCATTGACACAATTATTCAACCCCTTAAAGACTACCACTCTGAAGAACAGAGGTCCATTGAAGTGTTTTCAATCAGGTATTGAAAGCACCTGTGGATGTCAGGGAGCAGCAATAAAGCCTAATAAGCACCAATTAGGCAGCTTTAAAATGACTGTGATACTCAGCTCCTTCTAGACATTTACTGGTGTGGTTACAAACATGGTGAAGTCAAGAGAATGGTCCAGGAAGACAAGAGAAGAGGTGATTACTCTTCACAGGAAGGGCAATGGCTATAAGAAGATTGCAAAGATGTTAAACATACCAAGAGACACCATAGGAAGCATCATTCGCAAATTCAAGGCAAAGGGCACTGTTGAAACGCTACCTGGTCGTGGCAGAAAGAAGATGCTGACTTCGACTGCTGTGCGCTACCTGAAGCGTAGAGTGGAGAAAAGTCCCCGTGTGACTGCTGAGGAACTGAGAAAAGATTTGTCAGATGTAGGTACTGAAGTTTCTGCTCAGACAATACGGCGCACCCTGCGTAATGAAGGCCTCCATGCCAGAACTCCCAGGCGCACCCCCTTGCTGTCTCCAAAGAATAAGAAGAGTCGACTGCAGTATGCCAAAAGTCATGTGGACAAACCACAGAAGTTTTGGGATAGTGTTCTGTGGACTGATGAAACAAAATTAGAACTGTTTGGGCCCATGGATCAACGCTATGTTTGGAGGAGGAAGAACAAGGCCTATGAAGAAAAGAACACCTTGCCTACTGTGAAGCATGGCGGGGGGTCAATCATGCTTTGGGGCTGTTTTGCTTCTGCAGGTACTGGGAAGCTTCAGCGTGTGCAAGGTACCATGAATTCTCTTCAGTACCAGGAGATATTGGAGGACAATGTGATGCAGTCCGTCACAAACCTGAGGCTTGGGAGACGTTGGACCTTTCAACAGGACAATGATCCCAAGCATACCTCCAAGTCCACTAGAGCATGGTTGCAGATTAAAGGCTGGAACATTTTGAAATGGCCATCGCAGTCACCAGACTTAAATCCGATTGAGAACCTCTGGTGGGACTTAAAGAAGCAGTTGCAGTGCGCAAGCCTAAGAATGTGACTGAACTGGAGGCTTTTGCCCATGATGAATGGGCGAAGATACCCGTAGCTCGCTGCAAGACACTTGTGTCAAGCTATGCTTCACGTTTAAAAGCTGTTATAACTGTAAAAGGATGTTGTACTAAGTATTAAGATTGAATGTCACTTGGGGGTTGAATAAAACTGATAATGATGTGAGCAGAGAAAAGACATTTGTGGTTATTTCATTATAAATGTTATGTTATATTTGTCTGACCTACACGTGCCTCTTTGATTTAATTGTAAGCAGGATGACTGAATGATCAAAATCAATGTCAAACCGGCCAAAACAATCAATTTCAGTGGGGGTTGAATAATTTTGAACACAACTGTAGTATAGCATGTTTGGCGTTTCCATGGTTTCTCCAAAATAAAAATCAAGGGTATGATGTCATTGATAGGCGACGTTGTCATTGATTTGCTGGTTAAAATGGCTTATTTCTCTGGATTCTTTGGGGTAATGTAAGTACACAATTACATAAAATATATAACATTGTTCTAGTGGTTAATTTTAATCAAAAAATCTTACATATTATGCCTTTTAGAATGTTTGTCAACCAGATTCAAGCATTCAACAGCCCCGTAGTATAAGTAATGTTTAATATCAGCAGGTTGGGTCAGTAGTTTTGTTCTTCTTTTTTGTTGCTACAAATTTTCATTACTCTGTGGAATTGTTTGTGATTGTATTATTTTTTGTAGCCGAGATTATAGTGTTCCCCATCCCCCTTGCTTTCTGTCATTAGATTATATTCCAATTCTCAAACTCTATCTAAATGATTAGTTCGAGTTATCCTTTGGAGATGTGCTGAAATGTTGGGTAGGGCATTTCCAATAAAATCTGATCTCATAAGGTTTTGTTTTTCATAGCTTTTGTTGTTTTACAGACCCAGTGGCTCAGAAGCAGCTCGCTCGATTCTGCCTTCAGGTAAATCCAAACGCCAGCTCTTCTTCTACTGCCTCTGACCATCGATCAAAGAAACTGCTGCCCAGGTTTCAAACCCACTGAATATTGCACATTTCTGCAAAGTCAAAGTGAGCAGCCCTCACCCCACTGAAGGTTATGAGCATCATGATGCTGAGCTGGCAAAGATGGTGATGATGATGGCAGCACACAATTCTGCCACAACATGCACAGTGAATCAATCCTTGACGTCACTTGCCTGCATGGACAGCTGCCTTCTGAAGCAGCATCCAACTCAAATACACAAGGGGCTGTTTTGGACAACACAGGTTCACTGAAAAAAAACATGAATATACCTACATTTTTACAAATACATACCCATACATACAATTTACTGCAGATTCCAGCTCATTTAAACACTAATGACAGTAAAACTACCAATACGGGGCAGATTATTGATTAATAAAGACTTATTTTCACATGGCTTCTTGCTTAAATACTTAAATATGGAAGTTTGCTTCAGTCATGAAATAAAAAATAAAGGTAATTGTGAATTTTTATCTCAATTCTGACTTTTTTTTTCAAAATTGCGAGAGATATAAACACAATTGTGAGTTAAAAGGTCTGAATTGCTGGTAATAAAGTCAGAATTGCGTGATATAAAGTCAAATTTTCAAATTATAAAATCAGAATTGCATGATATAAAGTCAGAATTGCAAGTTATAAAGTCAGAATTGCAAGTTATAAAGTCAGAATGGTGAGTTATAAAGTGAGAATTGTGTGATATAAAAATTGTGAGTTATAAAGTCAGAATCACGAGTTATAAAGTCAGAATCACGAGTTATAAAGTCAGAATCACGAGTTATAAAGTCAGAATCGTGAGTTATAAAGTCAGAATTGTGAGTTATAAAGTCAGAATCACGAGTTATAAAGTCAGAATCACGAGTTATAAAGTCAGAATCACGAGTTATAAAGTCAGAATCGTGAGTTATAAAGTCAGAATTGTGAGTTATAAAGTCAGAATCGTGAGTTATAAAGTCAGAATCACGAGTTATAAAGTCAGAATCGTGAGTTATAAAGTCAGAATCGTGAGTTATAAAGTCAGAATCACGAGTTATAAAGTCAGAATCGCAAGTTATAAAGTCAGAATCGCAAGTTATAAAGTCAGAATCGCGAGTTATAAAGTCAGAATCGCGAGTTATAAAGTCAGAATCGCGAGTTATAAAGTCAGAATCGCGAGTTATAAAGTCAGAATCGCGAGTTATAAAGTCAGAATTGCAAGTTATAAAGTCAGAATCACGAGTTATAAAGTGGGAATTGCGTGATATAAAAATTGTGTTATATAAAGTCAGAATCGCAAGTTATAAAGTCAGAATTGTGAGATATAAAGTCAGAATTGTGAGTTATAAAGTCAGAATCACGAGTTATAAAGTCAGAATTGTGAGTTATAAAGTCAGAATCATGAGTTATAAAGTCAGAATCATGAGTTCTAAAGTCAGAATCGTGAGTTCTAAAGTCAGAATCGTGAGTTATAAAGTCAGAATCATGAGTTATAAAGTCAGAATCGTGAGTTATAAAGTCAGAATCGTGAGTTATAAAGTCAGAATCACGAGTTATAAAGTCAGAATCACGAGTAATAAAGTCAGAATCGTGAGTTATAAAGTCAGAATCGTGAGTTATAAAGTCAGAATCACGAGTAATAAAGTCAGAATCGTGAGTTATAAAGTCAGAATCGTGAGTTATAAAGTCAGAATCACGAGTTATAAAGTCAGAATCGCGAGTTATAAAGTCAGAATCGCGAGTTATAAAGTCAGAATCGCGAGTTATAAAGTCAGAATTGCAAGTTATAAAGTCAGAATCACGAGTTATAAAGTCAGAATCACGAGTAATAAAGTCAGAATCGTGAGTTATAAAGTCAGAATCGTGAGTTATAAAGTCAGAATCACGAGTAATAAAGTCAGAATCGTGAGTTATAAAGTCAGAATCGTGAGTTATAAAGTCAGAATCACGAGTTATAAAGTCAGAATCGCGAGTTATAAAGTCAGAATCACGAGTAATAAAGTCAGAATCGTGAGTTATAAAGTCAGAATCGTGAGTTATAAAGTCAGAATCATGAGTTATAAAGTCAGAATCACGAGTAATAAAGTCAGAATCGTGAGTTATAAAGTCAGAATCGTGAGTTATAAAGTCAGAATCACGAGTAATAAAGTCAGAATCGTGAGTTATAAAGTCAGAATCGTGAGTTATAAAGTCAGAATCACGAGTTATAAAGTCAGAATCGCGAGTTATAAAGTCAGAATCGCGAGTTATAAAGTCAGAATCGCGAGTTATAAAGTCAGAATTGCAAGTTATAAAGTCAGAATCACGAGTAATAAAGTCAGAATCGTGAGTTATAAAGTCAGAATCGTGAGTTATAAAGTCAGAATCACGAGTTATAAAGTCAGAATCGCGAGTTATAAAGTCAGAATCGCGAGTTATAAAGTCAGAATTGCAAGTTATAAAGTCAGAATCACGAGTTATAAAGTGGGAATTGCGTGATATAAAAATTGTGTTATATAAAGTCAAAATCGCAAGTTATAAAGTCAGAATTGTGAGATATAAAGTAAGAATTGTGAGTTTTAAGGTCAGAATTGTGAGTTATAAAGTCAGAATTGTGTGAGAATTGTGTGATATAAAGTCAGCGCGACCTTAGAAGTCAGCCAAAACTACATAATGTAATTTTTTTTTTTTTTTCATTTTTCATCATTTAGCAGACGCTTTTATGAAAAATGCTTGCTTCCAAAATACTTTCCAATAATAAAAAAATAATCATGTGTTCCCAGAATGTAATGCAACCATATACACAAGATGGCAGATGAAGAGAAATATCTATTATAGAAATACAGATACATATATCTAATTACAGTTCAGAAACATATTTTAAAAAAGATGAATCTAGAAGAGCACTACTTATTTGATGCACAGAGCTATTTTTAAATAATTCACTTTTGTTCTCTGAACAAGCAATCAAATTAAAAAAAAAAGGATTTCTATTAATAGTAAGGGACACCAAGCTTGACATTTGAAATGTTTAAACTGATGATTCATCACAGCACTCTAAATTTAGCGTGATTCACTACAATCACAGTTGTCACACTGATGCCCGACATCCCTGGGTTAAAAATAAACTGCATAGCTCGCAAATTAGCATTGCATTCAATTTCCATAGAGGCACAAAGAAAAAATGTCCTTGATAATATAAAAACAGTGATTCATAAATGTTTTAAAAGCACGATCCCATTGCTCAGACTACATATGAGAGTCCCAAATGTGATGTACGCGGTATAGCTGTTTAAAGCCACAACATGTCAGCAAGATCTAATTGCTTTTACAAATGAAGGTGAACTTTTACAGTGGCGTTCTATGCGGCTGGGGTGGAAAACAAGCATAATACCTTGGTGGAGACCTGTAATCTGTTTCATTTAATTGTTCCTCCAAACATTTAAATGTTCCCTTCTCCGATTGTATCTATTTTTGTTGTGTGCTCCCTGTAATTGGACAGTAGCTGCAGTATATCAAGGAGCCTTGTTTTAGAGAGAAGTCGAAATTATGTTTTATTAACAAAGTTCATGAGGAACACGTTCCCAATCGGTGCGAGGGGAGGCCTATATACACAAAGACCACTCACCTATGTTTCTCAACAGTTTTCTTTTCTGGATTCAGTGTAGAGATACGAGGATCCCCTAAGAAAGCCGCTCATACATTAAGTATCAACCCTTCACTCTTCCAGGTCTTATGTTGCTTTGAGGAGTTCAGAAAGTGTCCAGGTTTGTGTAAATAATAGACTCCTGAATCCTGTACGACAGTCTGCTGCCTTTATCGGGAGTTATTGTTGAGTTTAAATTCAGCAGCATCTGGTGAGTAGAAGGACAAAATGAGCAGTAGATCAAGGCCTGCTGGAGAACAATGCTTTGTCAATCAAAAGTTAATGCTGCTTCGTTCAAAGTAGAGCTCCAGCAAGGCTGTGAAATAAACACTGCTTTGAAATTCTTTTTTACCATTTTTTTAACAGAACAGCTGAGGCAAGAATAATTGGAAAGAGGGGTTCGGTACACGACACGGGATGGATTCAAACCTGGATTGAGCACACAAATGGCAAGTGTTATTTACATTGGTTTCAATTCAGATCCTTTAAGTTGAAACTTTAGTTCAATGGTCCACTTTAAACATTGTACTATAAGTAACTTTGCAACTACATGTCAGCTAGCAGTCATTAGAGTATTAGTAGACTGTCTGCGTAATATATGCGAACACTTTATTTTGATGCTCCCCAACAGACATTATACTGACTATAAGTAACTTTTCAAATACATTTCAACTTATAACATAAACCCTTTCACCTAACCCTAACTTATCAGTCTGCTAATACTCTAATGGTATGTAGCCGTAAACTTATAGTTAGTAAAATGTCTTTGGAATTTAAAAATTCTTGTCAAGGCAACTTAAAAAAAGGAAAAAAAAAAAGTTGCGCTAACTTGAAAAATTAAGGCAACCTATCACGCTCAACTTAAGTTAACTCAACTAATTTGCTCCACTTAAAGTCAACTTAAATACTTTTGTTCAACTAATAAATAACAGGTAGTGTTTTGAACTTAAAAAAATATTGATTTCAAGTAAAATTCAAGTATCAGCAAAATGTTTTTTTTCCAATAAATGTAAAAACAGCTTGAAAAAAGATTATTTAGTAGGAAGAGTGATCTAAACAAGAATACCCTAAATATGTTGCTAATAAAAGTTTTGTTGACCTAACTTAGATTCTGAAGTATTTGTCCAAAACTTTTCCAAATGTCATCCCAACTTTCCAAATCGAGTTATCTGAATGAACAATTTTACATTGAACAATGTTGTGCCAGTTCCCAGCATGCATTGTAGCATGAAAGAAAATAATTTCTTTTAATTCTGCATAATTTACTGCTATTACCATCCAATTATATCACCTTAAAATAAAGTGTTACCCATATTTTTTTAATGAATTACAATTGTTGATCATCATCACCATTTTTGAGATTTGTGTATTGAGGCATATGTGCATCTTTTAAATGTTGGTAAAATGTTTTAACAGGCAAATTATGTTCATGTCATATTAGCTTTGAAAATTAAACATGGAGATGAAAAAATAAGAAATGTAATTGCTAAACGTTTTTTTAGTTGCCTTGACAATAAGTTTGTTACTCATTAGATGAACAAAGGTATTTAAGTTGACTTTAATTGGAGTGAATTAGTTGAGTTAACTTAAGAAGTTGAGTGTGACAGGTTGCCTTATTTTTTAGATTTCTATAAAAAAGTAAAAGTGTTTCTTACCAAGAGATCTTGTTTGAGATGCACACAGTATGTACTGTGAGGTAAACTACGACCAACACCTGCCTGACATTGTGCGATTTCCTCTGAGGCTGCCAGACTGAATTTTTGAAACTATTTTCAGAAAAACAGGAGAGCTGAGCTCCAGGGAGTGATTTCTTTTCTGTCAGCATGCACAGCTCTTTTTGGGAGGAATGAAGCAAAGTTCCCTTTCGGCACAACCTTTTCCCCCTGTATATCATTGGTGTCAGCTTCACACAGGTGCCTGAGCTGATTTTTATCTGTATGTGCTGAGAATTAAGGTGTTTTTTAAAGAGTTTTAACATTTTAAAATCCATTGTGAAGGTGTTTGTTATTTGTCATTCTTATAAGATATTCATTTGATAGTCAAGCAATGTTTGGTTCGAAGCAATGGTGTTTGATGTTATTGACGTATGCTACATCTGAGAGCTGCCATGAAGGTTATTAATGAGGAATGTCAGGGAATAATAATTTAAGTTGGTTTTCATGTAAAACTATCATATGACTTAAGAAAACGTCCATATAATTCAAAGGAAAGACTACTTTTGTGGTGCCTTTAGTACTTTCATGGTCCTTTCGAATAGGTTTTGAACATGAGTGAGTGATTAATGACCGAATTTTGATTTAAGAGTGACATATTAAGTTTGGGCATTTTTCCTTTGCATTGCATAGTTGAATATACACAGGATGTGATGGGAGAAGAGAGACAGGAACTGCCTCCAAGTTTTTGATCTATAAAGTTAGTAAAACGGTATAAAGTGGAAACAAAAAAGTAACTTTAATTATATTTGGTAAAATTCAAAATAATTAAGCTTTGTTTAAACTTACCAAAATCGTTGACGTTCCCATCTGGACTGGATTTGATTTCTCAAAGGGTGCCTTAGTTAACTGAACAAAAGTAGGTAATTTGTTCTGTAATGTTTAGCATAAGATGAAAAGAATGTTTTCAGGTCAGGTGGGAGTGAAGTCACAAATTATATCTGCAAAACACAACTTTACCTGACCTCATCAAGGGACACTACTCCTGTCTCATTAGTGCTGTTGTGAAATTTTCAATTTTGTTTATTTCCGTGTTACTGATTCTGTTTAATTTAGTGGCTCTCAATCCTGGAAGACCCCAGCACTGCACATTTTCCAGTGGACACTCCCAGTTCAGCCCCACATCTGAAAATGCCTACTTCACTATTGTACAGTATGTGAATAACAGTATATAATGTGACTATTATGTCCAGATTGTAATTATACTATGCACATGTTGTATCGCAAGCTTGAAATTGTGTCATGTTCCTAAATTGTTCCTCCACCAAGCAGACGGCCAGCACCATGGAGAGCACCCCACTCTCAGTGTAGGCCAGAAGGGAAGGCAGATACTAACCAGAGGTTCTCAGGACCTTGGAGAGCTCCTTTCAAACACAGGTGGGCTGCATTTCCCTGCATGCTTGATTTATTGTTCCTCCCGCTTCCCCCTCCCTCACTCGGTTAATGAAATTTAAATGGGAAATTCACCGCTGGCAAAATTGGTTTTCAATAAAACTTGGCTGCCTATGCAGTAGAAATGTGAAAAAAAGAGAAGGAAATCATTGCTACCTGATTAGAGAAAACAGAGAAAAAGGGCTGTTGCCACCCACATTGCACTGGAAATGTTGCCATCTAATGCCACTCCCACCAGTCTGCTATGAATGCACTTCACCAGAGCCAAAAACCACCTTGCTTTAGTAGGAAGTACCTCTTAGCAAACTTTTAGTCATAATGGTGTTGACTTGTATTGTTCTTGGGTGCAAGAATTTAAAGAGTAAACGTTTAGCAGGTGTTGAGTTACTTTTAGTTTCAATACAATACAATAAAATACAATTGTAACACGTAGAAGGAGAAAACATTCTTCATTTTTATATGCTACCAACATTGTAACACTATAAAACAGGCTGAAAATTGACAAACTTGCACTTTGTTAATTTCACTCACAATTTCCCCATATTTTGGCGTTCTACTCCGGTAAACCATGTTAAACCATGTTTTGTTAGGACAAGATGCCACCATACTAAGTTTATAGAATGTAATTATTCATTAAAATGCAGTATATACTCTGAAATCACAAGGTTTTGGAGGCTATACTGTATGAGCTGATATCAGATTTAGTGCTGGGGGTCATACAGGACACCTATACAACAGTTAGTTTAGATACTCAAATGTGATTGGCAGAGCAGAATTTAAAGAGAAATATAACAGGTCAAAATGACTGGGACTTTTTACCATTTAAAATATTTAAAATATATTTGCACATTCCAGACAAACTGTGAGTCATTAGTAATTACACTGATTTTCATACATCTGAAAGAATTAACTACTAAACTGCTGTTTATTTATACCCCGAACTTTGCAATTAGATTCAGATATTTGCTTACATGTGCATGTGTCATAAAGGCTTTTTAAGCACATATTTAGTGTCCTCAACTGACCGGTTCTTTCCACCTAACACCATGTTCAAGACGTGATTATACATACACATGTAAGGTTAACTGATCGTTTAAAATCAATACCGACCCCAGTTGGATTAATTTTTCATTCGGATTGATCAAGGTGAGCAGGCTTCAGTGTGAATGAGCCATTCATTTTAATGTGGTCAAGGGTAGCCCACTCTTTCTTTTCCTTTATACATGAGTCATTGAATTATTCACTCAACCAAACAAAATACCTAAAGCTGGGTTGCTCGGTGGTGCAATGTTTCAACGTAGCCTCGTTTTGATCTATTTTCACAAACAGAATGAAAACAAAGTAACTGGCAATACTGTCTAAAATGCAGCTGTTCATTAACTTGTTTTTTCAACTGTTGTATAATTATACATACATATAATAGCACATTATAATGCCGTTTCCTTCTTACTCCAATTACTTCTCAGAAATAACCAAGTTGTCTTTGCTAACCTTATACTGTTTTACTGTACTGATCAGTACAACGCCATTTTAAATATTATTACTTTCCATTTTCAATTAATTGAATTATTTCCATTTCATTTGGTCTTTGTTAATGTCAGATTAAATGGGTCAGTGCACTATGAGACACATTTGAGCCTGATTCATCCATAACTATAACACAGATATCCACTTTTCTGCACTAATGCAGCCCATCGCAATCATATTTTCCATGACCTTGAGGATTAATCCGTCTGGCGTTCTCTTCCCGAGTAACATGTGACACCTTTCCCACGTGTGAGAGCCGATATGTGGATGTGTCTGTGTTTCAATCTAAAGTGTCATATTGTGGGTCTGGTTGGAGTGTGTGTCCTTTAGCTAAACATATGACAGTACCAGCTCTTTTGTGCCGGCTGGAGAATGTATGAGAGCTGTGGTCTGCAATGCAGTCATCCTGAACAGTTGAAGAGCAGAGAGCTCAGCTGTGAGGAAGAACAAACGGTGCACACAAGACAGAAGAAATTGGGGTGTGCTGGAGTGTGTGTCTCTTGACACTGAAATACCTTGCTTTTTTTTTTTTGCTGGTTCAAATCCTCTTTGAATGAAACTCTGGGGCTGTCATCTTTCCTGGCACAGCTGTGACATGTTCCCACTGAAAACATTAAATATGTAAGATGTACTGGCTAGAGATAACACATGCTGCAGTCTACTTGTACAGTAACTATACAGTAGAGTGCATATGTGGGTAAATACTCACTGTAATCAACGGGTGGGTGGAGTTCTGGGTTCAATTCTTTCACCAGCTGTTATCTCACATGGCCATCTGTAATGATAATCAATGGCCCACAGTGATATTTCAGACTAAGATGGGGGCTTTAACAAATATGGCAAATATTAAACTGACTGCCTAACGCTTTCCAACCTTTATGCTCTAATGTGCTGCCAAGGGAAAACTGAAGAAACTGTGATAGTGTTGTACTGAATTTCAATTTCTCTGACTGCGGTCCATTCAATAAAGACGGACAGAATTGTTGTTTTCCTATATGAAAAGACACTTTTTGTCAAACATACAAATTGGAAAATGTGACAATCTACAACTTGTTTTTGTCAAGATTGTGTGTCTTTCATTAAAGCTACTGTCCGTAACTTTTTTTGGTTAAAAATTATCCAAAATCAAGCATGTACGTAACCAGCCAGTGTTCAAAATTATTTCCTTTCCTTAGCCCTATTCACAGTGGTAAGCTTGTAATAATGTTTTATAATTCAGATGGTACTGGTGGGTTTTCGCGGGAAATTCGAGTATGTCCCAGCTGGTAGGTTATATCGCATATGAGGCGTCTCATTTATAGTCTTTTCTCACAGCAGCTGCAATAATTAAACTTATCATTTTGATGGCGAATTGTAAGGCGTGACAAATTAATATTAAAGATTAGACTAACAGGAATTGAAATTTACAGGTAACGCTAATACACTCTACATACACACACTCACGCAATGCTGATGTTGTAAACATTAACATTTTTAGAACAAAGTATAACAATAATAATAATTTGCAGAGTTTAATTTGAGATAAGCAATCGTTAGATTTAATCATCATTGGCAGCGGGATTTACTGTAATGCTTTTTTTCCCCAGTCAGAACAAAAGTGGCAGACATGTTACTTGTCCGGTGAAAATTCTTATTTTGGTCATACTTCCATGACTACACTGTGATTCCAAAGTACAGTATTCACACCAATGTGGTGATAGACAGCAAACATTAGATTCATCCATGCTGAGGAGCCGTGCCGGGGTACAACCCATGTAAAGGTGATAATTCAGCAAACAACTGCAATTGCACGTTTCAAACAGAGATGGCGACAGAGAGGCAAAGTTACGAACTGCAGCTTTAAGGTAGCAAACAGAGGCAGAATTCCAATTTGAATATATAAAGAAGTAGAATGATTTTTAAGTTTGTCATTCAAAGACCAGCATTCAAAGTTTGTTAAAGCAGTGGCACTTTGTCCAAATTGGTCACAAAGATTGTTCATGTCTAGTTTGAGTCCATGTTCCCGATATTGGCAGGATTATTATTCAGAAGAGGAGAATTTTGGTCTTGGTGGAGATGTTGGCCTTCCTCCAGAGACACCATTTGAGCCATGCGGACGTTGCCTGGTCAATCCTGCTGTGGAGTTTGGTGGTTGATGCCACTTTTTTTTCACCTGCAACAGCGACCCCAGATATTTGAATTCTTTGGCCTGTTCGAGTTGAAAGTTGACCTGTGATCCATCAATCGCCATAACGTTTGTCTTGATTCTTAGACCGTGGGATTGGGCGATGTGGTAAAGGACGTTGGTGGCCTCTGCTTCTGTGTCAGCAAATATCTGTGAAAATCAAAGTGGTCAGGAAGTTGTTTGTCGTACTGAACTCAATGTTTGTTCTTGAATGCTTTCCTCATAATGGCATCAATCCCGATACTGAAAAGCAGGGGAGAAGTGACATTTCCCTTGCGGACTCCAGTTTGGACTGGAAATTTATTTGGTTAGTTTGTTTCACACACTGCTGTTTGAGCCAAAACACCTCTGCAGTCACGTGGACTATTTTAACAATGTCTTTAGTAACTTTCTGAACCTTGAAAGTGGAGGTTAAATTAATCTATGGACGAGTCAAATACCTCTCGGATTTCATCAAAAATATCTTAATTTGAGTTAACGAAGATGAACGAAGGTCTTACGGGTGTGGAACGACATGAGGGTGAGGAATTAATGACTCAATTTTCAATTTTGGGTGATATAACCCATGTGATGCCTTTCTACCAGCTTCCTGTTAAAACTACTTACTGCAAACAATATAAAACACTTTTTTACCACGATGCAAGTAATTTTCAATAACAGTAAGGAATGATATTACAATATAGTTCTTCTTTCTGAAATCAGATGTTAATATTTGAAATAAAGCCAGACCCTATCTTTCTCAAACTCCTCATGAATGCTTATTAAATTTGGAAAATATTAAACTCACATCCGGATCTTTGACAGACCACTTAAGAAAACCAATCGGATCTTCATTGATTGATCTTTCTGAGAATTCAGAACAAACCTCATATTTTCATTAATATTTTATTTCAGAATCGCTTACTCTCATGTAAAACAAACCCAACCAAAATTTTTAATAGAACAATAGTGTTTTCAGTCTGATTTGGTGAACTGGATCCTTCAATTCATTAAAAAGAACTGCTTCGAAGGAATGATTCGTTGTTCACTCGAGTTGAAGGGAGTGAGTCATATCTTCTTCTGGATTTCTGACGAATGGGTTTTATCACTGGTTGGTGACTAGACCTCATTATGGCTGTGAAGAGACTCTGAGAGCTTTTGGCCTGAGCTCAAAGTGTATGGGTTGGCTTGAGCTGAAGTGGGCCGATCAGAAGTGCTTCTGACCTGGAGCAGATGGGAACAGTCACAGCGAGCCACTCCAGCTAAATAAGACATCACAGCACATCAGCCAGTTCATCATGTGCGTTTGGAGCCATAGCCGTTTCGTCACCTGATGTGACTCGTAGACGCGTTGAAGGTGCTTCTCTCTCCCCGCTCACATATGACTTCCTTTTTGTTAACTTTGCTCCAGCAGCCATACCATGATATATGTATATCCACCTTCTTATTAGCCCTCACAGCATATTTTTCATTAAGTTATTCACATGCTCTATTAAATCATCACATTTTATTCGCATATACAGTATTTCTACCTCATCCGCAGCTCAGGAGAAAAGGAGCCGTATTTCAACTTGACAGAGCTGGTTTGGAATCAGCATTTTTTAATGAAGCAATTAAAGAAAGTCTCTACTTTCCTGGGGCCTCGGTGGACCTATCAGCCCTAATTGCCAAAAACAAATAAAACGGAATAGAGAGTGAGCTTGTGGCATTTTATGTAACTAATGTGCTTATTTGAGTCAGGGTCCTGCCTGCAGTTCCACCAATGTGATCTCATTAGTTCAGGTTTGTCCTAATCGAACATGGATATATTTTCAAAAGTTTGGACAGACACTTAAACACACAATATCATTCAGACAATAGTGTATTTCAGGTTGATACACTATTGAAGTCATGAGTTGATTTTATTGTATTTATAATAAATGAGATTAATTAAATATGTTCATTGCAACAGCATTTAACACATTAGCTCATTACCAAGTTTGACATTATAATGGATTGATTATGTTTTGTTCAACACACACTCACACACACACACACGCGCTGCATTTGTTTGATAAAAAGTACAGTAAAAACACCAACGTTGTGACATATTCATACAGATCAATTATTTTTAAATATATTGATTGATTTAAATATATATATATATATATATATATATATATATATATATTACAATGCAATTCATTCCTGTAATGAAAGCTAAACTTTCAGCATCATTACCCATCTTCAATGTCACATGATCCTTCAGAAATCATTCTAATATGATGCCCATTTCTGATTATTTTCAATATTTAAAACATATTTTTGTGGATTCTTTGATTAACAGAAAGCTCAAAAGAAACTTTTTCGTTACATTGTCTCTTGTAAGATGCATAAATAGTCTTTAAAAGTCAATTAAATGTGTGAATAAAGCATTAATTTCTTTAAATCTTACTAACCCCAAACTTTTGAACATAACTTAGACATTGTAGGTGCACACCACAACAACTGATATAAAAGATTATAATGCTAAAAATAATAGTAAATAACAGTTATAATGTGTAACAATTTCAATAAATATAGTTCTATCAAACGGATTTTTGTCTTATTTGTCTAAACAGTTTTCTTCAGACGCTAAATGAGATGTTTTCATAAAAAATGCTATTAAATTTAGTGAGGTTTATGCTTAAAACAATAAATTGCCTGCCAATGTGGTAAGAAAAGTAAAATAATTCTAAAGCAAAACAAGTAAAGTGAGTATAGTATTATTATTATCATTAAAGAAGTATTTTGTAAGGTTTCTTCCAGATACAATACCAATCAAAAGTTTGGCGACTGAATTTATGATTCTCATGATCTTAAAGACCGATTGCTTCTGTTTAATGCATGACATTTTCGATGTGCTGCTAAAATATTTATTTCTTAATTCAATCCGCTTTCTCCTCAATGTTGGTGAGGCACTTTATGGATCTTGATGATGAGAAGAAGACTATAGGGACTTTAGGAGCACAACGCATAGAGGGAAGAGAGCGACTTTATTTGCTGTTTGTGTGTTGAGAGGAGAGGAAATGTGCTGGCTCCACAAAACACCTCTGCGCAACAGTCTGTCTTTCCGTAATAATGTGCCACCGGTGGGAGATGCAGAGAGCTTTGACTTCTTTATGGTAGAGGTATGTGGGAGAGACGCCCATCACCTCCAGCAGCAAAACTATAAACACTGTACCCATATAGATGCTTGGAGGAAAGGTAATCAAATCATAGATGGAAATCTGTGTGTGTGTGTGTGTGTGTGTGTGTGTGTGTTTCAGGTAAACTCTATGTTATGGAAACAAAAAGTACCCACAAAGATGGCAATATCCAAAATTATTATCCAAACAATATTGTCTTTGTGGGGACAGCTTATAAATCATACTAAGTGATGTTTTTTGAAAATGTAAAAAAAAAAAAAAATTATAATAATCTTTTCTTTTTTTCCCTCAGTGTTCTGTGGAGGCAGCCTGGTCTCATTGTTAATACATAGGTTTAAATGCGTATCTTTCAAAGACACAAAACGTACAATATTGACATATTTCTAGCACTAAAACGTAAAAATACAAACGTTTTTTCAGTTAAAAAATGCTAAATATTTACAATCTTTCATGTTATAAAGATATATGTATAATTTCCCTTTTTATCGTTTTGTAGATAAATGTAATATCCCTAAACCCCAACCTAAACATACCCATTTTATACAGAATTTTAAAAGAATAAAACATGGACAGGAATGTGTAGGAAAATGTAAATTTTAGTACAAATATAACATTAAAACAATATTTTGAGCCAGTAATTCTACACCTACCCCTAAACCCACCCATAACCATTTCTTAAAACTAATTACTGTTATAAATAAAAGAATAACAGACAAACAAGCATAATTTCACAATAATTTATTTTTTGCAAAATGTCAAAAGTAAAGTAATTCAAGTGATGATGAGTCCTCTATGGCGGTAATAGTTTTTTATTCAAGGAGTACAGAACAGAATTTAAGTTATTAATCCATGGAAATATGAATCCGGCTTCTCTCTGTGAAGGCGCGCACTCATTTCAAATATCAATCTCCTGAAACACGGCATGTCACGATCTGTGACGAAGCAGGTGAGAACCATTGAGCATTCGATATCAGTTCAATAAACCATGTTGTAACGCTTCTCGAGGAGCAACTTTCAAATTTGAATCACATCGAGCGCGGGCTTTGACGGTGACGGTCGCTGCTGAGAATGAAGATGAAGGGCTGAATTTGGATCTGTTCCATACGGATTCTAAAGATCTGAAGTACAGCGAACACATAAAATTGTGATTTGTGAATTTATGTTGTGCTTAATTACTCCCTCGTATGACTGTACTGTCAGTCGCTGCATAGGAGAAAACGCCTTTTGCATCTCATAGCGAACAAACTAAATATTACAAAATGGTTAAACAATTACAGGAATTTTATTTATTTTTAAGGTTTCAAAGTGTAGTCCTGTTTAACATGTAATCCTCTGAAGCAAGTTTGTAGCACAAGTCATGAACAGAAATGTTATTTCATATTAAGTAGATTGAAACTGCATTCAAAAAATTTGACTAAAAACATATGACAATTGAATTCAACAGATTCAAAACATTAATGCCACGATTTTAATATTTTAATATAAATATAAATATAAAGTAGTCATGGCCTAGTGGTGAGGGAGTTGGGCTTGTAATCGGAAGGTTGTTGGTTCGATTCCCATGCTGGCAGGAATTGAAGGTGGGGATTGTGAATGAACAGCACTCTCTCCACCTTCGATACCATGACTAAAGTGCCCTTGAGCAAGACAGCTAAACCCTAATTGCTCCCCTTGTAAGTCGCTTTGGATAAAAGCGTCTGCTAAATGATGAAAAATGAAATACATGGGAATGCATACACATTCACACTTGGATGCTTAAATGTTTTATGTTTTAGTGCTATATATATGTCAATATTGTATGTTTTTGTGTGTATGAAAACATAAGTACATAAGTAGAACCACACTTTACGTAAAAATACACACAAGATCACGTTGGTGAAGGGGTAGGGGATAGAATATACAGTTTGTACAGAATAAAATGTCATTATATCTATGGAAAGTAGAATATTCAGAAATATTCATGAATAAATGTGAAAAAATGAGAAATGTCTTGGCAACTAGCTAAAATAAAGTTTTTATATTTTATTTTAATATAAAAAATTGATTGATTGATTAAATGATAATAACCCTTATTTTGAATCACTGTTCTGCATCCTGTCCGCCAACTCAAATCCTTAATAGCTGAATTCCCACTGTCAAATCCCAAATCTGTCGAAGTGGACCAGACTTCAGTACTATTACTGT
This sequence comes from Zacco platypus, assembly GCA_038088235.1. NCBI lineage: Eukaryota > Metazoa > Chordata > Actinopteri > Cypriniformes > Xenocyprididae > Zacco > Zacco platypus. The sequence continues at coordinate 33,689,995 of CM076083.1, read as the reverse complement.
ATGAACTCTGAGTCTCAGTGGTCTGTACATTACAAACTCCGCTATCAAACCCAGTGTGTCTGGCTGCATTTGTACTGAGTGTCCAGGTGGATGTTGTACTAAAGCGAGTATTTCCTGAACTGAAAAGTGGTTTAAACTCAATCAGCAGTGGCCCAAAACAGCAGGGTCTCCATGAACATGATTTCTTTTTTCGTCTAATAAAATAAAAGTAATAAATCTTTGCAGATAAATTGCCTGCAGTCACTGCAGCACTGGTGGGAATAAAGACGGCTCTGTTCGGGAGCGCGGCGACACAGCAGGATGTTTATAATGTGGAAGCCTCAGGGGCGGCAGTTAAATCTGTTTGCTGCAGTAGCATTCGCTAACCGTTAGCCAAGTGTGTGTTAATCTGTGTGTTTGTGTGTCATATGCATTTACCCTTGTTCAAAGTTGTCAAGGTAGTGTGTATGTTTGTAATTGTCTACTGTACCTGTTCTCCAAGATGTTAAAGAGAGGTCAGCGGTGGTGTTGGTGCATCTGGCTGTACAGTGACAGCCCTTACAGCATGATGGAGTGAAGTTCATCTTATAGATATTGAACAATTCAAAGTAGACTTTTATTTTAAGACATTTCTGATGGCTATATTGATGTCTTTACACCACGGTCACAGTAGGTCTGTGTGTAGGACAGTGGCTCACTGGTTTGTGAATGTCAGAAAGTTTTCATTGGCCGCGAAACAAACAGAAAGTTTAGTTAATGTAAAATAAACAAAGCATGCACAGAAGAAAACAGAAAAGTAAGTATTCTTTAATGCAAATGTTGTGAATGATATGACCTGAAAGCAAGATGACTTTTCTTGTTCTATAAATGTTCATAAAAATAATGTCCCTTTTTATTAACATAATTGGAAATTACACTGGAAAAGTCTATCAAAGAGGGCAAAACAATTTCTCTGGTTTTCTATGGATGATAAATCAGTTATATGGATATTTCTTTCAAAAATGAAAATGATCCCATTATTTACTCACCCACAAGCCATCCTAAATGGATATGACTATGTTCTCTCAGAAAATGAATGGCGCTCACAATTTTGAATCCCAAAAAACTGCATCCAATTAATCATAAAACATATCCACACAGTGAAGCCTGATGTGAAGCGGTGGGTTTTTGTAAGAAAAATATCCATATTAACAACTTTATAAATTATAAGCCTCTGTAAAGGCATTTGGCTCAGTTTCAAAGAAGGTTAGGTGGGAAGTTTGATCAAAGAAATGAGGGATTAAAACAGTGTGAATAGAAAGTCGTCAGTAATTATAATACAGACAAAAGAAGAAGAATCAGAGCCATAACCAGGCTGGACAGTTGTCAATGTGACAATAAACATCAGTAAGCATTTAGAGTGTCCTCAAAATAAAATCACATGGCATGATCTTAAAAAACATTCAATAAAACTCTAAAGAATTTTAGACTTACCATCTTCAGATTTGAAATATAACGTGGTTTTAGCTGCAGTGCAATTCAAGATTAAAACAATGCCAACTTCATTAAGACATTTCATTGAAAAATAAATAAGTTTTTTTTCCCATTATGTCAGTAATTATTTCTGACTTTACAATAAAGAACCAAGTGTCTACTTTCAAATGAGACAAATGAGAAAAGTTTTTAGTAGAAAGGGTTCATGAGGGTTCTTTGGTTTTATCTTGGGTATGCCATTTCTTGGGGTTTTTTCAAAAGCTGGGATGAAAGCTAACAGGTTAAATACAATTAAGCATATTTCTTTTTCACCAAGTTTTTTTTAGGGTTTGGAGTAGAGTTAGGGTCTAGGGCACATGTGTCAAGCTTCTCTCCTGGAGGGCCACTGTCCTGAAGAGTTTAGCTCCAAAACACCTGCTTGGAAGTTTTTAGTAATCCCAAAAACCTTGATTAGCTGGTTCAGGTGTGTTTAATTATGGTTGGAGCCAAACTCTGCAGGACACTGGCCCACCAGGAACTGAGTTTGACACCCCCGGGTCTAAGATTGTAGTTTGAGTAAGCAGCAGTATAGGGAGGCACTACGGTGTGTGTGTGTGTCTGTGTGTGTGTGCATGTTTGGCAGATTGTTCTCTTGTGTCTTTGCTGGCACCACGACAGACTCATGCAGCAGATGGTCTGTACCAGAAACATGACAGCCGCAGAGGCCCTGGCTGGAGATGATTACACACACTTAGATGGCGTGTATAAACATACACACACCCAGCAGAGTGTTACACAGAGATGCGTTTTGATTGACACAGCTTTTTTTTAATCAGTTAAGTGTGTCTGAGTACATCCAGATGGATCTATCAAAAAGAAACAAATATAAAATCGGAAACCGATCTACAATATCTTCAACCAGCAAGCAAAATGGCTGTTTCACTAATGAGCTTACTTAAGCACATCTGGGGTGCAAATTGTCAAACTAAATATTTTTTAAAAACGGTTCTTGCAGATAATATAATATTAGTGAAATAAATGGTCACTTAAGTGTACTTAAAGAAAGCACATTTTCATGACGCTCCTTTTAAAAAGTGATCTTTGTAATAATGTCAAATTAAAACTTTTACTGTATAGTACTGTTTTAAAGGTGCTACATATATACAGGCAGACAACAAAAACCTATACATTGAACTGTCCTACTGATTTTACTGTAAATATACCGTATATAAAAAAGTGTTAACCTATACATACACTAAGATACTAAAATACTAAAAAAACGAACTATACAAATGTTTCAGATAAATACTGTACATGTGCAAAGAGAAACATTGTAAGTCGAGCAGCTGGCAGGGGAACAGTGCAGGATGATTTTGTAGTGCAAGTTTTTAGTTGTCTAGTACTATAAGTTCTTTCTTTAATGTGGAGTGAGTGAGTGTGTGTGTGTGTGGGGGGGGTGTTCAGAGGTTCAAAGAGCGGTGGGGTGGTTTGAGTTCAGGGCTCTCACCGCCTGAGGGAAAAAGCTGTTGAGCAGTCTTGTGGAGCGGGCTCTGATGCTCCGGTACCGTCTTCCTGATGGTAGGAGCTAGAAGAGACTGTGGGAGGGATGGGTGGAGTCCTTCACGATACTGTTGGCTTTGCTGGAGCATCGTGTAAGGAAAATGTCCAGGATGGAGGGGAGATGATCTTAGCAGCTGTGCTCACTGTCCCCTGTAGGGTCTTCCGGTCTGCTGCAGTACAATTACCGTACCAGACAGTGATGCAGCTGGGTACTCACATGAACTTTAAAACAGGTCATGTGACTACAGTGGTTCAACGCTTTTTGTGCGCCAAAAAAAATGACTTTTCAACAATATCTAGTGATGGCCGATTTCAAAACACTGCTTCATGAAACTTTACGAATCTTTTGTTTCGAATCAGTGGTTCAGAGCGCCAAAGTCACATGATTTCAGTAAACGAGGCTTCGTTACGTGAAAAGTGATTCACAATTTCAGTAGTTCAGGTGAACCGAACCACTGATTCGAAATAAAAGATTCGTAAAGCTTCGAAGCAGTGTTTTGAAATCATCCATTACTAGATATTGTTGAAAAGATATTGTTTTTTGACACATGGAAAGTATTTTTGTCGCTTTATATTAAGGTTGGAGCGCTGTACTTACATAAACTGTTTTAAATATTCATGACTGAAACAAACTGTGTTTAACTAGCATGTAGGGGCTTTTTAAAAAAGATCCAAAACTCAGTTTTACAAATAAAACTCCTTTCTTGTACAAATAAACTATTAAATCTTTCTTCCCATGCATTTGTCTTTGCACACACTTTCGTTCCCACAAAATGCTTAGGCAATCTCTTGTGATTAAAGGGAATTACTCTTGTCTGCTGCTTCCCAGAGACTGTGTTTTGGCCAGCCGGGCTATAACCTACTCTGTGGATCTTTCAGAATTTGTCCTGTTTGGCATTTATCTGTGAGCTCAAGGGCTTTGAGTACATATATAACCTTTGAGTACAGGTCACAGGCAGAGAGACGCTGCAGCTAAAGCTGTTCCGCTCTCTCAAACCGATTAACTCCGGAGTAATTAACAGGGGCCATAGGACACGTGACCTACACTAACAACCTCTTATATCCACATCGGATGAGGAACTGCATATGTACACACCAACAAACGTGCACAGACACAAACTTGTTCGCTTAAAATAACTTAGATAATAGTTAAATAACTAATACTTTTTCTTTCTTTTCTACGTAAAGAATATAGCAATTTACAATTAGCATTTGATAGTTTTTTGTCACTTTTTGTAGTAAGAAACTGTATTTAATCTTTTTTTTTTTTTTTTGCTTTATTTTTGTTATCATACAATGAAGGAAATATGAAGGAATTCTTTCATTTCCATGTGTGTTTAAAGGAATGTTCCTGGTTTCAGAAAGGTATGAAGCTTTGCCTTACAGTAATTTCACTGTAGTTAAATCTTTCCCCATCAGCGCTTACTAAAAAAATTGCCAGCCAGCCTTTTTGGTCATATTCATAAAACTTTCATGGTCCCCAGAATATTTTCTTGTAAGAGCATCTGCCTTTGAACAACAAAAAACGGTAACACTTTAGCTAATCGCAGTAACTATTGTTTTTTCATACATCCCAGGAACTGGATTCACGAAACATTCATAAGAATAAAATTCTTCTTATCTGCCAATTTCTTCTTATTTTGTGAAAAAAGATGAGAATATGTTGTATTCCTAAAAACTTTTCTTACACATGGTCATATCTTTGAAAATTCTGTCATTAATTCCTCACCGTCATGTCGTTCTACACCCGTCAGACCTTCAGAACACAAATTAAGATATTTTTGATGAAATCCGATGGTTCAGTGAGTCTCTATTGCCAGCAAGATAATTAAAACTTTCAATGCCCAGAATGCTACTAAAAACATATTTGTGCCAAAACAACTTTTCAACAATATCTAGTGATGGCCGATTTCAAAACACATTTACGAATCTATGTTAAATATGTTTTAGTAGCTTTCTGGATCTTGAAAGTGTTATCTTGCTGGCAATAGAGGCCTCACTGAGCCATCAGATTTCATCAAAAATATCTTAATTTGTGTTCTGTGTTTGTGTTAATAGTAGTTACTAGAGTGCTAATAATGCATTACTAATTTGTGCCTGTGTAGTTATTCGTTAATGACGGAACGGCATTCTAAAGTGTTACAAAATCACGTTTTTGGATCTGGATCGGATTCAGAATGATGATCAAAACATAGATGAAGTAGATCGAGTCCATCAAGACCCTCAAAGTTGCACAATCCTTTACCTCTTCATGGGTCAATATTTCATCCAGTTCATCCGGTATCCGGCAGTTTTGATGCTGTTGAATGTTTGATGATCACTTTACCTTAATTGTGCGTAAGCAACTTCTGCTCCTTCGGGTTAATAAAGAGCTGGATATTGTTTTGAAAACATCCTCACAGATGTTGTGCATGGAGCCTGAGCTGAAAAATGAGAAGATAAAAAAAGCATCTACCATTTAAGTTTTTTGCTCTTTTGAAATGCAAGTATGGGTGCTTTTGGATAAATTTGATATGTCATTATCCATAAATACTGACTCACGTCTAATAGTGACACATTAGAGGATATAAACTGCATTTTTTTCCCTCTTCTTCCAAATCTTGAAATAAATCTAGAAGTTGATTAAACTGTGTCAACCCTTATTCCAAAACCTTATTCTTCTCTTGGCCGTGTAATTGTTAATAGCTAGTAATTCATTTATGTGATTGATTAGCTTTCTTTCTCTCTTCATTTACTCCAGAATAAAAGTAATGGAATGTCGCTTGAGGGAGGATTTTGAGCAGTAAATCTGTTGAATCTGAAGGCATGTGCCCATCTTTTCTTTTTTTTTTGCAACCCGAACAGCTTAACGAAATACGGTAACAGAAGGCTGGTTCCTTCAAAATCATGGGTGGGCTTGGCATTCTTACACGCATGTGTGTGTGTTTATGCTTTAGCGCATCGGGTCGTGTTCGTCAAGGAGAAATCACACACTCATATATTGGTGCATATCTGAAAATAGCAGTCTAAATCTGTGCTCCTACCTCTTGCGCTATAAACAAGCAGAAGGTTGTTGGGTTGGGTAGGTAAGTTATGCTGCGCTGTTGTGTTTTACTATGGTTTAGTCACCTTGGCCTGGCCTGGCCGACTAAAGCTGCTTAAATCTTGTGGATAGTAACAAACAGGGATGAAATGAACCAAGCTTGGAATAGCATCTGTGAGAATACCATAACAATTGGTGCGAACAACAGCCTTACACCTGACAGGAGAAACACCTCTGCTTGTGAGCCACCGAGACCTCGACATTTATCAAGGCTGGTTGAAAAACTGCACACTTTTAAATAAAGGTTCTTTAATGGCGCTGTGGCATCTTGGCTGTACAATTCATCAGTCGCTTTGACCGCAAGTGATCACATGCTGTACTGCAGCACTCAGTCACGTGAAACTCGTGAGCATCCTTCCTCCATTGCTCTCTTTCTACATATAACTTGTTTTGCATTTGAATTACAGTTTTGTTGTTTAAGAAGGCCAGTGTGGAGCTAACATGATAAACAGCAGTAAAGTCATTCAGAAACAGTTTTCCGTTCCTTTTGGATGGCATCTAGTTGCATCACACTCAATTTTACTGTAAATTCAGTTCATTGAAATGAATAATCACAATTTCAGTTACAAGATAAATAAACATCAATTATTTTTTGCTATAGTTGTGCATCTTTGTAAAGGCAGGGTTGTATGTTTATATTTTTAAGCATTAGAACTGGTGCTACAAAATGTATTAGTACAAATTAAAATGTATTTGTTTGTTTTTTCATTTATTTATTTGTAATATTACATTTATTTGTGCTGCTATGCACTATATGCTTAGTAAAATCTGCTTTGAAATTAAACTCCACTTCAGGGTTATCCCTTAAATACAAATCGTGGGTCTTTAGTGACCCAGGACATCATTCACTACCCTCCTCCTTGTTCATTTTTTAAAGTTAGACATCAACCTTCTTAGTATCCCTCAATAAATCCATTATAAACAATATAACAAGAAAAAATAATTACATTATAATGGGTTAAATGACAATATTTATTTTTCCTTTGTTTTTTTTTGAAGCTTTGCGCACAAGCAGCGACGTCAAACGATCCACGTCGCATGGGTCCGTGAAAATGACTAAAATTGCAGTATTATTCATGCCAGGCCAGTAGATGGCGATGTCACTTTGTAAAGAAACACATATGCACTTATAGACTGAATATGTAAATCACATGTGCATGATGTCACTGTTTCCACAAATTCATGTAGTTTACAGGGAGATAAAAACGGTATCATTTTCAAAAACTTGTACTTTGAAACCAGATTTCAAAAGTTTGCATTTTCAGGCCGTTGTCATGTAAATGAACGTCCCAAAGTTTTCCTTTTTACTAGAAAATGGTGTTGTGTAAACACCCCTAAAACTGAAACTATATAGACACACATAAAAAAAAAAACTGATAAAAACCCAATTAAATTATTAAAATGAGAATATAAAATCAAAATTGCCGGAAGTGCCATTGTGTCATTTTAAGTATCTCTTTCTGGTCACTTTTCGAGTGCAGGACACATTCTTGCCTTGTAATTGTACAGAAATGACATCATTTCCTCATCACCCATGAGGAGGTGGGGCAGGGTCATCCCTCTCTCTGTTATTCTGTTCTGTGCTGCGTTCTGCTTGATTTCCCTCATTCTTCACGCATCTAGTGCCGGGTGTGGTCAGAGAGCCCGGCCACTGAGAGCTGCAGCCAATCCAAAAGCTCGACGGGTGGCAGGACGTGAGGTAATGATACAAAGACTGCGGAGGAGTCGCTGGTTCATCGACACACCTCGTAAAAAGCATAACGGAAGGTGGCCGCTACAAGATAGACTTTGTGTGTTCATGTAACCCTTTGTTAGCGAATACAGACAAGTGTGTAAAACAGTAAACAATACATTTCTTTGAACTCTTTCACTGATGAGATTCTCTAGCAATCCATGTTTTTCACTGTTATAAGGTAGGGGCGCTGTTACAGGATCCAAAAATATGTGAAGAAGATGATGTGCATTAACCAGAAAGAGCAGATACAAGTCGTTTATGCTCAAGTAAGCTAAACATGATCATCAATTATTCAAAAGCATAGAAATCAAAACTGCCTAAACTTACTGAGAGAAATGTGAACATTCAATAAGAGATACACGACTGCGCAAGATCTGGGGCTGTTGATGGACTCGACGCTCTGTTCTTTCTTTTGATAAATTGACTGTTTAAATATTCATACAACAAATATTCTTGGCGTCATGAAAGTTTTGTGAATACGGTCAAAAATGCTGCTGCTGCTGGCGACGCATACAGTCAAACCGTGTGATTAGAACATTCAGTGCATCACGTGATCAACTGCCAGATTCAGTTGCTCAGCGCTTTTCATATATCACAAGTATGTGGCGTTTTCAACCACATAATGTTTATTTTAGGTTTCAGACATTTAAATAGACATAAGCACTAAGTACTGATTAACTTTAATCTACTAACTCCCCTGACTGCTTTGTCAGACAAAATTCGGGGTTATGATTGGTCAGATCGCCTGTCAATCAAACTGTTTGCGAAGGGTCAATTCTCTGTACTGAGGCGCAAACTAACAAGGTGGCGCACATCATTATAAAGGTGTTTAAACAGCAAAACACATCCACTTGCACATATTTGACAATCGGATATGTAATGCTAAAGTTAACAAATTTATTAATATTTTGAATAAAGGAAAAATGAAATAAGAACAGATCATCAGTCCAGTTCTATTGTGGCTGCGGTGTGTCACGTGACAAGCTATGACACATCACCGTGGAAACAATAAAGTGATACGTTCTAAATAATAGTCGCCTTGAAAAGATTTAAACATACTTATGAAAGGGTTAAACGTCTATTCAAACAAAATAATTTGCACCTTATTACACTGCCATTCATTCACTGAAGGCATCATATTGTCAAATTAAAGTTCTTTGTTCTGTGAAAACCAGCTGCTGTTATTGAAGGATGGTGCAATATTCTGCCAGGTGAGCAACTACCAATGAGATGAATGGGAATGATAGCTTTCTTCATGTACTGTAAACCTCCTTGTTTTAATTCACAGGGTCAAAAAAAATGTCATAAATCTAAATTTTGGCTGAAAAGAAACCTTATAAACATTATATAAGTTGACGTGGAGGAAAAATAAATAATGTTTGGTGTGACCACTTTAATGCACACAAAGTGGAACCGGTCTAGATGTGTGTATTATGGGATGGTATTGAGTTACGGCTCCTGCCTTTAATTCTCCATGAATCAAAACTGACTTGTAGACACTGCAGTGCTTTTTTCCTCTTGGTTTTGGATGAGATATGAACTGCAGCCAAGAATGTGCTGAGAGAGAGAGAGCGCGAGCGCCCGCAGTATATTATTGCCAGGCGGCTTAAAAAATTAGAGCGCGAGTCATGATTTACAGCCGTCTTTAATGTGCTCAGGAGTCTGCATTCACACACACAAGTACACCAACCCTTGTAATTGGATGTGATTACACACATGCACACATTGAGGTGGGAAGAGAGGATTATCTTTATGTAAGCCCCCTTTGCTCTTACACACCCCTCTTCTGCCCACTCAGACAAAAGACACTGTCCTGACCTTTCTGTGTCCCTACTCTACCACTTCCTGTCCTGCTTATGTGCTGATCCACCCTCATTTCATTCCAGTTCGATTATAGAGCGGCGGTGCTTATTGTTTCAAAGCAGAGAACAGCACCATAGTAGCCTAATGGGTAAATGTGATTTCACCAAGTACAACATGTTCCTGGATCAACATTTTTTTTGATCCTGGAACATTTCAGGCAAATCGATTTGAAGGACAAGTTTGCAGTTTATGTCAAATTTAGGCTTAGGTGTTTCTACTGATTTTAGGGATAAGTTATGTGTAGGGTTAAGTTTAGGGGTATGAGATAGGATTAAGACTAAGTTTTCAGACAGGAATGTTGTTCCAAGATCAATAAACTATGTTAGTTAGTGGATGTCACTGATACCAAAGCTCCCACAAAGACGGGGGTGTCCAATCCTGCTCTTGAAAGGTCCTACATAGTTCAGCTTCAACCCCAATTAAACACACCTGAACCAGCGAATCAAGGTCCTACTCAGGGATACTAGAAACTTCCAGCTGGGTGTGTTGAGGTACCAGGAGCAGATTTGGACACAGCTACACAAAGATTTTGGTACATGTAGTTTATTTTGTCAAGGACTTTTGGAGGCTGTTTACACAACACCATTTTCAACTAAAATTGGAGAATTGTTTATCCATTTTGGTGGCCTGAAAATGCAAGTTTTATAACTGTGACGTCATGCATATCCATCATGTGTATGGGTATAGGATAGGGTTGAGGCTAAATTAACCAATCAGAGTAGACCAATCACAACAGATTGGGCTGTCTATACAGTCTATAGGTACAAAGTGTTTCTTTACAAAGTGATATAAGTCAACTAGTTGTTTGGTATTAGTAATACAGTGCTTTTTCGCAGATTTGTGTGAATGGGATCACTTTGACAACATTGTCGTCTGTACACAAAAAAAGCGAAGCAAAAACATTTTCCATTTTTAGTTGTCATGCAAACCCTTAGTTTGTTAGTATCTTATTTTCTGAGATCCTGAGATCTTGTTTCTAGTTTGTTTCTATGGTTACTTATTGATCATGTCCAGCTGTGTCTTGTTTAGTTTTCATTATTTGCATTTAAGCCCTCAGTTTGAGTTTGTGCTTGGTCTAGTGATGGGTAGTCTGGCTCTTTTCAAGGTTCGGCTTTTTTGGCTCAGCTCCCTTCTTAGGGCTCTCACCAAATGGCTCTTTATTTAGTATCATTAGGAGCCTATTTAGCAATTGTGAATTGTTTTTGTGTTAGTAAGCAATTTTTTATTCAGTGTTTTCATAAAAGCCTTATTTTTTTCATTTTTTCGTTAATAGTAATACAGTTACTATTATTTAACATTTTGGTAACACTTTACAATAAGCTTCATTAGTTAACATTAGTTAACAACATTAGTTAACATGAACTAATAATGAACTGCACTTATACAACATTTTTTAATCTTTGTTAATGTTAATTTCAACATTTACTAATACATTATTAAAATCTTGTTAACATGAGTTAATGCTCTGTGAACTAACATGAACAAACAATGAACAACTGTGTTTTCGTTAACTAACGTTAACGAAGATTAGTAAAAACAGTAACTAATGTATTGCTCATGATTAGTTCATGTTAGTTAATACATTAACTAATGTTTAACTAATGAACCTTATTGTAAAGTGTTACCAACATTTTTATAAAACTTTAATAGAACAGTTGAACACAGAACCACAGATTTGCATTCTCCAATACCACTGAAATGCAGCCAGATGCTCCTTCTTTTTAGGTTTTCGGTCATTTCTCCACTTTCGCTCTTGCATTTAATTCCGGCTCCTCTGCACCTCTCTGTCACTCTGTGTACCCAGGCAGTACCACTATACCCACTATCTTCAGAGTGTGTGTTCCCCTTCCTTCTTTCACAAAATTGTATGATCCTAGTCTGTCCTCTCATGTGATTGGCAGCATGGTGTGCCCATCCAAATAAAGTCCCGCCCCTGCTGAAGATTCGGCTCTCCCTAACAGGGGTTGGCTCTTCTCGTTCACAACAAAGAATCGTCTCTTAAAGCCGGCTCATTTGCGAACGACACATCACTTGCTTGGTCCTGTATTTTTATGATTTATACATAGCTGTTGCATGTTCTTTGAGTTCCTTGTTGGATTGCCTGCTTTGTTTTATTTGTTTAATAAAGTAATATGGCTGTTAAGACTGCTGAAATGAGTCATCAGCAATTCCATTGTCACTTCCTGGTACATAGTATGCACTTCCTGGTACAAATTTGCATAATGCCAGCCTATGGTCTTCATTCTGGCTGCAAAACAATGTCTACTTTGATGCACCCTAGTTGTAGTTAAGGCCTGGAAGAGTTTGGTTTGTGTTTTCGACATGTCGAGTAGAAGCTGTTTCTAAATCCACTGTACACAAACTTCCAAAAGATGAGGACTCACACTGGAATTGATACGGGAAAACCGATGCCATCGTTACTGTTCGTATCGCTGTATATCAAGATCTGGAGCTGAAATCCAGATATGGTAATAGGCGGATTGTTTTCGACATGTGCTGTAAGCAGTAGACCAATTATAACAGATTAGGCCATTTGACCAATCAGGGCAGAGTATGCTTGTGGAAAAGAAGGGTTTAGGGAGATTGTGAACTCTGTTTTCAGCGTTTATTTTCAGACATTTATTTTCAGAAATTATGTGATATGCAATTTATATTATGAGAAAATTATTGTTTTTTGACCTTGGTTGCAATTAAACCTGTTGTAGGAAACCTCCAAAACAAAACCTTTAAAAAGAAATGGAAAATAGAATAATAGGGGCAATTTTAATCACTATGTCATAACTGGATCTTTGACAGATTAATTTCTAGTGATGATAACTCTTGTATGTACGACACGATATGGAAGAAAAGATTTGCCACTACTTCCGTTTCATCACGACTTTAGAATGACATAGGATTAATAAATGATGACACATCAGAGTTTGAAACACAGCAGTCTGTTCCTGTGACCTCTACAGGGATATCCCACAATCCCATCATCACAGTCTGTCTATTCCTTTGTGTGCTCTCACAGGTCAGTTCCCCTCGTATCACCCACCAGACTGTCCGATGCCTGACCCCGGCCGTTGATAACACACACAGCTGCGCCACGTAAACTAATCTCTCGACAACTCTTTTATCTCTGTAATGACAACTACTTCAGACATACACTGAGTTCAACAGGACAAATTAGCATATGAAGGGGAAAGAACACAAATCAATGGCAACATCTGAGCTTGGGTGTCTAGCCGCTGATTTTTAAATCTCACTTTGTCTGGGTTAAATACAACTTAAGCTCTATCTGTGGCATGTTGTCGATTGCCAATAAAAATAACATTAGATACAGTTTTGAACATATAGCCAGAGCACTTCAACATTATATGCTCAAGTAATAGATTTACAGTTCAAATAATAAATAAATAAATTCAAATAATATAACTTTTATAACTGATTTAGCTAATTCACAAATAATTTAAGGACAAAATATGAGCTATGGATTTCAGCTTTCAAAAACTCCAATACACCTGCATAAGTATACATTGGGGTGTCTGATCCTGCTGGAGAGCCACTATTTAGAGTTTAGATCCAACACACCTGCATGGAAGTCTCTAGTGATCCTAATTAGCTGGTTCAGGTGTGATTAATTAGGGTTGGAGCTAAACTCTGCTGGAGGGTAGTCCTCCAGGAGCAAGACTGGACAACCTTGCAATTATATGGTCAGGCATGATCAGCAGAGCAATGCCATCTAAACCTCAGATTATTCACCAGTAATATTTTGCCTTAGAAAGAAAAACTCTAAAATGAAATCAAACCCAACTCTATTTCTCCATTCCCAGAGGCTGTAGTCTTTTACATCCTTGTTATCATGGATAACAATCAATTCCATAATGACTACCGCTGATTCGAGCCCAGCCTGGAATGGTCAGAGCGGAAATGGCTACAGTGGTGCCGTGACCCGGATGGGACTGAGGTATAGAGCATGTCTATTAATCAATATCTATTATCAACAACAGCTAATTATGCAATTTCTGACTGTGATGTCTAGGGATGAGCCTAAAATACGATCTTCGGAAGGGAAATTACTCATTCTACAGAGTCCCTAAAAGGACAAATATGAGAAGGGACGAATAATATATTTCAATACTTTTGCATTCTCTCGCAATTATATTCTTGGGTAATTGTATTGTATATGAATTGCTCAATATGCAGGGTATTGAAATTGATTTTGAACGTGCACTTGCTTTTCACTTTTGCGATCACGCGTACTCTGCGTATAGGGAGCGGCAATACTGATTTTACAAGATAAGATATTTGTCAGTGACGCTTAGGATCTGTTGCACGCCAAATCCCCAACATTGTCCTGTCAGTCATCTCTCCTTAGGGGCTCCTTGGAATGCTTTATTTATTTTCCGTGATATCATTGGCGTTAGTTTATAATATGCCTGGCAAGATACAAAACATAATGAACATCATCATCGTATAGATACAAAAAAAAGCTTGATTGACATCTAGTGTTTATGAAATGTGTCATGAATGACAGCTGCCTGTATCCCATTACACTCGCTGTCACTCCTCAACCATCAGTGTGTCCACACACATCTCCATCTCGGTTTACATATGTCACTGCTGTCACCTTCACGTTATTTCTAATTTCTAAACTAGCCTAAAATAGCAATTCAAAGCTGGTCTTTTTAGCAGGGATATAAACACGAATGCTGTGAAATACAAACGTTAAGAAGACACACGAGCTGACTGTACAATCTCCTTTACCTCTATGAGCATGATTCAGCTCTTTTATTTTTTTATTTCATTCAGTTGGTATCAGTGTTGTACTCTTGGCAGTTGCTGGTTTCAGCAGTGCTGTAGTACAGTAGGTGAGCATCTCTGGGTCACTGATGGTGCAGTCAGCGCTGGAGAAGAATTGGAATGAGGGATTATGAAGAACTATTAGTGCTCCTCCATCCGTTCGCTCCCTCGGGACACCCGCATTAGAAAGACCTGAGCAAATCAAACAACCCCAGTCTCTGGCTTCTCATAACCCTGAATCCCAGCGGTCTTTAATGAAGGAGGATGTACGGATGAGGAAGACAGCGAGTCGGGGAAGTCAATACAGAGGAATCAGAAGGGAAAGTTTACACAACACAGCACAACCTGGAGAGAAGCAGTTTACAGTTCATTCTGAGATCGAAGGGTCAATGTTCTGAAGACCAGTGTTGGGCAATATATAGGCTTTAATAATTGACTCTCTTCCGTTCGTGTTCAGGTTCATGAAGGCAACTTCGAACTGAATTGGACACACAGGATTTTGAAATTAAATTTGAATTCAAATGACAGTAAAATGAATTTACTGAACTGCAATTAAATGAAATACAACACAGTAACATTTACTGGTAACAGTTTATTTCGATGGTCCACTTTAGACATTCTACTAACATTAAGTAACTTTGCAACTACTTGTCAACTAAATCTCATTAGAGTATTAGTAGACTGTCTGCTAACACATTTTTGATGCTCTCCAACAGACATTCTGGTAATGTTGTAACTTATTCTACTATCCAGAACCTTAACTGTAACCGAAAAGTCTACTAATGTTCTAGTGAGAGTTAGACGACATATAGTTGAAAAGTTACGTATAGGTAGTAGAATCTAAAGTGAACCATTGAAATAATTAGCCTTCACACCTTTAATTAGTCCAACACAAGATTTACACAAATTGTTTTTTGTTTTATTTCCTGGTATTGTTTTGTTCCCCCTCATTTCAATAGAATCAAACCAGGGGCCGTATTCACAAAACATTTTATCTTACCATTAAGAGTTCTCCTAAATAACAGTAAAAGTTCTTAGGTAAGAGTTTTCTCTTAAAACCTCTTCACAAAGCTACTTAGGAATAGAGAGAACTCGTAGAATGCTAAGAGAATGGGCGGGGTTGACTTCGTTGCTATAGATGATGTCAACACGTTAACTTACTACGCCTACAATGATTCGCTGATGAGGGAGGAATCGCTGTCAGCGATTTAATCATAGAAATATTGTAGAATGAGGTATCATGTTGTCATATTCACATAAAAGTTTTAATAAATTAGTGTCACTAATTAAACTAGTGTATGTTCAGCTAATTGTCAGTCTCTTACATGTCGAGAGAATTCAGAATTCAAGCGGCAAATGATGTTTTATAAACAAAGTTTGGGAGGAACACGTTCAAATGGTCTATCTTATCAGCTCGAGATAGACATAAAAGAGCTTCACAGTTTTCTGCATCCCTCCGCCACCCCGTTCCTCACTCTCGGCTGGGGATACGGGGGGGAACTCTGGCTTTGGGCTAAATTCTAACCTCAGAATCATTCCCGTAGACAGCAGGCTTAATACAATTTTTTTTTTACTCTGTTCGATCATTTCTAAGAGTGAACTCGTGTAAACAACTGCCACAGGTAATCGAACCTTATTTATGCCACTGCCACAGGGAATCGAACATTATTTATTTATGAAATATTTATTTATTAAAGTTTTTTTTGGTGTTTAATATATATAAATAGAAATATATATTGCATTTATGAAGAAAAGGTTCAGCAACCAAGGCTCTATCAATGGTGTTCAGTGTGTTTGGACAGATTGCTGAGGTGGATTGGCAGCAACGGCCATTTTAGGATTGTTTGTGATTTGGTCTCCTAAGTGACTTAGGAGTCCTCTTGACTACTCCTAACTTTTCACAGATTTAGGAGCTGGTTTTAGCTCTGAAATCTTTTGTGAAATACTCTTTTTTAGGAGTCCTAAAATTAGAGCTGACATGCCCATTATTTTTTATGAGATTCTCCTAAATCGGCAAGTTAGGAGCTACTTTTAGCCTTAAGGTGTTTTGTGATCTTTAATTTTGCAGTGCCACAATACGTCCACATGAAAATAATTTTATAAAAATAAACATTATAGAGCTGTTACTCAATTAAAAATGTTAATATTTTCTAAGAAATAGTATGTTTCAGACAACAGAATATAGTTTCAGACGCTATTGTTAGAAGAGTAAAACAAAAAACACACTGCTACACTTTTGTGTTCAAAAGTTTGAGGCCAGTAAGATAACTTACTGTTTTTAAAAGCAAGAATACAGTAAAAACAGTTCTATTTGTGTTTTAAATATTATTAAATTTCAAAATAAAACTTTTTTTCTATTTATAATTTATTCCTCTGATAGTAAAGCTGAATTTTCAGCATCATTACCCCAGTCTCAAGTGTCACATGATCCTTCAGAAATCATTCTGATATCCTGGTTTGATGCTCAAGAAACGTTTCTGATTATTATCAATGTTGAAAACAGTTGTGCTGCTTCATTGTTTTGTGGAAATTGAAATAGAAATCTTTTGTAACATTGTATGTCCTTTTCAATTAAATGCTTCCTTGCTGCATTAAGAAAAAGGCGGGAAAAAAGGTGAATGTGGAGTTCATTACATTACATTTCTTGTTCAACGATTTACTTTGAATTTAAAAGGCAATTCTCAGCTTGACTCTGAATGGTGGACAGCACTGCTGCAGCTTTTCCTCAGCCTAAGACCTGTAGTTATAAGAACACTGAGAGTGAACACACGTGTGCCGGGTTACACAATGGAGATCAACAAGACACAGGGATTTTAAAGTCTGACTTTATAACTCATAACACGGTGTGTGTGTGGAATCTCCTCTGGTCGTCAGCTTGTAAGCCTGTGATGTAATGCCGTGCGTACTAGAAAACATACTGTTATGCCAAGAGTAATATATTCCAACAGGACTTGCGTATGCCTGTGTATGTGTGTTAATGTGGTTAAGACAGATCGAGCGGCAGCTTGAGCACATTCACTCACACACACACACACACACACACGCACTGCTTGAGGCCAAACAGTGTGTGGCACACCGACATCAGATTAAGACCTGAGATTTGTGCCCTTCAAATCCTGCACTGTCAAAATATCAGCAAGGGAGATCTGAAGAGAGCAGTTACATAACACTGAACATACAGCTGACACCAGCTCTGATCAAAACCCCAGTGAGCTGTCCGACTGTCTATTGTTTTCTACATAGACTGCTGCCCTCTTAGGGGCCGTTCACACAGAAAACGTTTGCATTTAAAACAGCTAGACAGCGCACAAAGGAATTCATGAGAAAGTACATGCTGCATAGGCAACAGCTCTCAGTGTCACACTTTAGCATATTGCTAAGCTAGTTGTTTGAATATACCTAATAACTTTAATAAAATTGTTTTATTTGACTTACTGATAAATATAAAACATGTCCTAATTGAAAGGAATCAAGTTGATAAAACTATATAGAGTCCCTGTAAACCACATATGCAAGTGGTGTGTGTGTGTGTGTGAAAGAGAGAGTAATAGATGTTTAATATACTTTCACAGCATCATAGAAAACATATTAGCACACTGTCTGGAAGTTTTACATAAGATTACTTAAATATGTTAAATTTAGAGTTAATAATCCAGGGATTTTTACTGCATTACTCCCTAAATAAATGCCACCTTTTAGGCCACAGCCTGAATACAGCACACCCTACAGGTGTGTCCCTGAACTACAATGACTCGTGCACATGTTTAGTTTGTGCTTGACATTGGAAGAGGAAACTATCATACTACTTTTACTCTTTTTGCAGTACCTTTTTTTTCTTTAGTAGAACTTAAGTACATCTTGATATTTAACTTCATTTTTACTTGCATTATCTTTGAATCGTGGCTAAAGTTTCTGCCAAATGTGTAAACTAAAATATACTGTCATATATAATGTGATTTCTATTGAGGGCCATGGGTTTAAAAATATTTGTAATTACATGTTTGTAATGTATAGTAGTACTTTTAACCCTTACATTGCGTTGAAAACCCTGTAACAGCTTTGATGTTGATGTTTTAATAATTGCTTGTAAATCGCTCTTATGTTATATGATCACCAAATATTGGATTCAACCTTTTTGTTAACTTGTTTTCTTTTAATTAGGACAGGTTTTGTATGTCTTTTTGGATATGATTGATCGTAGTAGTCAATATTCAACAAAATATGGTAAAATGTTGCACTGTTTATCACACTAGTGTGCTGTAATGTTTAACCAGGAAATTCGTTTTGAAATGCGTTTATTTTGTACAAAATGGCCCAAAGTCACATTTCTGGTGTTCCCAGTCAAAAATTACCAGCCTACAAAAAACAAAAAAAAAACAGAGAAAAAAATATCTCGTAAAAATATATCTCCTGTTATGCTATATTTTCAACAACTATTGGATTCAAATATTTGTCAACTTGGTTTTTTTTTTTTCAATTAGGACAGGTTTTTACAGAGCTCTGTATGACATACGAGAAAAAATAATAATAAATAGTGCGCACGATTTATTATTGTTACGGTTCGGGGTATTAAACACTCAGAACAAATAGCATACGTGAATGCAGACTTTAATAATAATGGAACGGGATCCAGGAAAACCAAAAACACTCATACACACCATCCGACTATAAACGAGAACCGACAAGGGAATGAGGGAGAACACAGGGAATATATACAGGAGCACATGAGGAGAAATGAATGGGGCACAGGTGAATGACATGATTAATTACAAAACACAGCTAAAGATGACAGAACTAATAATGATGTAATGATAAGTGGGTCAACAAACTGAGATCCAATTGCAAGCTTTATTAAAGACAGAATGGCGATAACAGGCGGGGTAGATCGAGGCCGGCAGCAGGTAAACAACAGTCCAATAATCCAAAGAAGTAAATCCAACAAGGCAGGCAGAGAACAATCAGAAAACAGGCAGACAGGCAGAAAACAAGACAGGGAAAACAAACACGATGAATAAACGCTTGGTAATGACCACTATAAGCAAATCAAGACTTTGCGACTGTGTGTGTGTGTGTGTGTGTGTGTGTGTGGAGCTTTAATAGTCCAGATGATAGGCTACAGCTGGCTGGGGTGAACAGTGACAGGGTACAGGGCTTCTGGGAAATGTAGTGCGCAGGTGTGAGTGAGTGTGTGACAGTGGATTGTGGGAAGTGAAGTCCAGTGGTGAGTGAGTAACAGTCCGCGGTGGAGTGCCCTCTAGTGGTTGTTCACGATTTACTATTTCGTTCCCTCAATTGATTTATTATTTCTTTCCCTCGATTTACTAAAACGTGTGCACGATTTACTATTTCTTTCTCTCGATTTACTAAAACGTGTGCACGATTTACTATTTCGTTCCTTCGATTTACTAAAACGTACACACAATTTACTAATTCGTTCCCTCTTGGTTTACTAAAATGTACGCACGATTTACTGTCGTTCCCTCGATTTACTAAAACGTGTGCACAATTTACTATTTCGTTCCCTCGATTTATTAAAGCGTGCGCACGATTCACGATTTCGTTCCCTCAATTTACTAAAACGTGTGCATGATTTACTATGTCGTTTCGTCGATTTACTATTTACTAAAACATGCGCACAATTTACGATTTTGTTCGCTCGATTTAATAAAACGTGCGCACGATTTATTATTATGTTCCCTCAATTTACTAAAACGTGTGCATCATTTATAAATAGAGGGAACGAAATAGTAAATCATGCGCACGTTTTAGTAAATTGAGGGAACGAAATAGTAATTCGTGCATACAATTTAACCTACTATTTTTTCCTGCATGTCATATCCGGGGCTCCGTAGGTATTTTTTTTACCGACTCATCCTCATTCATCTGAGGATAAAGTTCATCTCTGTGACAAAAAAAGCCTGTAAAACTCAAACTAGTTTGTTTGTGTACATGTGTGTGGTAGTGCGAGTGTTGCGTGAATCCACGCATACACAGGTCTGAGGTCTTTATCTTTGCAAGCATATGTAAATATGTGAACATGAACATGATGAACATGCTCCTGTTTCTCTTATTTTCAATCTGCCCCTTTCATTTTCAATGGATTCTCATTTTTGACCAATGCAAGTTCAGTAAGTTTTAGTCCAATGTGATAAAATTAACTAACATTTTTAGGAAAAAACAAATCCTCTCGAGGTCATAATGGCCTGAACACAACATAAGGGTAAAATATATTAACTTTAAATGTAATTTTGCGCAATACATTACAGCTAACATTAAAATGAAATGTGCTTTGTTTGTCAAAATAAATAAAACATGACAAAAGATTAAAACGTTTTACAATGTGTATTTTTTAGAAATGCACTTGTGTGTTGAGAAAGTCATGTAAGTCTCTTTAAGTGCACTTACGTGGCCTTTTATTGCATTAAGAATATGAATATTATAAGTACAGATTTTAAGTTTTGAAAATCTACAAGTGCACATTCAGCACAATTAAGCTGTTTTTATTTTTTTCAAAAGGCGTGTATCAGAGCATGTGTACTAGTCACTAGGCCAGGGATCCAAATCTTAATTAAGGGGCTCAGACATCCTAATCCTACTGTAATTTGGACCTTGGCTTCAGAAGATAGTAATTGATATTGACATTCAAAATGTGCATGTCTATCATCACAGTATTTTCGAGATTGCCCTTCTGTCACGTGTGCTACATTCCCACCTGTGTCAGTAATCCAGATAACTCGCATCCAAACACAGTCGTGCCACCCTGTTCTCAATCCAGCCAATCAGCTGTACTCACATTCACTGGCCCACAAATCTCTCCATCCTTTCACCTAGGTTTATTTGGTTTTGATTCTGTTTAATCCACATAAAGAGGAGATTGGTTTTGACAGAGGTGAACTGCAATGATCTGTACTGTATTCTGGGTATGATACAGCACAACTGCCCTACTTCCATAGTAATGTGGCTCTGTATCATTACTGACAAATTAACCTAACTTATACCTCCATTTTTCAATTTATCTACCTTTTTAATATCTATATTCTTGTTATATTGGAATAGTCATCGCATTGAGACACTAAAATGGAAATATGAGGGACAAAATCACTATTACAAAATCACTATAAGTTTCTGCAGCAGCTGAGTATGCAAGAAAACAGAAGCTAAATATTTCCGTCTTATGTATTTTATTTACATTTTCAACTTCATTTACTGTGAAATGTTGCTGTTTGAGCATGAAAAAGGTCTGCAAAGTTACAAAACACAAAGTCACTCCAGCAGGAGTTATTCTCTATATCAGTAACAATGTTTCTGAACTCCCTGAAACGCCTCCATTGTAGTCTTGAGTTATTCTGGGAAAGAACACGTCACAATAATTCCACATTTAAATAATTCTGACCCAAGGCATACACAAAAAAGGGCCCAGGGCATGTTTGAGTTAGTTAGTGTAGTTATGGTAAGGGGCAGGACATTTCAGAAATGTACTCGAAGCAGTTAACCAATCACACTGATCCAGCACAATGTGTGTTTCACATGGAGGGGCTTCTTAGAGACAGGAACTAAACAGAGCGCTACTGACAAGGAAGAGGTTTTTTTTTTTTTTTTTTTTTTTTTTTTTTTTTTTTAAACAATCGAGGATGAAAACCTATTCTTTTAGAGCCCCAAAACAAAAAGGGCATAATAGGTCCCCTTAAAAAAAACATTTACAGTGTTTTTACACTGTTAAAAATGTCAGGTGTATCCGTGTTCCATGTTAACTCTTATTTTGATAACACCAACCCCCGAAAAAAATAACTTCCCTTAGTTTCCGCATGATTTGATTCAAAAGCTGTTACTGTAAAATAAGGAAATGTTGGATGACCTCCAATCAGCATCACATTGTATCTCATAGCCTAAAGCTCATTGGAAACCAAAAGCTAATCATGGTACTTGAAGGTCAATTGGTGAGGTTGATTCTAATGAGTGTTTCTAATGATACCTGACTGTGTGAATCTTTTAGTACCAGGCAGTATGTTCATGTGTGGACTGCTGAGGAATTAAGTGGACTGTTGATTCAACCTCAGGTTGACTAGACTAGAGTCAATATTAAGGAATTTTTCTGTCAGTAGTTCCGATTTGTACTTGCCCTTTATTGTATGACCAAACTCGAGACTTTTTAGAACACTCCAAACTATCCAAGGCATGCCTCCCAGTGAGCTCCCATTTCTCCATGTTTGTGGAGTGGTTGCTGGTGAACAATGGATTGGCATTCACCATCGGCCTCGTGGAGGACATCACCAGCCCCACTCAGGACCCAGAGCCCAGCCAGCTATCACCCTGCTGCACGGATACAATGTCAGGTCCCTCCGCAGACAGAGAGCTTGAGTCTGAAGGAGTTGGACCATAAGACCAGAGGTAGATCTACACAACAGAGTGGAGTCAGAGGCATGAGCCAGATAAAAGGAATGAACTAACCATCGCCCTAGAGCCTGAGCCACACAGTGAGTTTGAGCAGGTGCGTGAGCCAGCAACAACGTGCGTCCCAGTGCTGGGCATGCTTATGGAGTTTGTAGGAGTGGAAGTAAGCCCACACTCCTGCCATGGAGGGTGAGCTACAGCTGACCTCATTATGATTTGGTAGAAGATATTCTCCCATCCCTGCTGGTCCTGCCCAGCTCTAAGTCTCCTGTGTCTCCAGAGTTCCCACCAAGCCTTCCTCTCCTGCCTCCTCTTCCAAAGTCAGCAAGTTCCTCTGCCCCAACTCTGCTGGTTCCCTTCAGCCCCTTGGTGCCTCCTCTGACTCCACTCTGTTGTGTAGATCTACCTCTGGTCTTATGGTATCCAACTCCGCCCAGTCAAGAGGATCCCCTGGCTCTGCCTCCAGCTGTTGAACCCATCACTCCACCTCAGCCTGTTGGCTCCGCCTTGGCTCCTCCTTCTGTTGGCTTTGCACAGACTTGTGGGACTTTAGCTGGGCTTACAGAGATGATGTAATGAAGGGCGAGTCAGTGGCGTGAGATCCAATTGCAGGCTTTATTAGAAAACAGAATAGTCGTAACAGGCAGGGTCAAACAGTGGCAAACAGGAATAGTGGAGGTAAGCAGGTTTGTGGTCAGTAAACAGGCGAGGGGTCAGTATAGGCGGCAGGTAAACAACAGTCCAGTAATCTAAAGCAGGGAGTCAAACAGGGTAGGCAGCAAACAATCAAAAAACCGGGACAGACAGGCAGGAAACAGAACCAGGAAAACAAGACACGGGAAATAACACTCAGAACTGACAAGGAACCTAATCAAGACTTCTCAGTTTGTGTTGTGTGAGAATGATGCTTATATGTGGTGTGAGTGATAAGGTGCAGCTGGTGCGGTAATCAGTGATTGGGTACAGGACTTCTGGGAAATGTAATCTGTGTGAGTGAGTGAGTGAGTGAGAGAGAGAGAGTGTGAGTGTGTGCTACAGTCCAAAGTGAAGTGCCCTCTAGAGATTGTCCCGGGCACTTCAGCTGACGATCATTACAGATGACTTGATTACTCTGTGGTATTTACATATGCACTGCTGCACTTTTCTTCCTACCTTCTTTTCATTCGTCAGCATTGCGGCTCTGCAGTTGAATAATATTGTGTGGCGTGTTGCCTTTTAAAATGTAAATAAATAAATAAAAGTGTTAAATTGGACTGAAAATAAAGTGCTTCTCATTATCTGGGCAGATGAAGAAAACAAGCTGATTAATGGTTGTTTCTTTTGATAAACAAAGCAGGAAAAATGAGCAAAAGATCTGAGTGACATTGACAAGGGCCAAATAATGATTGCTAGATGACTGGGTCAGAGCGTCTTTAAAACAACAAGTCTTGTGAAGTGTTCCTGATATACAGTGATTAGTTACCCACCAAAATTGGTGCAAGGAAGGACAACCGGTGAACCAGCATCAGGGTCATGGGCGCACAAGGCTCAGTGGGGAGCGAAGGTAAGTCCAGTGTTTCCTTATGGCATCTAAATTCCTCAGATCTCAGTCCGATTTAAAATCTATGTGATGTGCTGGATCAACACATCCAATCCACGGAGGCCCCACCTTGCAACTTGCAGGACTTAAAAGGATCTGCTGCAAATGTCTTAGTGCCAAAAAAACAACATGCAGGACACGTTCAGAGGTCTAGCGGAGTCCATGCCTCGATCCACGCTCGATTTTGCTGTCTCAAATAGATGATTTTCAGTTTACTGAAACAGAACAGATTAAGTCTTTATTGCTTGCCCTTTTAACACACATTCGCACATGGACATCATGTAATGTAAAAAATAACTGTAAATAAAACTAGATGTCTTGCCGCATTCGATTACATTTATTTTGTGATTTTAATCACTTGATTGACTTGACCTTTGCTTTATACGACTGTGCTGAACATCAAGTCCTTAAGTATGTTTGGATTCTAGCAGGAGAGGTGGGATGAGGCTGTCAGCGATGGGGAGAGAAGTAGAGCACAGGAAACTGCTTGGGTGAAAAAAAAACCTGCTTGCATAAATTATTTTTAAGAGGGACAGGCAGAACTTAGGCCGTGTGCAATCTTGGAAAACTGCCCTGAATGCGTGTTTGAGAAGTAGATCGTGTGTCTGAGGTCTGCTTGTGGGGAGGCCCTAGAGAACATTGTATGCCAGGATCCACCACCATGGCTTAAAGGGGCCAGGCTGATGGCATCTGCACTTTTTCTTTGTAAATTTAATTTGTATCTAAATTTAGTTTCGACAGCTGGGCCAAGTCGACCAACCCACTGGGAAAAGTCCCAGGACTACATAAGGCCAGCATCCTTATTTTTTGAGAGAGTAAAGACATCACTCACTGTCAGATGACTTAAGGATTCAGGGAACATGTCCTCTGTTTAAACAAAGTTCACACACACATGAAAAAATCAATACTTAAGTAACTCAAGTAGCTTTGAGAGTCTTTTTGAAAATCCAGCAGCTCAGATATTTTTCTTATACCGAATGTTAATCAATATGTTCATTATGTTCAAACTCACGTTTGTGCTGATTCACATTGCTATTTTAATATATTAATATCCAATATATCGTGTTATCAGTCTACTAAAATTATCAGAAAGGCTTTTTGTTAAAACCAGTTCATTTAATTAGAGGTCACATAATTCCCTTCGTGCTGCCCGTCTGGCCAGGTACTTAGAACAATTACATTTATTGTTAGTTTTGGTGTTTAGGATGATTTAGTGATAATGTGCACGTGAGTGAAGGATTTCATGTACCTAGAAACCTGATCCATATATCTGCTCCACAAACCCAGCAAATCAAATCCGTATCCCGACATGTCTGATGTCTGTTGTTAGTCAACACATCAAAATAAGTCCACTTCTTTAAAAGATTATTAAAAAGTAATGATTTACTTAAGTGAAACTTTTAATTTGAATTATTACAAAGTGTACTTTTAAAAAGTGTAATTAAAACTTTGTGTAAAAAGTTTAATTGATTATTTTCTTGAAGTGCACTTAAGTGGTCTTTTTATTTTACTAACATTTACTAACAAGTGTTTTTTTTTTTTTTAATATACTTATAAGATTTGAAGTATACTACAAGAGCACAATGCAATTAAGCACTTCTTTTTCACTTTCGTTCCTGCTATTCTCATATATTACTCATGAATTTTAAACAATGGGACATGATCTGAAAACAGTGTGACATAGTATATTGATTCAAAATCTGTTTCTCATCGATAAGTTCCCTCTTGAAAACGCTGTGTTCTTTCTTTGTCAACCTCCAAAGTGTTCAAATGCAAACAGGACATTGATCAAAGCTTTGGCGGGGACTATTGTGCCAATCCTAGCTCACTGACTTTCCTGACTTATCTTCGGAGTTCCTCACTTAAAGTCTCATAACTCTCTCTAAAGTTTTCTAGACAAGACTGAGAGGAGGAGCCGGGCAATCCCTCAGATTTCCCTCAGAGGAAAGATTGCAGATAGAATTCGGATGGTTTGTTTGTTTTGTTTTGACTCGAGGGTTTGAGATGATTGGAGAAGCAGAAGCAGAGATTAATAAAAGATTATATGTCTGTGTGCACAGCAGCAGAACAGAATGCTGGGAAGCGGCAGAGTTGTACCAAAGACGAATTGAAATTTAAAAGATCTTTAAAATCTTCGGCTTTTTGAGCAGACTGATATCTGCAATACCTGGTAAACAATTGAGCGTTTTGCAAACTGTGGGCAAAATAAACAACTCATGAAAAATTTAGAACATGACTAAAAAAGGAGAAGACCTCCAAGAGAATACTGTCAAAACTATAGAATTTAAACACAAGGAACAAGCAGGTACTCGATTTGTTCAAAAGGTTATTGTTTTGCTTCTTCAAATTCATTTTTACTTTAATACTGTCTGAAATGTAATTACAAGATGTAATTACAATGTAATTACAAGTTTTTCACTTTTCTTTTGTATAAATAGCAACTCAATTTTTGTTTAACTACCTTCTTTAACTACTATTTACTTACATTTAAATGAATCATTTGATTTAATGCAGTTATGTACATGTTTTGCATTGTACTTGTATTTAAAAATACCTGCATGTAATTACAACTGTAATTAATATCTGTACATCTACAATTGCACTCTTGACCCTTCCCTTACCCCTTACCAACTTAACCTGTCCCAAATCGTCCCCATATCCCACCTCAATACCAGCACGTGCTTGTACATTGAGTACATTGTATGAAACATTATTATTATTATTATTATTATTACAATTACATAGTAGTTACAGACACCTAAAGTTTGACCGAAAAGGTTTTGAAATCAATAGTCTTTACATCATTCTTTTATGATGATGGGGTTGCACTTTATTTTACAGTACATGCACTTACATGTACTTACGGTGTACATTTCCTAGAAAGTACTGGGTAATATAAAGTAACTACATGGGTTAAGGTTAGTTTTAGGGGTAAGTTCAGGGTCAGTGCCTAGTTATTACCCGGTTATTGGAATTATTATAAGTACATATTATGTACATGGGTGACAGGACTGTAAAATAAAGTGCTAGCCATGATGGTTTAACAGTGTTTTAGATTGCTGACTAATAAAAGGAATAAGGAAAGAAGCTTTGGCTGCTCTTATGAATATTAAGCATCTTCCAGAAGAGGAGTCTCAGGAAGTAATATGTGAAATGGAGATGATAGATCTCACATGGTCGATTGAAATTTCGTTGGACAAGCTTTATGGCTGTTATATTCTTCCTGTGGTCATGTTTCATTCAAATCTGCTGCGGTCTCTAGAGCATGTACTGTATGGGAGGTGTTTTGCAGTCATGTATCCGTGTATCAGAAGGTGGGTGTTTGCTGACGGGCGTTGTGTTTAATCTTTCCCTGGGATTGGTCTGTTTTGGATGAGCAGTTCAGTCTGCGCTTTCATTATAAAGCACCACTAGCTTCTTACGTCTGCATTAGGCGTTTATTTATCCCACGAAATATTTGCAGCTTGTGTCATCATAAGCTGAATGAAATGAATGAAAGGGAATGTGCTGTAAAGCCCATCAGTGTCACTCACTAGACTTGGGGCTGCATTCATTCCCAATGGAGACCTGACTGATGCAAAGACATGCTGAGAAATTTTGTCTTTTGATATAAGGGTATGTTTACATGACTATGATGTACTAAAAGAAAAGTATTACCTTTGAGTTTTTCGCATACAGAAGTCAACGTTGTCAAAACGATTCACACGGATCTGTAAAAAACGATTAAACATGCTGTATTGTTCATTCCAGGCCAGTAGATGGCGACATGTATAGACTGAACACGTAATACATATGCACATGACATCACCTTTTTCACTATTATTTTTTTGTATTTTTTTACTCAGAGACTATAACTGTATCGTTTTCAAAAACTTGCACTTTGAAACCAGTTTTCAAAAGTTTGTTTTCAAACCCCCAAAACGCTGTTGATGTGTAAATGAATAGCCAAAACGCATAAAAAGTTTCTATTTTAAGTCATGTAAATGCTCCCTCAATTTCTAGGTAAGTGACCAGCGAATTCACAAGTTGTTTGACCATTAAAGGATCCAAAATGTCACACCTCTTGGATGAAAAATTAACTAATATATATCAGTATATTTTCCACAGTTATACATTTTCTGAAATGGTATGTTTAAATATGCAAATGATCCTTAATCTAATTAAATATACACTAATTTTCAAACATTTCCAGTTCATTGGATAACGCCACGTTCATTTGTTTTTCATTTGTTGATATATTACAGTTAAAGATTTTTTGATTTCTCGTTTTTTCACTCCATAACAGCCAGAAAAATCAAATACTATATTGACCTCTCTTTTTTTGTATTATAAATGATTTATTTATCTGCTGTAATAAATACGTCTTTGGTAACACTATGTATGTTACATGTACTTGCCATAGTAATAACAGTAAATAAAGCATGAATACATGCAACTAACCCTTAACCAAACCCTACTCCAATGCTAACCCATAGTAAGTACATGTCGTTATTTAATATTACTCAGTACTCAGTACAGTACACTATAATATCATATTTTGGGTCTATATTACATTGGATAAAACATTATAATGGATTAACAGCCCTGTTGAATGTATGCAATTAGTGGTAAAGTCATTCTCTTCTGAGATTCTGTTATGTTAGATATATTGGTAGATGTGTAGATGTTTTGTATTTTTTTTTTCATCTTTGACTCATTAAAGTGAAGAAAAGTCTAGTTACATAATGCTTTTACTGTCAGTATAACGTTCATTAAAGTTTCACTTCATCCAAAAGTTGCGTCTCAGGGTCTCAGCAGGTTCCTTAGTCGATGGCTATGAACAATGTTCCAATGGGATCTCCACACCCACAGCCTCTACAGAAGCGAGCATGCATCCCAGCGGCCCACTCCTCCATCCTCTGCGTCTCCTGGGCTATGAGACTGCTGGAGCCTGAAGCTGCCCACCCTCCTGCACCTTTAACCCTACAAACAACCACAAACAGTGACTCACTGAAGACTCCTCGTGGCTTCCAACAAACCGCAAACCTCCACACTTCATGATTTTAAACAACTTCTGATCAATGTAAGAATTAAAGGAACTGTGAAGCAGGATTTAAAATAGTATAAAGACCATATAGAGTGCAGATTTGTATGTGTGTGTGTGTGTGTGTGTGTGTGTGTGTGTGTGTGTGATGTAGCTAAAGCTACAGAATTCTGAAGAATGTATTCAAAGAGAAAATAAAGTGTTACCAAAAAGAAATATTTTAAGTGATGTTACTTTAACTCGATGGTAGCCAAAACTGATTCTTCAAGATATTTTCTCGTTCTCCACAGAAGAAAGAAAGTCATCCATGTTTGGAATAGGGTGACCAACCGTCCCGAAATTGGGAGCTTTGTTCTATAATAATAATATCAATCTATAATAATGTATATAATAAAAATAATAACTGGCATTTAAAAATTAATTTGTGCAGTCGTCGTGTTCTAGCTGTGAAAATAACCAACCAATGCATCCGTGGAGAGAGGTTGGGACAGCGTGAAGGAATAAGTGCGAGCCTCATCATAGTCGGTAAACAGAGCTGACCAGCAAGGATTTCATCTCCCAAATTGCTCAAAGCTGACCAAATTGATGATTTAAAGCATGTCTGGATCCATCCTAAAGGCAAATAGTTCCAACAAACATACGCCGATCCTGTGGATGCTCGGTGCCACCCATGCAAATGGTCGAAAACCTACGGAAAAACATGAGATATTCTCCATTCATTTTAACCAATAAAAAAATTGATTGAACTTTCAGACATGACTTTCTTCTCCCAGTTTCTATGGTGTTATAAAGTCAAATGTCGAAAGCGCATCAAATGCGTGAGCAGGAATCTCCACTCGCAGGCGGATTCCCTTCTCGTGCAAAACTGGACACGCATTCTCTCTCGCTCAGATGTTATAGGCTACATACACGTGCTCCTGCTATATGTCTTCTAGTGAATCTAGAATTTTCTTCTCTCCAGAATTTAATGTTGCCAGAAGATCAACATTATAGTGTGGGCACCCATCGGCAGAAACATTATTCGGCATGTTTGTCAACGAATGTAAATCAACATATACATTGCATAATAGTAGTAATTTATTCTCACACGTGTCCCACATTGTCCCGCAAAATCCCATCTACTGTCCTGCAATAGATCAATAGACAGGTGGTCACCCTAGTTTGGAATGACATGAGGTTAGAATGTTTGTTTTTGGCTGAAAACCCTTTGTAAATGTGCACTTGTATTTTACTTCAAATATTAAAAGTATAGTTTTAAAAACTGGACTCGCAGATAATTTAATATTAATGAACTGTACAAGAGAACACACTTTCATGACTGTGTTTCTAAAGTACACGTTTAAAAAGTACACTTTGCAATAACGTCATAATGTAATGGAAATAATTGTTTTAATAATATTTTGTCCTCACTGTAAACAAACAAAAAAGTTGCTGCCTTAAAATTTTAAGTACAATGAACTTGGATGTATAAGTCATTTTAACTATATTAGTATATATTAGTTTTAATTATATTAAACTGACTTTAAAGAATGAGTTGAATCTTGTATAACTCTTGTATAAAAATAATTGAAAATTGCATTGAGTTAACTTAAATTGAGTTAATGTAAAAACTTATGTTGTCATGACTTGAGCATGTCATTTTTATAGATTATAAATTTAACCGTTGTGTTTTATTCAATATTACATCTAAAGTTAATGTATTTTAAATGTACTAAATTGCTACACATCATTACATAAGTATAATTTAGTTTACCAGAAATGTTAATCAGTACATTAACTTTAAATTTCAAAAACATTAGAAGTAATTATGAAATTACATATAAAGATGTACTTAAGTCCTATTTAAGTGTGTCAAAAACACTCCAAAGTTCAACTAACCTGTACATTACATTCAATTCATACTTATCTCAGCAATAAGTACTCTTATTAAAAGTAGCTAAAGTGTACTTTTTTCCCACAAGAAATCCCTTTAACTATGGTAAAATGTGTTTAATAGACCCTACAGAAAGTACTACTTTAGTGCTAGCAGGAAACTTATTAAAATTAGCCAGAATATTTAATGAAAGATAGACTAAAACACTGACACTGCCCAGCATTTCTGTTTCAAAAAATCTTTGAAATCGTTTAAATGCACTGAGTTTGTAATTTCAGTCTTATGAAGTGTTCCAAGAAGAAGTTTTTTCTATTTAATGATGTCCAATAATGATGAAATGTTTCCTTTTTGGCCCTTTAGCTTCACATGGGCTACATTCACACAGCAACACAATACAGCATGTTTGGAGTGCTAACTATGGATCTTTTCACACTGATCAAACACTGGCTGTGTGAATAGTCTATGATTATCTAAGTTTTGTCACAGTCTTGCAGAAGGACATAATCCACTCTCTCATTTCTTCAATTAACGGTTTCATTTTGAATCTGTCATCCCCCACTGAGATTTACTGTCAATTTTACCCCATTCTTTTTCTCTTGTTATACATAATTCATCCTCATTTATTGAGCTTAACGCTTAAATAGTGCACAGCTTTCAGCTTCTTTTTAAAACACCCCGGCTCTGTCTCATGCCGTTTGCTTTTCCCCATCTTATATTTTTGTAATGCAGATCACATTCCCTTACACTAAATCTCTGAGGACTCTCTCTATGGCCTGTCAAATATCTCACAGTTAATACACCCCACAAGTATTGTTCCTCACAGTTTGTGAGTACGCTAGTTAGAGTGTGTGTCCAGTGGAGCCTGCTGTGAGGAGCTGTGCAGATGGAGTTTGTCCTAGTGCTGGAGGGGGTCTGTATGAAAGCTTTGGCCTGTCTTTCAGCATCACTCCTCTCCGCATGGGCACAAAGCTTGACCTTGCCTCATGGACAAGTGATTTCATCTTGGTTAAATCCATCTCACATTTGAATCTGTAGCCTGAAGTCACTATAAAGTAATGGCTTCCCTTGTGAAAAAGAATTACACTTAAGCATAGTTAAACATATACACTTAAGTGCGAACTGAACACTTTTTGGACACTTAATTGCAAGTTAATTATAAGTTATGGACACTTAATTGCAAGTTATTATAATTTAAATTACATATTTATATGCAAATTCAGAATTAATGCCTAGTTCTGTCATTAGACTCTGGATGGGGCAGGCTGATGGGTCCTTAACGCAAGCTGGTGATATTTACAGCATTAACTACTCGGCACAAGCTGATTGGTTCATGTCACATCTGCAGCCAGTGAGCTTGCTTGCTCAACATTTAAATGGCTTGAGTTCGTCTAAAACCCTCCACCTTCCCCAGCTCCACATGTATAGATCTGCTATGTGTAATTGATATATGCTTATATATTTATGATATATATTTGTGAAGCAGAAGCATGTGTACATACGCACAGCAGCGTATCAGCGCATGTATTAGCAGTAGCAAGTTCCTGTACTTGGTCTGCAGAAGCACCATTAATCAACAGCAGCAGCAATAATCTTCAATAACAGCAATAATCAACAGCAGCAGCGTAGCAGATCTACACATTAAACAAAAATTCAATAAAAATGTAACAAAAATGAATAGGTATGCTTTATCACAGCTGTCTGATCTGATTTCAACCTCTTATTTGAGTCTTTTGACTCAATTTTACAAGATTGTTACAGCCACACCGGTGCATTTGTCTGTGTACAATAGTGTGTAGTGTGTGTGACTGTGTGTAAGTGAGTGTGTGTTTGAGAGGGTGTGTCTCAATGTTTTAGAGTGTAACCTCTTCCTTGCTTTTTGTTTTTTTTACTGATTTGTTGCTGAATTATTGATTTTGATTCACGCATTTAACATATCCAAATCATCTCCATGATTTTTTGTGTGTGTGTGCGTACATATAGCTAATGCGACAAAGTTCACCAAGTGTTATCTCATTCCGATGAAGCAAACTAAATAAAAAATTTCAAAACATAAATTTTTTCTGTCATTTTTGACCGAAGAGGACAATTGTAGATTAAAGCAAAATGTTTAATTTGAAATTTTTACAAAATACACTTTTTAAAAGTGTACTTCAGGGAGTACACTTAAGTAGTCTTTTAAATTTTTGTACTTCTAACATTCACAATACAAGTAAACATTCAATACAATTAAGCACACTTCTATTTCACCAGGGTTGTGTTTGTTATGTACAGGCTTGGATACAATGACCAAAACTGAGGTAAAACTCAAACAGGTAGGTTTATTTGCAGATTTTGCAGAAACAGCTAAATTATGACATTGGAGACTTTCATAACTACCTAGTCTTTGCATTACAGAAATGTTGGAGCACACACAGGAGGGAACAATGCTGAAATTAGGGATGACTGAAAGACAACTTGAATGATGTGATGACTGGAAGATGGCTTATAGATGACTGGAGTTCGATTAGGATAAGGTAACAGCAGTAATCATAAAGCAGGTACAGTAAGTAGCAGGGTGAACAGTCTGTAGCATCAGACGAGGCCAGACAATGACTGAGGGTGTGTGTCTGTGCTCTATATAGTGCTTGTAATGAGGCTTGATGAGTATCAGGTGTGTGTGGTTAAGTTCCAGAGAGGATGATGGGAAATGTAGTCCATAATCAGTACTCTGGTGTGTGAGATCATGACAATAATAAGCTTGGATAGCACACAGTTTTTTAATGCTGAAAAATAAAACTGAGTTCCACTTTATTTAAAGGTGTCCTTTTTACATTGTAATTATACATTTAAGGATGGTGTAATAACATTTAACTATACTGTACATGTACCTACTATAGGGTTAGTCGAAAAGCAACAAAGGATAGATTATGCTGCCTTCAAAAATCAGCCTAACAAAGGCATCTTAGTAGACAGGATGCACATTGAATTCCAGTGTGTTTTGATGCATGTATACAGCCGGAGAAGGCAGTATTATTCATCTTTTCGACACAGCCATTGGGTCCAGAATGCATGTATTATGGGAATGTAATCTAGCACTGCATTTTTTTTTCGATTCCTTCGGCTTTTAATAATGCATGCTAAGCAAGTGCATGTTTGCGAGCAAGCGTAATTTAGCCTCCTTCAGAAACAGTGAAATGCACTTTCTCCTTGTTTCTAGTGCAGATATGAAATCTTTGTTTTGACTATAACATTGCCAATAGCTTTTAAAAACCTGGCTGCCAAAATAGAAATGGATCGCATGTTCCTGCATTTAATTTGAAGAAATCCATAAAGTTTACCTCTTGACCCTGATAGAAGGTCTGAAGGAGGCATATTTATACCATTGTCCTCTGAAAGGTCTCTGATTTAAAAAACAAAAACACACTTTATCTTGCAAAGGATCATTGCTATTAGCCTATTAAATGGCAATTCACTAATTAAAGGAACTCTGAATGTAATTACCTTCTAAACCTTCCTCTAAACCACTTTTGCACAAAATAAATGCTGGGATAGACCTGGCAAATAGTAAATGTCATTGGCATATTGTAAAGGCCAAGTTCATACAGCGTGCAAGGTGAAAACTTGCAAATAAGCAGGAAACAATTAAGTGTAAATGTAATTAAATCCGTGGTAATGGCTTTATATGATCTGCCTGGCTAAAGTATAAGTTCTATTACCTTCTAAGCACCTTCATAACACTAAAGTTAAATATTACACAAATCCTGCAGCTCAGGGCTACACAAATTAAATGAAACTATACTGAGAAGTGTGTTGTGCCATTCAGTGCTATAGTTCTGATATGAGCTCAAAAGCTGTGATGGCCCATCTCAAGTTCAAGAAAAGAGAGCTGTGGGAGCGGAGCAAAGCCAGTGGAGCGAAAGCTAATGAACATCACCTGTGTGACACACCGGTCTCGAGTTCCACGGAGGAGCGACGATAGTGGAAGGCACGGGAGGATCAGGCCATTATATGTTGTTATTTTATTATGTTATGTTCGGTAGTCAGCAGAAAGGCGTGTACCACCTGTTTCATTTTGTTGTTTACATTTTATTTAGTCATTTAAGTTTTAAGAAAGTGCTCTTATTCGTATGTCTAATAAGGCGAACACCTTATTCCTTTACACCCAAACCTTTCTTGTCTCGTCACATTCATTTATGAATTAGATGAGTCACGATAATTTCATAAAAAGTTTGTTTTAGTCTGTTGCTGTCAGTCACTGAACTTTTCTATTGTGAAAAAATTCTCTAATACTTACATATACCAAAAATTTTCATCAAACTCTTGTTTGTTGTGACAGTGACAGTAAGTCCTGCCTCCTTTGATTTGATTGGCCATCTCACTAAGAGCTTTGCAGGTAAACCACACTCCTCTGGCCTCAAGAAGTGCTAAGGTCTTTATTAGTAGACCTGCCTCCCATGATGGTGAAGCTGGTCAAATCCTGCTCAGAGCAGTGCGAGTAGGACCAATTGGTGCCGTGACCCGGATGGGAGTGAGATTTAGAGGGGTGAGTGTAATATAATCCAGCTAGTAAAAGCTCAGCAGGTAAACCGCATTCTCTTGGCCTCAACAGGCACAACAGTGACTGACATTAGAGGCTGCAATCTTTAGCATCCTTTTATTGTGGATTGATTGTGGATTTTATTGTACATTAATTTGCAAATTAATTGCAAAACATCTTTCTGTTAAGTTGGGTAAAGGTAAAGGTATTTAATATCAAAAAAGTATAGCCTACATATCACCTTTAAAATTGTTTTGGATATTACCAACATTTGTTCAGAGTTATTTATGCCCCTGTCAAAAGTGCTTTGAAACTTTTCAATGAGGGAAAAATAACTTAGTATACCATGATATAGCAGCTATTTTTTATATGAATTTGATATACTCACATATTGAGGATAATGGCACAGTATGACATTTGTTTAGAAGAAATGAGGTCAGAAAATCTGCATCTCGTCCTCAGTGATGGGAGAGGAGTGCAGGTATCACTGAACAACATTCATAGAGCAACATCTGGACTTGCTATTTAGAAATTAATCCCTGTTTTAAAAACACCTGTGCCTTAACCTGATACGGGCAAAAGAGGGAGACACAGATGACGATGACCATGTTTTATTCCCTCACAGTGACTTATCATTCCAACAGCATGCCTGTGTTTCCTCTTCATGATTAAATCCTGTCACACACAAGTCACCTCTCTTGACCCCATGAGGATCACATGGAAAATCACAGTTGTTTATATCTCAGCATAACCAATCTGGAGTAAAAAAAATGCAATTGAAATTTGAATTGAAACATGTCATGGATTGAAATATATTTAAATATACATTTGTAATAATGAAGTTGTAATTTAGTAAATTTAATATTATATAAATTTTATATATATATATATACAGCTCTGGAAAAAATTAAGAGACCACTGCAAAATTATCAGTTTCTCTGCGGTTACTATTTATAGGTATGTGTTTGGGTAAAATTAACATTTTTGTTTTATTCTATAAACTACTGACATTTTTCCCAAATTCCAAATAAAAATATTGTAATTTAGAGCATTTATTTGCCAAAAGCAACAACTGGTCAAAATAACAAAAAATATGCAGTGGTCTCTTAATTTTTTCCAGAGCTGTATATATATATATATATATATATATATATATATATATATATATACAGAAGTGCATCAAAATGCAATGCATCAAAATAACTGCACTATTTAAAGTATGGCTAAATGTTATTGAAACGTTGAAATGCACTTGCATATGACAAACTCTAGGGCATGACAGATGGCATGTCTGTTCTTCCAGATTTTGACATGTATCTGAGTGAAACGGCTGCTTGAACAAGGGCGGAACTTGATTTTGTCCATCGGGAATTAATTGGATGGTTGTGATTTGCTATTGGTGTGATCTCATGTTTGCCCCGCTCTCACGCCAGTATAGGTGATGAAAGCCAACTGTCTGGGCCAATTTTTTGTGCTTGAACAAACCATAAAGTCGCATGGAAATAAGTAACTCTCCATACCAGCAGGTGGCAATAGTTTATATTCATCATTTAACAAAGAAAACCGTAAGAGCTAGTATTGTGGGTAAGCTCTTACTTAGCACTCACACCAACTTTCAAATTTGATGAAAGTCATCACAGATAAGATGATGTAAAATTAGAAGAGCCTTTCTGTTTGTACCCTCTTGACCCCATTGTTTGACCTTAAACTCTTGATATTACCCCCCCCCCCACCACCACTGCCAATAATAAGTAAACAACAGCCTGAGGCTGATAAAAAGTGACTATAATTTTTTATTTTTGAGTGAGTAAAAACTTCCAATATAGAAAATCTCCTTGTTAGTCACACCACCTACATGCCTGACAAAATCTGAAGTTTATTTCTTCCCAGCATTCTCTCCTGGGTTTTCCCCCAAAAATCTCACCTCAGATTTACTTTTTTTTTTCCTTTGCTGTTTTCACTTTCTGGTTCCCCTCCTCTCTAGGTTATCTTATTCTCTAACTTTGTA
Organism: Zacco platypus; assembly: GCA_038088235.1. Taxonomy (NCBI): domain Eukaryota; kingdom Metazoa; phylum Chordata; class Actinopteri; order Cypriniformes; family Xenocyprididae; genus Zacco; species Zacco platypus. Next base: position 33,652,149 of record CM076083.1, on the reverse strand, counting down.
GGTGCTGCGAGCTGTAATTTGTTAGATCCCAGCTCTTTTTTTTAATAAAGTAGAGAACTATAACCGCGCGCCCCTGCCTTCAAGCCAGATAGTCTCTGGTGATGAATAACTTTTGGCATTCTCATTGTAAGAAATATTGCAATGTTGCAGAGAAACTACATGATTTTCATTCGGTGAGCATGGCATGAACATGATTAAGATCTGCGAGAATTCAGGGCTATGTGGAATAGGTAGAATAGACACGTACTAGCGGCCAGTTTGTTTTTTGTAAAGTCATGACCAATAAAAATACTCACTGTAAATGGGACTGGAAAAGTAATTATTTTACTTCTTAGATGTGAACTTCTGTAAGATTCTACACCAAAAAAAAGAAAATTGTTCAGGTAGCAATAGCATAATCGACAAGGTTTGTAATGTATATGACTGTTTGTTTGAAAGGACATACTCCAGAAATCTATGATTCGTCATCTCTCAAGTCAGAGGTGAGCTTTCAATAAAACCAAGTTTGGTTCAAGTGGGACTTCAAGCGGGAAGTAGTGTCAGGAATTAATTATGTGGAAATCCTGCGAGCAGGAATCTGAAATGAAACATGATTAAAGTGTACGCTAGCACGCTTAACACAGACTGGACGCTCTGTGAGTTAAACTACAATATGACAGCAAGCACTATGACCTTCTATCAACATGGTTGGTCTCAGTAACAGGGTCTGACATTTCACGTCAGTGCGAGCTGAGAGCATGTAGGTCTGTTGAGCTGAAACCTCACTGTGAAAATTTTGTTCCAATGCTATTAAATTATGAATTTAAAATTTTTCAAATGACAATCGACTAGAGAAATTCTTTTTACGCCATGCCCCATAATGACAAAGAAAAAGCAAGTTTTATTAAACAGAAATGACGTTTACAACCAAGTCTTTTTGAGTATGATGCAATAAACTTTGCAGATCTGAGAAGAATTTCTGACTTTCTTCTCTGTAAATCCTCTCAAGCTCTGTCAGAATGAATGTGGACTGTCAGTGGATGGTCTTTTTTAGGTTTCTCCACAGATGTTTGATCGGGCTCTGGCTGGACCACTCAGGGACATTCACAGCCTCTCTTGTTTTGTCTTGGTCATCTGCTTAGGGCAACCCCTGCTCAGCTCCAACCCTGTTCAAACTCACTTGCCTGTAGCTTTCTCATAAGAGTGTGTTTGGGTTGGAGCTACACTCTGCAGGAAAGTGGATCTCGGGCACCAGAGTTCCCCAGTTCGGGCTTAGGGTCATTGTTCTGTTGGAAGATGAACCTTCGGCCAAGTCTGAGGTTCTGAGCGCTCTGGACCAGATTTTCATTAAAAATATCTCTGTATTTTGCTGCATTCAGCATTCCTTCTACCCTGACGAGTCCTCCAGTCCCTGCCGCTGAAAAACACCCCCACGGTATGGCATGCTTCGCATTTAAAGCAGGTCTTCATGTGCCTTCACTGAGGAGAGGCTTCTTTCTGGCTACTTTTGCTTTAAAGCCCAGATCAGTGGAGTGTTGCATTGACGGCTGTCTGTCTGTTCGTTTCTCCCATCTCCACATATGATCCCTGGATCTCAAAATCCCCACAAAGATGGCAATATCCAAAATCCTTGACCTTTTGGGGACATGTTTTGGTCCAATGAGGAAAACAGCTTATTAAGCATACAAAATGTAAAAATGCAGAAAGTTTTCTGTGATGGGTAGGTTTAGGGAGAAAATATACCATTTGTACAGTATATATGTAAAGTCCTAATGAAACGATGTGTGTGTGTGTCAAAGAAGAAAGTACATATCAAGAAACCTTTGCTACTGATTCCACTCCAAAGCCGCCAAGTCATACATCCTTATTGCAGATTTCTGTTTTTATGTTTCCATTTCCTGCTCTCTAGTTTGATCCTCACCGGAAATTAGTTTCACACTGCCTCATTACTATGGAATTGTGGAACAAAGCGTTTGAATAATATGCCATGGAAGTATTTAATCGCTGGCAGATTGAAAAAGAAAGAAAATGAATAACAGAGATGAGAACATGAGAAATGCAAAAAAAAAAAAAATAATCTAGAAGCAAAACTACAGTATGTTCCCACAGGCTCTATGATTATGGAACAGATGGCCATAGGATATTAGAACTGCTGAATCAACTCTTATCTAAAGATGTATGTTATAGAAATACATAAACCAAAGACATACAATTCAGTTTAATGCAGTGAGCAGAGTTGCATATGTAATGCCTAATGCCATGCTAAATACATTAAATAAAGTTTAAACATGCTGTGCGTTTACTATTCCTCCCTCAAGCAAGTTCATGGCAGCCCTATGAACCGTACACAGGGAATTGATGAAATTTGGCACACCTATTGGGGTGGTCCTGAATAGTAATCTGTCCAAATTTAGCATCTCTAGGATCAACTCTGTAGTGCCACTATCTATTTACTTATAACTTTTGAACCCTTTGTCATAGAAATGACTTTCTTCATTACTTTTCTTATGCTGATCACAAAATTCTGCCTTTTACAGCAGTCGCCATTTTGAGAGTAACTGCATTCTATTTTTCAACACTCCTTCCAATTTTAAAACAAAATTCGCTCAGATCATCATTGGACTGAGCAGAACTGCTATTGTCATCCTTATGAATGACGCAAAGTCAACAATGTTGAACCAAAATTGGATGTGTCTTGGTAACTCTTGGTTTGCTACAGCGGGACCATGATCTGAGGGTTCATGCCAAATTTGTGATCAATACCATCTATACATCAAGAGATCTTTTTGCTCTTAACTTGCAATGTTTGTTGAAAAAACATGTCTACATATTGCTTGAGTCATGCCGAAACTGTCTACACCCATCTTGCTAGGATTAGACAAACTGCCTGTTCATCATTTCAAAAAATGTCCTAATAATATTTTTCTTTCTCCTATTAATGCAAATTTTGCTAGATATCATCATCAGCATGTCGTGAAGGAGCCTCAAACGTTGGAAGAGAGCAGCGCCACCCAGCATTCGACAAAACAAAGATGTTTTTACAAAATAACTTTTAAAAAATGTCCAAATTCATATATTCCTTGCCTCATGCTGATTATGAAGATATCTCATTTGACATTTTACCAACATTTAGGCATTTTGAGTATATGTTTTTTCTTATACTGTTATCTCCAGTTTGGTCTAAAATCCATTCATATGATGTTTGGACTGAAAAGATTTTTGATATTTGCCGTTTCCTGTGTTTTGTTCTATGTTATGTTAGTTTAGCATGCTAAGCATCCCGGTTAAGTTAGCTTAGCATGGTAATCGTTTAGCATGCTAAGTACTGCTGTTGTGTGTTCACACTCACATTTAAAGCTCTCCCCAGAATCGTTGCAAACATGTGTCCTCTGCGAGACATGGTGTGGTAAGCGATGAGCACCTGACAGGTTATGGGTCCGACTTACAGCATATGTGGCACATCGTGTACCCTACGAATTTGACATGCTACCTGTATTTGCAGTACCTTCAGAGCTTGGCCATGTTTCGCTAGTTGCAGCAATATTTTATCACCTTGCTTCCTCCCTCTCTCCCTTCCTTCCTCCCCTCCATTCTTCATTTATTCATTTGGTCCTGAGACATGATTTGGATTTTTTTCAAATCTCTGAAATATTAACGCTGTCATACAGTAGTTGTGAAACAAAGAGTCCGGTGAGGTTATCAAAGTTATGAGCATGTTTGACTGGCATAATCATGTATAATCAAACAGAGCCACTTGCGTGGTCTCTGAACACCAGGGGAGTCTTATGACGCATGACAGCTTGATTACAGTGGAAGCGATGAGACATGCTATTATGAATAATGTATCTTAATTATTATAACTCTTCCTTGTGCTTCCTCCCAGGTGATAACACACCAATGCACTCTTATTTATAGAGTCATTATAACAGGCATACCAGAGTTACATTTGCATGTATCAGTATTCATAGAGCTCTATAAATATGACGGCTTTTGTCAGATAACAGCTCTACATCCAATTTAAAGTGTGCATGCTGGCGTGAAGCGGCGCTTTTATGTCCTGCTGTTTTCAAGGAAGCAGTTTAATGCTGCTTTATCAATTAGACTAATGGCTGACCAGAAGAGAGAGCACTGGGATCTGTGGGAAGACCAGTTGTGTGTGTGTGCGATGTCTCAGGTGGTGTTCGGTATCAGTCTTGCACTCTGCTGCCGTCGAGGCTCTGTTCTGTCCTCAGCTGTCTTCTCTGTCAGCTTAGATTTACATTACTAAAACACTATATCACTCCCAGTGCTATGCTGACAGCTGTGTCGGGAGATAATATTTATTTTACTGAACTGCCTGCCTTTCTTTACTTTTGCATTTTCACACCCTCATCTTTCCCCCCTGATGGCTCATAGCAGTCTGTCTGTCTGTTGTTTTTCTGTCTCTCTTTCTGGCAAGAATACCCCAGTAACCACAGATAACTTCAGCTCTAAAAGAAACACCGTGGAACACCTAATACCCAAAATCGGAGGGAAACGACCATTGCTTCTAAGCATTACCAACAATTTTAAGTAGAATACAATTGCCCTTAGTTTATACTCTCACGCCACACATCATGTTCTCACACAGTGGAAAATACATCGCGGAGCAAAGAGGACACTGACAATGCGTCGACAGACAGGTTACGTTTGATATGAAATAGTTTTATATTTAAAATACTGTAATTTTTTAAAGAAGTTTAAACAATAAATAGCGTATAGTGTCTCTTTAATGTGTCGTGACAGATCGCTGTAGCTCCTTCAAGCGGCTCGTGAACCAACATCTCTTCATACTAGTTCATTTATAGCATCAAATAAACATGAATGAACTTCAGAAGGAATGTTGTTTCAAGCACGAAAAGACATGAACACACTTTGTCGGACAAAATGGCGGATTCGGGGTTATGATTGGTTTGATCGCCTGTCAATCAAACTGCCGGAGAATAAGCTGAACTTTAATTGGGTTTTTTTTTTTTGACCACTTAAGTGCCCCTGTATTCATAATTATATTATATATTAGTTCACACCTGTTTCATATTGAGTTCATTATCTTGTGTATATATTGGGGCTGTTTACATGACACTGTTTTCAACTAAAAACTGAGAACTTTTTTTAATGGTTTTTGGCCATTCATTTACATAACAACAGTGTTTTGAGGACCTGAGAAGGTAAATTTTTGAAAAAGGAATTCAAAGTTCGAGTTTTTGAAAATGATACCGTCATCATCACCATGAAAACTACACAAATGTGAATTTGTGAAAATGGTGACATCACGCATATTAATGGGACCCATCATACACCAATGCGGCGCCAGGTGTGACGCGAGTGTTTTTTGCTTGCTTCAGCCCAATGCAGTTATCATTTTCACGTCCTGTGCCACTTTATTTAAATAGCAAATGCATTTGCACCCATTTGTGCGCCCATGAGCGTGCTGGTCTGAAAACGAGGTGTGTTCAAGCGCATTGTTGGCATGTTGCTAATTTGAGGTAAATGAAATAGACTGCGCCATTGATCAATAAAAAGATCAATGTCGCAATAATTTTTTTTTTGTTATAGCGCGTTAGTAATTTGCACTTATAGCACACAAACATGCCAAATATTAAAAATAAAAAGGATACAATGCAAAAGATTATTATTGTGTGCATCAAGATAAAAATGCTTTGGTGAAATCCGGCATATCCCTTAGATGGTCGGCTTAAACCTTGCGCACAAGCAGATCTGTTTCCTCGCTAGAGAACCATTCAGTTTTAAATTTCCGCCATGAAAATAGTGAATCCACCATGGCGCGAACGCAACTGGCTTTTAAAGGGTATGGGAGATGAAACTCTGATTGGATTATTGCACGTTACAGCAAAAACACACCCACAACTCATTAAGAGAATAGGGACAACCCTTTTAGACCACACGCCGGGGCACTGACCATTTTTCCCATTATTAAACTAGCAAAAATTGATTTTTGGAAAGTGGAATGAAAAATGAAAAATGGAAAGTGCACTTGTTTCATGTGGTTTAGACCATGTGCTTAGATCATTAAAATAGGGCCCTACTTATTCAGTCTATAGGCGCATTGTAACACAGTCAATATGTCAAGGTTTAGGAAGGAAGAGGACGGGAACCGGTGAACATTCAACGTAACTTTTAATATCCAAAATAAATAAATAAACAACAAAACGAAAGTAAAATGGCGGCAGTTCCTCATGGAGACTGCCGCCCACACAAACAAAATAAAACACAACATAAAATCCAGGCCTGGTCCTCTCTCGTCCTTCACTGTCGTCGCTCCTCTTTTATGCTTCAGGAGCTCCTCCGTGAGAGATACGAGACCGGTGTAGTGTGCAGCTGACGCTCATTATCACTCGCGTCACCGGCCTCGCGCCGTTCCCTCACGGCTCTCGCCCGCCCTGCTGGTCACACGCGTATTGTTTCTTTAAGTGCTTTAAGCAGATATTATTTCTATGCACCATCATAACATTAACTTTTATCAAGGTTGAGGCACATTTTGTCAAGATTGTTTTGTGGTCCTGTCACAATGTAATCCAGAGAGAGGGTGAAAATTGCTTGTGAAAAAAATAAATAATATTATAAGGGAACCACAGGGAAAATTAAATATTAAAAAATGTCTACTGCATGTGCCTTTAATAATATATATGAGGCAGTTGACAAGAGGTACTACATGCTCTCTCATGGAAAAACTTGAAACAACTGGATCATGAATTCATCACAAGGGCAGTGCCAATTAAGAAACTGACCTTTCATGATGATCTGAGATCTATTTAATATTCTGTTGTAGATGATAAAAAGCTGATATCTCATCTCAACCTAGAATAAAAGTCGTACAGTGGCTTCTAAGACTACATCTGACGTTTGTTCCCATTTATATTTGGAAATAAAGAGAATTTTTTTCTCTTTTTTTTCGGTTGGTAAAATGAAGAAGAAATATTTATTATTCTGTTGAATTTCTTGGTCATTAATCATATAAGCAAATTTTGTTTTAAATTTGAAGAACGCAAAACCGATTCATTCTCACAGCGAGCGCATTGTCAGTAGAACTAAAACTGGAAAGCAATTAGAGCAGATTAGTGTGCTGCCACTCTCGGGAAGGGAACCTAATTAACGGACGTGTTCTTTGTCCTTGCTGCTAAATTCTCCTTGATACATTCTCCCACTGCAGTCTCCCTGTCTGTAAGGAAATCCCAAAACACCCTTTCAAACTATTGTTAGACCGGCGTTTTGCTGGACAGTAAGCTTAATCAAAATCATATCAAATTAAAATACAAAGAGATATTACTGTAGATTGGTTACATTGTAATTGTATAATATACTGGGGAAAAAATGCCAGGCATGCATCAAAATCTAATAAATTCTAATTAAAAACAAATATAGGATTATGTGTGTTCATGCCTTGTCATAATGCCTGTAATTAGTTTCCAAATCCATATAAGTCTGTTTTTAAATTTTTGGAATAAGTTTAATGAAAGTTCAGATTTTTGCACAGAGTGTCATTTGAAATCAACAAAAAATGGCATCTGTTTCACCAGTCAGTTGCGGACATATTTCTGTTTGATGTGTCATTATATTAGAGGCACTGTTACCTGGTAAGCTTCAATATTTCACAAGAGGATATAGATGTGAATTAATAAAGTAATTTTGCTGTCAACAACAAAGTACTTTGTTGGATGGATCCATTTGCAGTTATGAGTGCCATCGTAGATAATAATAATTTTGAGTCCCAGGACGAGAGCTCTGAATAGAATCTTGAGATGTCAATTACAATGCCAGCAACTGAATCCTCAATGTCAAAGAAAAAAAAAAGTCAGGGAATCATACAGGTTACAAAGAGGTGTGATTACGGTCTGTACAACCACAGTGGTATGAAAAAGTGTTTGCCCCCCTTGATGTGATTTCTTATATTCTTGCATGTTTGTCACGCTTAAATGTTTCAGATCATCAAACAAATTTAAATGTTAGTCAAAGATAACACAAACACAAAATGTATTTTTTTAAATGAACGTTATTATTGTTAAGGGAAAACAAAATCCTGCAGAATCCAAGTTCGCTTCGGTTTAAAGTCACGAACAGAAGGCCGGACATTCTCCTTCAGGATTTTTTTGGTACACAGTAGAATTCATGATTTCATTTATCACAGCAAGTCTTCCAGGTCCTGAAGCAGCAAAACAGCCCCAGACCTTACATTTACATTTATTCATTTGGCAGACACTTTTATCCAAAGCGACTTACAAGGGGAACAATTAGGGGTTTCGTGCCTTGCTCAAGGGCACCTTAGTCATGGTAACAAAGGTGGAGCGAGTGCTGCTCATTCACAATCCCCACCTTCAATTCCTGCCAGCATGGGAATCGAACCAGCAACCTTCAGGTTACAAGCCCGACTCCCTCAACATTAGGCCACGACTACCTTCACACTACCATTTTACTCTTGGTATAATGATCTTTTTCTGAAATGCGGTGTTACTTTTACTCCAGATGTAATGGGACACATACCTTCCAAAGAGTATTTTCCCAAAAGTCTTGGGGATCATCAAGATGTTTTCGGGCAAAAATGAGACGAGCCTTAATGTTCTTTTTGCTCAGCAGGGGTTTTCGTCTTGGAACTGTGGCATGCAGGTCATTTTTGCCCAGTCTCTTTCTTATGGTGGAGTCATCAACACTGACCTTAACTGAGGCAAGTGTGAAGTGTGGCCTGTAGTTCTTTGGATGTTGTTGAGGGGTCTTTTGTGACCCCTTGGATGTGCTCTTGGGGTAATTTTGGTCGGCCAGCCACTCCTGGGAAGGTTCACCTCTGTTCCATGTTTTCACCATTTGTGGATAATGGCTCTCACCGTGGTTCGCTGGAGTCCCAAAGCTTTAGAAACGGCTTTATAACCTTTTCCAGACTGATAGACCTTGAATCTTTCTTTCTCATTTGTTCCGGAATTTCTTTGGATCTCAGCATGATGTCTAGCTTTTGAAGATCTTTTGGTCTACTTCACTTTGTCAGGCAGGTCCAATTTAAGTGATTTCTTGATTGACAGGTGTGGCAGTAATCAGGCCGGAGTGTGGCTAGAGAAATTTAACTCAGGTGGGATAAACCACAATTATGTTTTAACAGGGGGAGGTAATCACTTTTTCGCACAGGGCCATGTAGGTTTAGATTTTGTTTTCCCTTAATAACAACCTTCATTTAAAAACTCCATTTTGTGTTTACTTGTGTTATCTCTGACTAATATTTAAATTTTGAACAAACATGCAAAAAAAAAAAAAAAGAAATCAGGAAGGGGGCAAACACTTTTTCACACCACTGTATGTAACACTCTGCTTAACCATTGTGGCATGATCACTGTTGGAGAAATATTCATGGCTGCTTTCTAAAACCGTAGTCCATAATTTTAAACACATCGGATAAGACTTTCATTAATGACGTAACCTTCAGGTTAACTTCTGCTAATTAATCTAATCAAGAAAGTAATTTAATGTCAGATTATTGTACTTCATTTACATGAACAACAAACAGCCATTCGTTTTAAACTCACATTAACATGCAGTATATAACTGACGTGCTCTTTAAGGGTCGGTCACACCACACTTTTCATTCCATTGACTTCCTTTATGTGAATGCGGGAGACAGGAAACGCAAGCTCGAGAGAATTTCGCTGCTTTCCAAAGTTCAAGTTTTGTGAACTCTGCAAATTCATATCACTTGAAAACGTGTCACCAATAGAAGATTGATCACGATGTGCCCTCTTCGCTGAATTAAAATAATGCAAACCTTAAATCTGCAGGATTGCTGCATTGCAGTAAAGTGGAGTACACTGTATATTTTTACATTTTGGACATATTATATGTTGAATTATTTATGCTGCAATGTGTAATGTTTTATTACGACCATTACAGTGTACGTAAAAATTTACCGCAGCTTTACTTCCATAGGCCATTGATTCAGCTTTCTCCACAACGTAATTTCTCAGAAATACTGGTATAACAAACATGGCATTTGAAGAATATTTGAATATTTTTGTTTGCCGTCGTTCTCCGTCCTGCTGTTGATTCATCTTTACCTCATACTCCATAGTTCCCTAATGCACATGCACATTCTTCAAAAATGGCTCTGATTGTTGACATGCTAAAAAATATTGATTGATTTTTAAATGGAATGAAATATATAGAATCTTAGCTATAATATTCCCAAGAGCATATAAGAGCTATAAGTGCATGTCACACTAAAGAGAGAGCTGTAGTTCCAACCACACAAGTTGGCGATGCTGTTTGTGAGTCTTTATGTCGAAAACAATTTCAGGAAGAGCAGAATTGTTCAACTATGTTGTTAATGACAGAACGTGTGACTACAGTTGGCTAACAAAGCTTTTGGGAAACCACATAACTTGTTCTTTTGACAAATCACATAACATACAGGATTATGCATTTATGCTGTTTACAGGAAGCCACATAGTAAAAAAGATTTTTCACAAACATTGAATTTGGATGTGTATTTCAGACATAGTCAGTAATTCGGACACAAATGCTGCTTTAATTGCACATTTGACTCTAATCTTGTATCTGATGAATGTTATCTGCCTGATGTGCAGATATGTTAAGCAGGGAAAGATGGAAATTAAGATTAAGTGTACGTGCATGCTTTGAATATCCAAGGACTTATTGCTTTGGAGGGAAAATGTACAATGTGCGAAACTCATGTCTGTTTCACTTGAAAGTCTGCTGGTCTGAAGCATTATCCTTTGAGAAAATGCCATTTCCTTTCTTCTCCTCTCTTCCATTCCTGCTGGAGTTGGCTTGTCCTTGATGTTGTATGAATCCAGGCATGGATATGCTGCAGGTGATAAAGCAGTGTTCTGATTGGCCAGTACTGAGGTGGGCACATCATCATCATCATCATCACCCAGGCAGTTGTGATCACACTGCACCATCACGCCTGCTTATTTAATAAAAGCTTGTACTGCGCTCAGTCCTGTGAGACCTCCATACATACATAAACAGGCAACGGAATGACGCCTAAGTGGATTTTGACCCATCTAAATATTTAATAATACATTAAAAATACAATTCACACAGACAGTGACTTTAATGCACTTCTTTTATGAAGAATACATCTGAATAAAATTGTATTTAGATACTTTTGAGGGGCTTAAAGTAAAAAATGTCTGTCTAGTGTTAGGTTTATGTTTGTATTTTTTTCCTGTAACCTTTGTTCCTGCTTCTCCTTTGTTGCTATAGTTACTAATTTGGTTTCTCTCATTATTGATTCTTTTCACCTGTGTCTCATCTAGTTTCTTTTGTTAGCCCTGTGTAGTTAAGCCCTGTCTTTTTAGTCATTCCTGGTCTGTTCTCGTTTGCATGTGACATGGTTTGCAGTTGACATTATTTGCAGTTTTCCTGGTTTATTATATTTGTTCTCCAGTAGTCTTTTCCGTGTTTGTTGGCTACCACACATTAACAAAAGAACCGACCTAGATGAGATTATGAAGCTAGCAGCTATGTACTCTGTGGAGTAGTTCCTTGAGCTCAGGCACCAGGTGTCCTGGAGTGGATGCCACCTTTAAGATCTGTTTCGTTCCAGTAACCCCACCTGCCTCGGAACTTCTCCTTTGTCATTCCCCACTCCCCACCACAGACTCAGAAGCCATGCAGCCACGAAGCCAGAACCAGAACTGACGTTAAATGTGGAGTCTGATCAGGTGCGAAAGCCAGCACCAACATCTGTACCAAAGGGCATTTTAGTGGAGGTTGATGGTATGGAATGTAACCCCACCCATTCTTCCACCAATGAGAAGTGCTTGCTATACCTGGGCTATGTGTAAATAGATTGATTTGAAATGTATCTGTTTTCTTCAAAACTCTGCTGATCCCATATGGTCTCAAGTGTCCTTCATTGCCACTGGTACCACCCAGCCATCCACTCCCTCCTCCTCTGACAACGCCATTCAGTTCCTCTTCGCGTCTTCCTCTTGCGTTCCTCCACTAGCTCCCTTTGGCTCCTTCTTCAGTGGCACTGTCCAGCTGCTCAGATCTGCCTTGAGCTTCCTTTTCTCCACCCCTGGTGTTTTGATCGCCTGGCTTCACCTCTAGCCTCCAAGCCTTCGACTTCACCTTGATTCACCGATCCAATGGCACCTCCTTGGATCCACGCTCCCTCGGCTCCACCATCACACGTTATCCCTCAGGCTCCGCAAAGCTTCCTTGTTCCTCTGGCCACACCTTGGTCCATCGTCACTCGGCCTCTTTGCCTCAGATTTCCAGGTCACTGGCTGTATCTTGACCCTCCATCCCTCTGGCTCAGCATGCTTCATCCTTCCTTCCGCTTTTACCATTGTCCTCATTCCCACCGGTTCCACCCTGTTTTGATAAGCCCTCGGTTCCACCTCGGTTCTGCAAGCCTGTGGCTACACCTTGGCCCTCCAGGTGTGCAGTATCACCTCGGGTCTTTGTCTCCTCGGCACTTTATGGGTCTCCACCCCCCTCCTGGCTCCACCTTCTTCTCCCTCCATCATCTCTTCCATGACTCCTCCCTCTGGACTATTCCTACTCCTCTTTGGACTATTCCAACCATTCCCCCATTAAATCTTTCTTTCCCAATGGACATTTTTCATTTTTGAAAAGTGGACTTGTTTTTCTGTGTTTCTACTATTTCTTCTATAAGTTTAGCTTATTAATAGAAACTATTTTGTTTGATTTTCCAAGTCTTCTTTGTCTGTTTTGGCTAACATACCTTAGCATCCGGAAATACATGGGCTCACATAATGTGTTTAATGGCAATTTTCGTAAAAAATACATTTACACAGTTATATCATACTGTTATATGTCATCAACACAAATCACATAATGTAGTCACAATCATTTGTTCAATAATTATTTTTAAAAAAGTGCTCTAAAGGCAAAGATAGCTTTGTTTGAGAAACTGAGAAAAATATTATGAAGGGAAAAGTGCAGTTTAATGTGTGTGTGTGTGTGTATTAATGTAAGTTTAATGTGTGAAACTGTGACTACTTCTGCACCTAATTCCCTTTCCTAGCTAATATTTCAATGCTGTCAACAGAACATTAATGAATGAACTCAACGTTAGCATGAAGCACCTCAACACCAGCTATTAACACATAATAACTTATAAATCATAAGCTGCTGGGCAAATACAGTCAGGGAGCTTCACAGAACTGTGCGTAGAGTCGGAGGCTGGTATGACGCTAGTGTTTCTGTCTTCATCTCTGATCTCATTTTGGAGAATACGTGATTATTAATGGAATTCAAGCTCATGGCACACCGACAGTAAACAGTGCTAGAAATCTTCAGGAAAAATACCTTTAATTTTAAATTCACATTTATTTTAATTACATTTTATAATTTAATTTGAAAAAGTTGCTAAACTTTCAAGTTTGGTCATATTTTCCCATCTCAGGCTGTAACACTTGCCACATTATTTAATGTATGGAATTCATATAAAAAAAATTGATTGTTTTTTTAAAAAATATTATATGATAAAATATATAATAAGAATGTATAATATAAATTCGAATTATTCTAAACATTCTACTAAAACATTTTAAATCATATTTTATATTAGTTGCCTTTAACTCCTATGTACTTGCACAGAACACTACACAATAAGTGCATTGAATCTTATGACTAATTTAAATTTTTAAAGTTAAAGATACTTAATATAAATTGGGACCCATTTTTCTTTAAAACTTTGTAAAGATAACAGTAAATCAGTTGTATAGCACAGAGTATGGTATAGTGCTCCATGAATTAAAGTGCACAAAATTCAACCCTGTTTCAAGTATGAGTTATAGAGCAAAATTTAGGCATAACTTGACCACTTCATGGGGACTCCACTGACACCTTGAGCTAGCATGCTTAAAATCTCATACAAATATTCATAGCTAATTTGTCAGTGTCTGCATTTAAATCATAACACGTAACACAATTACTGTGAGATGAAATGGATTGAGCTCTGCACAGATTAGATATTTCCTTTCTGCCCAAATAGATTGCGCACATTAAAAGGTTTGAATGTATTTCAAAAATGAGAGTTATGAAATATTCACTGCATGCATAATGTCTGATCCTAGTTTACATATTTTACAGAAGAGTAATTTTCAAACTACTGACGTTCATTTCATCTTTATGCGTAATTCTCTGTACAGCTTCTTGTTTTTGTCAGAAACACTTGTTTGTGCAGCTGCAGTGAATCATGACGTTATTGATCATAAGATCAGAGCGAGATTATACTGTGGGTCTAAGGGTCAGCTGGCTGGAAATGAAACCGCCGCTATGGGCCAGAGAGGTTAATGAGTAATTAGCGGCAATATTTGAAACTCAGTATGAAAGAGTTTATACTTATAACTTATAGCTTGTGCTCGCACTTGTGTACTAGAGAATGAACGTGATTCAAAGCCATGATAATGACAATGAAGTTCTTTAATGTTGATTGCTTACAAGTAAAAACAAGTTGGAAATACCTTTGCAGCGACATATTGTTAATCCCAACACCTTCCATTCAGCTGAGAGCGATGTTTAGATGAATATGTAAACAAGGTTGGGCAAAGATACATCAAAATGTATTTTAAAATAAAATGCCAAATACCTTACTTTTAAGTGTATCAAAATAAATTACAAAATACAGTAGCCACACCATGTATCAAAATAAACTACTGTATTTTTGTATTTTAAAAATACTTTTAAAGGGAGCACGAAATTTTAGTTTTAAAGTAACCAACAGTTTAAAGGCTTAGTTCACTTCAGAATTAAAAATTCATGATAATTTACTCACCCTCATGTCATCCGAGATGTTCATGTCTTTCTTTCTTCAGTCGAAAAGAAATTAAAGTTTTTGAGGAAAACATTCCAGGTATAGTGAACTTCAATGGGTTAAACAGGTTGAAGGTCCAAATTGCAGTTTCAATACAGCTTCAAAGGGCTCTACACGATGGAATAAGGGTCTTGTCTAGCGAAACGATCGGTCATTTTATAAAAAAAATAAATGAAAAGTCATATACTTTTTAACCACAAATGCTCATCTTTCACTAGCTCTCTTCTTCTTCTTCTTGTAGAATTCCGGCAGTGCAGATGCTGCTAAGTATCACTGCCCTCCACAGGTCAACGTGAACTAAATTGTTTGCTAGTATATAAGAATTTGTAAAACTTTGACCTGTGGAGGGCAGTAATACAAAACAAGCATTTATGGTTAAAAAATATATATGTATATTTTGTTTTGTTTAAATGACCACTCATTTCGCTAGATAAGACCCTTATTCCTCGTTTGGGATCATGTAGAGCCCATTGAAGCTGCATTGAAACTGCAATTTGGACCTTCCACCCATTGAACCCCAATGAAGTCCACTATACAGAGAAAAACCCTGGAATGATCCTCAAAAACCGTAATTTTTTTTTTTTTCGACTGAAGAAAGAAAGACATGACATCTTGGATGACATGGGGGTGAGTAAATTATCATGAATTTGAATTCTGAAGTGAATTGTATTGTGAATTGTATCCTAAACCTTTAATATTTATCAGTTTGCGAATGACTCATAATTGAATCATAATTTAGTTACTTGGTGTTTGGTAACGAAGGGCCTACTTTGCATCAGCAACACGGACTTAATGACAAACAAATTATTTATAAGAAGACAACTTAAGGCACCTGTATTTATAGCAACTAGTTTCTAACTAATGAATCATTTGATTGTTAATCATAAATATAGGGGGCTGCTGTTCAGTGTAATAGTTTTCACGATCATTATGTAAATTGGTAAACTATAGCCTAGGCTAATAAAATGAACACCAAAACTTAACATGAACTGTTATTATAGCAATTTTATAGCAAAAAAAATAATAATAATGGAAAGCTGGCAGCCTGCTTGTTTACCTTGACCACCTTCTGTACGGATCAATTTTGATCTCAACAAATCTGGGCAAACTACTGACTTAGGCACCAATCAGAGGCCGCATATGTTTACACCAGCTCTGCAATTCACCGCCATCATGTCGACTTAATTATACTGTTGTGATAGTTTGATTCTAAAGTATTTTTGATAACATAGACTATATAGATCTGGCTATGAGAAACTATAGTTTGAATTAATCCCTTTTCTTTGCATGTGTCAGTGAACGGAAAAGAGTTTTTTGTTTTGTTTTTTTTAAGAGTGAAAATCAAAAGCAAATCAAGTGTTGATTGCTCATACACAAATGTACTGCATTATGTTTGGTATTAACAACACTTCTGTGACATACACTTCAAGCATATTGGTTGCAATATGCCAGTCAGTTTTACAAAGCCCAAACATCAGGCTCCAGACTGGAACAGAGCTGCCTGACTGGACCTTTCATGCAGTGTGGTTCAGAGATCATGAACAAACAGACTGAACACACTCACTGGGACTGAGACTCTGACACGTTTTCCTGAAGAAAAGAAAATCAATCGAGAAGTAGCCGAAAACAGACCCGGCAATGCAGCAAGTCCACACACCAGCCAAATAGTGCCACTCACACAAAGCCCGAGAATTCGACTCAGAAATTTGATTTCAATAGCTTGCATCAGTCTAATAAACATAAAAATACAGAGATCACACAAACATTAAAAAAAGACAACCCTGAAAAGCCTGATATGAAATATTGGTCAATATATATAAATATTTACTTCAGATAGAGAGATATTTATAACAGTATAATGACAACTTACATAAAATACATATAAATATCAGTTGTCTCTCATATATGCTTAGTTTTATCTATTTTAAAACATAGTATTAGTATTTATAGTATTTTATATATAGTACATATTATTAGCTAAGTTGTTTCAGGTTGCTTCCAGTGTTAATTTTGAAATATTACCAACAATACAAAAGTTATTCTTACGTTTATAAAAATCATAAAAGATTTCACAGCAAAAAGGGTTACAGTGTTACACATCCAATGCTTTTGTCTCTGTCGAGGAACGTCTCTTGCTTCATCCACCAGGATTTTTTCATTGAGGTATAGGTTTATTACAGAGCCATTCAAATCCATTTGTAAGAGTTCAGTGGCGTTGTCTCCAGTCGCATGATTGCATGATGACGATAAAGAGGTTGTAAAGTGACATCAGTGTTTAATAAGAGCCAGCAGCGGTCTGACTGTTGAGGTACAGCAAGATCATGGATCAGCATGCAGGAGATTTGGAGGCGTGTGACCTGATGTATCAGCTGCAGAGCATTAAAAGACCTTTGAGTGACTCACAATGGCTGCTGTAAATCTGTGAGTCACATGTTTGTGGGAGCAGTAACATATGCTTCTGTCAAGCTGTTGTACATGATCATATTACAGTCTCATTGCTCAATCTTTTGTATATTTATATTTTCTGTAGGATGCTTTGGTTTGACCTAAACCTGTTTAAGCACATGTCCTCTCTTTATTTTAGATAGATACCCACATGTGGTATGGAAATTGGATTTTAGATGTAGCTGTATATCATTTATTCCATTTAAGTGTGTCGTGCATAATAAATATATAACACAATATTTATATTTGATTTGCATTTGTAAAAATTGATTGTTATATTACATTATTACAAGGATGTGGAATACTTGATTCTGATTGGTCAGTGGTGTGTTATTTCCCGATAACAACTGTTAAAAACAGATAGCACAGGCTCATCCGGGTAACTGAAGTCTTTTCCTCATGGATGTTTTGTGTTTGATAAGCTGATAAAATATTAAAACTCAATATTTTGTGTACAGGTATTTAATTATGTCATCCGGTATCACAGACTCGCAGCTGCTGCCATTTTGTGACTACTTTGTTTACTGTAATAGCTTATAAAATAACAAAGAAGTTTGATTTTAAATCATCTTTTTCATCTCACATCAATATCTCTTATCCTCATAATTATTTATGTGGCGAAATGCCGTTGAATAAGTGGTGTGACTGTACCGTATCTCTTAAATGTCTGTGTAGTTCGAACTTGCCGGACTAGAAACTGCTCTCTCCAACGTCTTGTGGAAGCGTTTAAAGAGCTAATAAAATATTTTGACTCTGATCAATATTTCATGTCTAATTATTTACTTATGCGGCAAGTAGCCGTGTAATAAACGGGGTAATGTACATCGGTTGTTATCGCAAAGTAAACCCCTTCAGGCTGATGCAAGATCACCTTGTCAGAGCTTATTCTGAGATAACAATACTGGCTGGATGTACATTATCCCTTACTAGACTTTTTAATGTTACTCCATATATTGCGTATGCTATTAGGGCAAAAACAAATTGTTCTCATGGGAAAATGTAAGTAATTGAAGAGAGATGATTTCAAATGAATTTGTACGAAAACTTGTGATTTTTGAAAAAAAGAGAGAAAAAAAAGTAAGCATTAAGGTCGACCCCTGAAATCTAACCATCAGTCGGGTGTGAGCAAATCATACGAAAATGTACGAATGAGATTGTACAAATTCATTCAAATTAGCTACTAATTCACCAAAGTGGAAACTACTTATGAATTTCCATTAAAATATATATAAATATTTTTTTTGCTTGTTTTTATTTTTTTTGTAGCCATGCATTAAGGTATCCATGTACAAAAAATAGAATCCCTTTGAGAAATATTTACTTACATGAACTCTTTCCCAACCCTTTATGAGTTTTTCCGGCTTTCCATGTGTTCACTGTTATGCGGTAGAGGGCGCTGATAAGCAACCTCTGAAATAACAGAGCAACTCTGGATCCAAAAACAAGCAAAGAAGAAGATGTAAGAATCGATCGTTTTATCTCATATAGTGTGTCATGGTGGATGATACGGCTGTCACGATATCAGATTTTACACTACAGTTATTGTGGCCAAAATAATTCACGATAACAATATATCACGATATCTATAGAAATCTTTAAAAAATAAATAAAAATAAATGATACTACAAGTAAAATTGAATTTTTAAAGAAAAAATATATCATTATATAGTATTATATACCATGATAAAGGCTATGTCGATTGACACTGCATTATAAATATCCTTATAAAAAATACCCAAAGCTCAGGCACAGATAAACCATAATACTGTTGAGTTAATAATACAATGGTGTGTTAATTCTCTTCATGTTAAATCAGTTAGAATGTCTCTTAAATGTCTTTTATTCAGCTACAGTGATCGCTCGATGTCGATGTCTATATTAGGGACTTCCTCGAACTTATTACTCATGAGTCTCACTTGTAGACTTTCAGCATGAGGGCGCCCTCTGGCGTCGAGTATGAATGAAACATACGTTTAGCCTTCCATAATGCTCACATCACCCTATTTGAAAAAAAAATAAATAAATAAAAAATAGCATATTTAATTTTTTTCGGTCCTCCACAATGGGTTCCTTCACATCGGTGACGCTTGGAGCACAGAAGCTCTTCCGTACACATATTTCAAACATGGTGGTGAGTACTGGAATTAGCATTAAGCTAACACCTCACTTTGTTAGCAATTGTTTGTTTACGCTCTTGTTCCCAGAAGTCAGTCAGAACTTTTGTGTTTACTACATCAACTGTGCAGGAGACTGACATGGAAGAGAAGAAATTGGTGAATGAAGTCGTTATTTTTTTGTTTTGTTTCGTTTTTTTGCACACAAAAAAGTATTTTTGTTGCTTCGTAACATTAAGGTTGAATCACTTTGCAGTCTATCGGAGGCCAGAAAGCTCTTGGATTTCATCGTAATATGTGTTCTGAAGATGAACGAAGGTCATGGAACGACATGAGGGTGAATAATTAATGGCAGAATTTTAATTTTTGGGTGAACTAACCCTTTAAAAAAAAAAAAAGGCACTGGCTGGCTTCTTTTTTGGCAAACGCTGGCGGCAAAAGAGATTAAAAAAAAAGTGTTATCTTTTTGGATGCCCTCTTTCAGATACACCAGAATCTGAACTGGTGCCATATATCATCTAATATATCATACTGAACTCAGGAGTCTCAGGGAGTAATGATGAAACCAAAGGACAGGACCGGTGGCAGGGAATCGGAAACAGCTCTCTCTGTATAGAAGCAAGGCCCAGTGTTTGCTGCAGGGAATGATGGGATTGGGATTAACCTGCTTTCAGTCTGGTGTTCATCTTCATTCAGAGAGCAGCTTTAATCCAGATCTCGCTCCTCTCCACCATCTGTCCTGTAATCCCATGTGACGCTGGTCAAGCGGTGTGAGCGTCGACGTGATTTTCATTCACCTTCTTGCCTGCCCTCATTCTCACGTCATCATCATCATTCATCATCACTCGATCTCTTTTCCAGCAAGAGCAGTGGCCTGCCGACAGTAAACGACATCAGCACTTTACACAAACTGCAGCCCATCAGGACTGAATAATGCTGAAAGTTTCATGAGCTCTCGACTTCTGCTATAATGCAAAAACAAAATGAAGTTCAAAGCATTACAGCCATTCTGCTACATTACAGCATAATGTCAGTGTGTGACAGCGCCAATACATTTATTACTGCAGGATCTATACTTATTTCAGATGAGCAGAGGAGTTAAGTGCTGACAACACTTATTCTGTAGAAGGTATATATATATATATTCATAACAATTTTATTTATGACTTCAGTTACATCTGCTTGTACTGCAGATAAACATCTGTGTTATATATGAGATTAATTGTTTAATTCAATAGAAATTGTTTAATTTTATAAAGGAAAATTTAAACATACCTGGCGGAATCTGACTGGGATTGTAAAATATATTATAAATGTATGTTTAGTAGAGATTCTTTGCATACAGTTTATACCTACTGGCCACTTTATTAGGTACACCTGGTTTGATCCACTTTTGCCCTCAGAACTGCTTTAATTCTTCATGGCACAGATTCAACAAGCTGCTGGAAACATTCCTCAGAGATTTTGGTCCATATTAACATGATACCATCATGCGGTTGCTGCAGATTTGTCTGCTGTACATCCATGAAGCGATTCTCCCGTTCCTCTACATCCCAAAGCTGCTCTATTGGATTGAGATCTGGTGACTGTGGAGGACAGTTGAGTTTAGTGAACTCATGTCATGCTCAAGAATCCAGTTTGAGATGATTTCAGCTTTGTGACATGGTGTGTTATCCTGCTGGAAGTAGATCAGAAGATGATCATGAAGAGAGACATGGTCAGCAACAATACTCAAGTAGACTGTGGTGTTTAAATGATGCTCAGCTGGTATTAAGAGGCCCAAAATGTGCCAAGAAAATGTCCCTCACATCATTACACCAGCAGCAACCTGAACCGTTGTACAGATCTCTGTTGTAATGAGTTGTTAGTTACTGTTGTCTTTCTATCAGCTGAACCAGTCTGTTCATTCTCATCTGTCCTCTGGCATTTTCACCCACTGGATATTTTCTCTTTTTCAGACCATTTTCTGCAAATCCTAGAGATGATTGTGTGTGAAAATCCCAGTAGAACAGCAGTTTCTGAAATACTCAGACCAGCCCGTCTGGCACCAACAACCGTGTCACATTCAAAGTCACTTAACTAACCTTTATTCTCCATTCTGATACTCAGTTTGAACTTGAGCAGATCGTCTTGGCCATGTCCACATGTCTAAATTCATCGAGTTGCTGCCATGTTAATGACTGATTAGATATTTGCATTAACAAGGTCTACCTAATAAAGTGGCTCGTGATCGTCCTGTCATGAAAAAGCGGACGACACAAAAATAAACCTAATCTCAAGAGAAGAAGACTTCTTCTCAAACAGGCCTACAATAACTTTTAAGGCTGTGTAGATTTTTTTTTTTTTTACAGCAAAACAAGACAAAAGAAAAGACTGATTAAGATACACAATAGTTATTTTACATTAATCAAAATTTTCTTTAATTGTCTCTTCTTTAATCTCTAGAAGTTTATAGTGAGTTTACACAAGAAGTCTAAAAGCCAAAAGCCTCGATTTGCTTTCTAGGAGAAATGGTTGCGATCTCATGTGTGGTTTTTCTTTCTTTTGGGGATAAATTATGTCTTGTCTAGTCAATAAAAATCCCAAAGATTAACATTTAAAAATAGTACAAATAGTAAAAATAGTTTTGTATTGCTGACCTTAAGCAGCAAACCCTCTTGCGGTACCATAGAAACCCTTCAGGAAGGCAGACAGTGTGAAGTTTTGTTGCCTTGTTGAGATGGAACCCGAAATGCAAGGACAGGGACCAGGGGAAAATGTCACAGCCTTAATTTGGAAGCAGTGAGGCTGCACCCGAGTGGCTCTCCTCCGAGCAGTGGGAGCTGATTAAAAAGGGTGAGAATAGCTTCCAGAAGAGCTGTTGAGTATAGAGGGGTTGAGAGCCCTCCTGTTCTCAGAGGTCGTGTTAACCTGGCGCATACACCCACTCTTCTCTCTGCTTCCCATTGTGCGTTGATAGGCCACAGCCTCCAGGGTAGTTAATGACCACTTCAGTATAGAAACCTCTCGCCCAATGGACGGCATCCATTATGTGCGTCAGTTTGCCCTACCTTATTTTACTTCATCAGAAATCTGCGAAGGTTATCAATGACGCAACTGGTTCCAATTTCTGAAGCAAACAACATTCGAAATAGTCAAAGCTGAAGTGTCAATGGCATGATCAAACGGAATTGCAAAAATCATGATACTCAAACAAACTGGCATGTTTTGATGGTGTCACTGTTCTGAAACTTTCGCTGTCTGCTTACGTAATAGGCAGCATGCTAATGTTTGATTGATTTAGAAAGTCCTACACAGGCTTTTGAGGGGATTCGACTTATGCATGATTTACTTATAGTTGTCTCTATAAGCTAGGATAGGAGAATTATTTTAAAACAGGGGAAAACCACTACATAGTTACAATGTGGTAGGATTTATTTATCGATGTTCTCTTAAGCAATACCGTTATATAACCAAAAACAAAATGTGCTGCTGGCAGTTAAACTCCACTGCTAAAGATGCTGACTAAACAAAACAACCGCAACAAACTTTGTCTTGTGGAATTTTCAATGTAACTTAATCGGAAAATTCACATTTTTAACAAACTTGGAAATAGAGCCTTTTAAAAACAGTTTTCAGTGTGTGTGCATTTTCCACCCTCCAAGATAGATCAACACCTCTCAGATTTTGTCTGAAAGTGTTTTTTTGTTTGCTTTTTTCATCCTGTCCTTTGGTCAATACAATTTTCTAGCTGTAGTAAAATCATGATATAATAACAGACATCAGTCAGGGGGTTGCAGGCACATTTCTGCATCGCCTTTTAGCACTTCTTCTACTTTAAATGGTAAAACCTTCACATTATATACATATAGTTTACTTTAACAAATAATACATTAAAAAAAAAAAAACATATATTTGGCCAATACATACATACAGTTGTGTTCAAAATTATTCAACCCCCACTGAAATTGATTGTTTTGGCCGGTTTGACATTGATTTTGATCATTCAGTCATCCTGCTTACAATTAAATCAAAGAGGCACGTGTAGGTCAGACAAATATAACATAACATTTATAATGAAATAACCACAAATGTCTTTTCTCTGCTCACATCATTATCAGTTTTATTCAACCCCCAAGTGACATTCAATCTTAATACTTAGTACAACATCCTTTTACAGTTATAACAGCTTTTAAACGTGAAGCATAGCTTGACACAAGTGTCTTGCAGCGAGCTACGGGTATCTTCGCCCATTCATCATGGGCAAAAGCCTCCAGTTCAGTCACATTCTTAGGCTTGCGCACTGCAACTGCTTTCTTTAAGTCCCACCAGAGGTTCTCAATCGGATTTAAGTCTGGTGACTGCGATGGCCATTTCAAAATGTTCCAGCCTTTAATCTGCAACCATGCTCTAGTGGACTTGGAGGTATGCTTGGGATCATTGTCCTGTTGAAAGGTCCAACGTCTCCCAAGCCTCAGGTTTGTGATGGACTGCATCACATTGTCCTCCAATATCTCCTGGTACTGAAGAGAATTCATGGTACCTTGCACACGCTGAAGCTTCCCAGTACCTGCAGAAGCAAAACAGCCCCAAAGCATGATTGACCCCCCGCCATGCTTCACAGTAGGCAAGGTGTTCTTTTCTTCATAGGCCTTGTTCTTCCTCCTCCAAACATAGCGTTGATCCATGGGCCCAAACAGTTCTAATTTTGTTTCATCAGTCCACAGAACACTATCCCAAAACTTCTGTGGTTTGTCCACATGACTTTTGGCATACTGCAGTCGACTCTTCTTATTCTTTGGAGACAGCAAGGGGGTGCGCCTGGGAGTTCTGGCATGGAGGCCTTCATTACGCAGGGTGCGCCGTATTGTCTGAGCAGAAACTTCAGTACCTACATCTGACAAATCTTTTCTCAGTTCCTCAGCAGTCACACGGGGACTTTTCTCCACTCTACGCTTCAGGTAGCGCACAGCAGTCGAAGTCAGCATCTTCTTTCTGCCACGACCAGGTAGCGTTTCAACAGTGCCCTTTGCCTTGAATTTGCGAATGATGCTTCCTATGGTGTCTCTTGGTATGTTTAACATCTTTGCAATCTTCTTATAGCCATTGCCCTTCCTGTGAAGAGTAATCACCTCTTCTCTTGTCTTCCTGGACCATTCTCTTGACTTCACCATGTTTGTAACCACACCAGTAAATGTCTAGAAGGAGCTGAGTATCACAGTCATTTTAAAGCTGCCTAATTGGTGCTTATTAGGCTTTATTGCTGCTCCCTGACATCCACAGGTGCTTTCAATACCTGATTGAAAACACTTCAATGGACCTCTGTTCTTCAGAGTGGTAGTCTTTAAGGGGTTGAATAATTGTGTCAATGAAGAATTCACAAAAGAAACATTTACTACTGTATTACAAAACCAATTGATGTCATTTTAGTTGCATATGCTTCTTTAAGAAGTCCTTGTAGGATTTCATTCTGAATTCAATTACAAATGTACTCTAAATTCTCTAAAACCATTTACAGCATTGGGGGGTTGAATAATTTTGAACACAACTGTATATATATATATACTATATATATACATATACACACACTTGTTTGAATACAACTAGGTGGAAAAAAGCATGGTCATGAATCTATTAAATAGACTTTCTACTAGCTATAAGTAACTTTGCAACTACATATCGACTTATTCTACTAACCCTAAACTAACACTCTACTAATACTCTAATGACTAGTATTTGGCATGTAGTTGCAAAGTTACTTATAGTTTTAGAACATATAAAGTAGACTCATCCAAAACTCATTCACATCTCATTATATACCCATATGCTTTTTGTGTTTACATGGGAACACAAGAAAATGTTTTGAAGAATTGTTTTGGCTAATTAAAAAAATGACTGTTTGCCAGCCACTATTAAAGGTATAAACACAAATTAAGATATTTTTAAAGAAACCTGAGAGGTTTCTGTCCTATGAAAGTATAGGTAAGCAAAACTTTGAAGATTCAAAAAGATAATAAAGGCATTGTAAAACTAGTCCATATGAATTGAGAGGTTAAATGTCAGATTCAGACTACACACAATTTTTGTCTGTTACAATAGTCACTGTGTCAGATTATGCAATTTTGACTCTAAAATGTCTTGGTGAAACAACACGGTCTCACCCCTATTCGTCACATGCTGCCGTTTGGTCATTTCCCCTTCACATCAACATTCCGACATTGAGGGTACCCCTATTCGTCAATAAGCCGACGTTTGGGGTCTTCCGATAGATTTGAATGCAAATCCCTCATCGTCGGATTTTGACGGAAGGGGTTTAGGCATCCAGCTGTTTTCCTGCGCTGGAAAGTATTGCTTCAGGCGATTGATTTTGTGCTGCAAATGTGTATTTTGCAGTAGCGTGCGTCGTCGCATGGACTGTTGGTGCGGTCACCATACATTTTCGTGGGGCAGAAACCCTTGTCTGAATGGACTGTATAATGGATTATACCACGACTTTTATATATAATTTCATATATATAATATATATAATTTTGGCCTACATTAAAATGGCATAATTACAGGACTTACAGGACTGCATATTTGCTGTAGGCTTAAACGTGTCTTAATTTAGGTGAGATATTTTATATCTCATTGTGATTCAACAAACAGTTGTATTTGATTTGATTTGACTGTTGTAGGCTTCTTACCGTGGTGGAATCGCGCTGGGCAATGGTTTCTGCGATTGTTGCACACAGTGTGACGCGTTGCACAAAATTGCGCCAAAATATCAATCATAATGAAAAAGTACAGTCTTAATATTTTATATTAAGATTTTATATTTTATATTATAATTTAATCATGCTGATTCTTTTAAATGTTCGAGCAAGGATATAAAATATAAATATTTTGGCGCAATTTTGTGCAACGCGTCACACTGTGTGCGACGATCGCAGAAACCATTGCCCAGCGCGATTCCACCATGGTGAGAAGCCTACGACAGTCAAATAGAGTGACATTATATTTATTTTACATATTATATTTATTTTATATATCATATTTTATTTTTGAGCTCCTGTAACACAGAAATTTCCCCAGTGTGGGATTAATAAAGTATATCAAATCAAATCAAATACAACTGTTTGTTGAATCACAATGAGATATAAAATATCTCACCTAAATTAAGACACGTTTAAGCCTACAGCAAATATGCAGTCCTGTAAGTCCTGTAATTATGCCATTTTAATGTAGGCCAAAATTATATATATTATATATATGAAATTATATATAAAAGTCGTGGTAGCGATTCAGACAAGGGTTTCTGCCCC
This sequence comes from Zacco platypus, assembly GCA_038088235.1. NCBI lineage: Eukaryota > Metazoa > Chordata > Actinopteri > Cypriniformes > Xenocyprididae > Zacco > Zacco platypus. The sequence continues at coordinate 33,625,495 of CM076083.1, read as the reverse complement.
ACGAAAATGTATGGTGACCGCACCAACAGTCCATGCGACGACGCACGCTACTGCAAAATACACATTTGCAGCACAAAATCAATCGCCTGAAGCAATACTTTCCAGCGCAGGAAAACAGCTGGATGCCTAAACCCCTTTCGTCAAAATCCGACGATGAGGGATTTGCATTCAAATCTATCGAAAGACCCTAAACGTTGGCTTATTGATGAATAGGGCTACCCTCAATGTCGGAGTGTTGACGTGAAGGGGAAATGACCAAACGGCAGCATGTGACGAATAGGGGTGAGACCGTGTTGGAGTTGCTGAAGTGCCTTCATTATCTCCACAAAAGTTTCCTCCATTGCATAAGTCCACCTGGCCAAACTAATACCATAGTCTTGCTTTCATTCTGCCATGTTTGAAAGCTGTGTATGAAAGAGCTTCTCTGCTCCTATTGGTCTGCATCAGGTTGTGAAAGAACCCAACGGAGAGGACCAAAAAAAATTAAACATGCTACTCTTCCTGTCATGACATTGTGAAGTGATTGTTATACATCGTGACACTACATGAGATAAAACGACAGATTCTTTCATCCAGACGTCATTGTCATTTAGAAATCACTGACACCCTACATCAAACGCATCTTGCCAAAATCGGCAGTCTGAATCCTGCATAACATAAGTCTTGTGAAGAGAGGATCACTTCATAGGATGAGCAGATTTAATGGACTGTAGGCTTTTATTCACATATAAGAGCATATCACACATTTCACAATGACTTCTACATTTTCTGGACTCTCAATGGAGGCACAGAAACCTCTCAGGTTTCATTAAAAATATCTTCGATGCTCTGTACATGATAACTACTAACTCATTAATGGGATACAGGTTTGGAACAACATCACGGTGAGTAAATAATGACAATTTGTATTTTGGTCTGAACTCTTCTGAAAATAGAATGGCGTGTTCCTGCGCAGCTCGACCGCAGGGATGTTTCCTGTAAGCGAAGGCCGTGCTGCAGCCTCGTGGCTGACTTTGAGCTTCTGTGGGGGGTTGTGTTGGGGCTCTGAAGGCTTTGAAGCAGGCCTCACTGCGACGCTGACACCCTCGCACTCTGCCGACACGTGGCTAGGTGGATCCCTCCGCTGTGAATTCATGAATAAATAACACCGCTGGAGGCTTTGACAAATGAGGGCTGATCAGACAAGCGCCTTGTCAGCTCAGCAATAGGGCAACTGGGAGGAGAGAGTTTGAGAAAGAAAGACAGAGACATGGGAGGACCAGAAAACCATCAAACAAGACAAGTTTGAATAGGGCAGTGTGTGATGGAAACCCTAGTGGTGTGTCCACATTTTCTTGACCACATATGAGCAGACTCTCGTGGGTAACATGAATCATAACTGTGAATGACAGGAAATATATAAATATTTGGTAACACTCGACAGCAAGGTTTCATTTGTTAACATTAGTTATTTTGAATTATGTTTTATTTAAAATTTTTTAATTTTGTTCAGATGACAACTGATCTTCGGGAACACTTTATTTTACAGTGTCTACATGTTACATGTAGTTACTTTAGTAATAACAGTAAATGATGAGTAATTCCACATCCAGATCCTACTCACCCTGTTGTGTGCGGGATTTGAACCCAGGTCTCTGGTGTGGGAGCTGGACACTCTAACAAGAAGTCTAAAGCCTATAACTAGCTGGTCCGTGTTTTTATGTGTTTTGGCTGTTAATTTACACAACTAAATTTTGGGGGCCTGAAAACGTAAACGTTGAAAACTGGTTTCAAAGTGCAAGTTTTTGAAAATGATGCTGTTATCATCTTTGTTTAAACTACGTGAATTTGTAAAAATGGTGACGTCCTGCGCATGCGTATTAAGTGTTCAGTCTACAGTTGTGTAATGTTTCTTTATAAATTGACGTCACCTTCTACTGGTCTGATTCTGGTCTGGTCTGAATAATACAGTGTTTTTAGACATTGCGGGTCCGTGTGAACAGAAATCATTTTGAAAGTGGTGACGTCTGTACACGAAAAATACAAAGGAAAAATTAAACCAAACCCTACTTCTAAGCCTATAGTAAGAACGTTGTTAATCAATATTACTTAGTACTTACACTGTATAATTACACTATAATTACACTGTAACAATATCCTTAAAATGACGTGTAACCAGATTTCATTTATTTTTACACCCAACACAGAACAGATGTGACAGAACAGAATGAAAACAGATTACTCTAAAATTATGAGAAATACTTGACACAATAAATAATGACAAACACCAAATTCTCACATTTGCTTTTTGATTTGCTGAAACACAAGTTTAATAATGAAACAATAAACATTCAAAATGGCGTATATCTGTACGTTTTATTGTTCTGTGTGCATTTGTGTCAGAAGGAAACCTAGTGAAAGCATAATGGGAAATCTGTGAGAAGTTGTTATAGCACTGGAAATGGTGAAAAGGGTTCTTGTGGTTTTTCACAATATTGCAACATGAATTTTGTTCTTCTCATCATATTTTCATAAAGGAGAGTGGCTATGAGTGCTATCTAATGATCCATTAGCTGTTAGATGTATGAGATCCTGTAAACATCATCCATCATGACTTCACAGACTGTCGTGCTAGTCGTGCCCTCATCAATGACCTGTCAGAGAGGGCCAGCACATGATGGAAATGAGCAAAGGTCATGGGTAACAAGCTGCTACTTCCATCAAGTGCATCATGTACAATTTTTGCACACAAGCACATTAAACAGCCAGCTCACCAATTCACTCAGGGAGAAATGCAGAGTGGAAAAAAAGTACAGGTATGTGGCTTGGTTTTAGATTTGCCTTTGGAGTTTTCGATTTCAATTGACAATAGGTGTCAATTAAAATGTTGCCTCGTTAGAAGGTATCTAGGGCCCTGCTTACAACTGGTCGATCAGATCACAAGCAGGCAAGAGAAACATTCCCAATTACACCTGGTGTTTTAATTTGTCTCTTTTGAACCACCTCTTTGGGTCTATGTGTGAGTAAATCTATCATCTTTTTCAGATCTTATGATCTAATGGATGGAATAAGGTCATGTAATTTAGATATGAACATGACCGGAGATGACGGAAAAACTCAAGGAGAGCAGCAGGTTTCGTTTCTGCTCTGAAAGCCGCAAGACCATGCCGAATGCTGCATGTTATAAATTAGAATGCTTTTAGAATGCTGAGAGAATGTTAGGCTTGTATAACCCCTTCAGTTCTACTTCTACTATTAGCGACTGATGCTAGAGGCTCGTTGTTAGCGTGCTAGCCTCCCATGCTGAAGACAACGGATCGATTCTGCTCGGAGCGGATTGAGTAGGACTGGTTATATTTGGTGCCGTGACCCGGATGGGAGTGAGGTTTAAAGGAGTGAGTGTAACGGACGTACCAGTAAGAGCTGTGTGTGAAACCTCACTCCCCAGGCCTCAAGAAGCATATTAGCGGCTGCTGTCTTTAGGGTCCTTGTTAGTGTGCTCGCCTCCCATGCCGGAGACAATGGTTTGAATCCCGCTCCAGAGCGAGTTGAGAAGGACCGGTTACATTTGGTGCTGTGACCTGGATGGGAGTGAGGTTTAAGGGGGTGAGTGTAAGAGCTATGCGTGTACACCTCACTCCTCTGGACTCAAGTGGCATGCCTGCAGCCGTCAGTGTCCTTGTTAGCGCGCTTGCCTCCCATGCCGGAGACATCGGTTTGAATCCTGCTCGAAGCCAGTTGAGTAGGACTGGTTACATTTGGTGCCATGACCCGGATGGGAGTGAGGTTTAAGGGGTGAGTGTAACAGATGTAAGAACTGTCAGTGTAAACCTCACTCCTCTGGACTCAAGAGGCGTGCCTGTGGCCGTTAGCGTGCTCACCTCCCATGCCGGAGACACTGGTTTGAATCCCGCTCGAAGCTGGTTGAGTAGGACCAGTTACATTTGGTGCCGTGACTCAGATGGTAGTGAGGTTTAAGGGGTTAGTGTAACAGATATAAGAACTGTGTGTGTAAACCTCAGTCCTCTGGACTCAAGAGGAGCGCTAGCGGCTGCAGTCGTCATTGTCTTATTAGCGCGCTCGCCTCCCATGATGCCAGTTCGAGTCCCGCTTGGAGAGGGTAGGAGAAGGACTGGTTACTGGTTACATTTGTAAGTTTTGGTTTAAATTTTTGGATTCAATATTAATTAAAAACATTCATACAAAAAAAAATCATAATAATTTATTCACAAAAAAACATTAAAAAATATATATATACACTCACCTAAAGGATTATTAGGAACACCTGTGTTCAATTTTTCATTAATGCAATTATCTAATCAACCAATCACATGGCAGTTGCTTCAATGCATTTAGGGGAATGTCAGAATGGGAAAGAAAGGTGATTTAAGCAATTTTGAGCGTGGCATGGTTGTTGGTGCCAGACGGGCCGGTCTGAGTATTTCACAATCTGCTCAGTTACTGGGATTTTCACGCACAACCATTTCTAGGGTTTACAAAGAATGGTGTGAAAAGGGAAAAACATCCAGTATGCGGCAGTCCTGTGGGTGAAAATGCCTTGTTGATGCTAGAGGTCAGAAGAGAATGGGCAGACTGATTCAAGCTGATAGAAGAGTAACTTTGGCTGAAATAACCACTCGTTACAACCGAGGTATGCAGCAAAGCATTTGTGAAGCCACAACACGCACAACCTTGAGGCGGATGGGCTACAACAGCAGAAGACCCACCGGGTACCACTCATCTCCACTACAAATAGGAAAAAAAGGCTACAATTTGCACAAGCTTCCAGTTGAAGACTGGAAAAATGTTGCCTGGTCTGATGAGTCTCGATTTCTGTTGAGACATTCAGATGGTAGAGTCAGAATTTGGCGTAAACAGAATGAGAACATGGATCCATCATGCCTTGTTACCACTGTGCAGGCGTGTGGTGGTGGTGTAATGGTGTGGGGGTGTTTTCTTGGCACACTTTAGGCCCCTTAGTGCCAATTGGGCATCATTTAAATGCCACGGCCTACCTGAGCATTGTTTCTGACCATGTCCATCCCTTTATGACCACCATGTACCCATCCTCTGACGGCTACTTCCAGCAGGATAATGCACCATGTCACAAAGCTCGAATCATTTCAAATTGGTTTCTTGAACATGACAATGAGTTCACTGTACTAAAATGGCCCCCACAGTCACCAGATCTCAACCCAATAGAGCATCTTTGGGATGTGGTGGAACGGGAGCTTCGTGCCCTGGATGTGCATCCCACAAATCTCCATCAACTGCAAGATGCTATCCTATCAATATGGGCCAACATTTCTAAAGAATGCTTTCAGCACCTTGTTGAATCAATGCCATGTAGAATTAAGTTAGTTCTGAAGGCGAAAGGGGGTCAAACACAGTATTAGTATGGTGTTCCTAATAATCCTTTAGTTGAGTGTATATTATAAAGACTATACTTAATCAATATATTTTCTTTAGACATAACCCAGAATGTATCCTTAAAGTATGTAAATATCATATTTTGGGGCTTTTTACAACTTAATTTCACCATAATAAAAAGCTAGATTGATTATAATACAAAAGTAGAATTTTCACTTAAAATAAAGAAAAAACTTTTTAGTCAATGTACAATTTAGTTTAGTTTACTATAAATAAAGACAACTTTGAAAGCCATTAATGTTTATTGTTATGTCTTTTTAAAATATGCCTCATATTTTCTATTATGTACTAAAGAGCCCCACAACAATTTTTGCATTCAGTAAAGGTAGCTAGAATGTTTTCTGAATTGCAACAACTTTGTTTGTCATTTAACATATTATTGAGTGTATGCAGCTCATGGGGATTTGTACTCATGGGAACTATATTTGGTTATTCTTTGATGTCCAAATTTGTGTAAAAATTCTAATCCAAAACCAATAATAAAAAAAACCCACTAAGCTACAGTATGCCGTCTGCACATGCATTAGTGAAAAATCACATTGTTGCATTCAGCCAGAGTTCTTCACGCATCCACCCACTGCTTTTTTATTTGTGTGTCATTGAACAATCTCTGCAGTTATTCTGTTAGCCCTTGATCTGTTGTTATTGCTGTTTTTACCTCTCGTTGTGTTCCTTCCAGCTTCACCAGCCACTATGGCTGCTGCATAATGTATGAGAGAGTGAGAGAAAGAAAGAGCATAAAGCAGCGGAGAGGTCGCTGTGTCGTTCATGAGGGTGCTCTTTCCTTTTTGTTTTCCAGTGTACCGCAGAGCTGCACTTCGGGTCAATAACTCAAGCCTCAGGCCTGGCGCTGCAGGAAGGCCAGCGCACATTACCTCCCTATTACTCCCCCACTTACAATTACCATTAATGACTTTCTCCCGCTGACAAGCGATCTCTCACTCCTTCCGCAGTCTGCTGCACTGTGCTGTGGGGACTGCGGGAAATCCCAGGTTCAGCGTGCTGGAAAAAAGACTGGACCTACTGTAACAATTCACTAGTTGGTCTAAGACTAGAATCTCGCCTTTTGTAGATGAAGGGAATAATAATGGGAAAATTACTTTTCCAATGTACCAAGCAAATGGGTAGTTGAATCATATTGCATCCATGCATGTTCATTTTTCAAAGTAAATTTTTGGTTAAAATGTTTATGTGTAAGGGAAAGGGCTGTAAAAGGTCACTATTCATTGTTTCACTATCTTTAATCACCTCATTTGTAGAAGTCAAAGATAAATGCTTAAAAAGTCATAATTATGAGATAAAAAGCCCAAATTATGGCAATTATGTTGCAATTTTCACATTTTATCTCAAAATGTTGACTGTTTTTATCTCATATTAATGAATTTTTGTCCTATTTTCAACTTTTATGTTATAATTTTTTATTTATCGTATCATTATGACTTGAGATATAAGAATGTCTTTTGTCACAAAATGACTTTGTCAAGAATGAGTTTTTGACTTGAAAAATTTTGTCAATTTCAGCTTTTTATGCCATAATTATGATTGTCATAATTGTGATTTGTCATAATTATGACTTTCTGACATTGTTTCAACTTATGTCATAATGTTTGACTTTATCTCATAATTACAACTTAGAAATATCATATATATGGCTTTTGTCACAATTTCAGATTTTTTTGTCAATTTCTTCTTTTTATTTCGTAACTGTCAGAAATATGACCTTTTGTCATAATTTAAATTTTCATGTCTTTCAACTTTTTATCTCATAATTATGACTGTCACAATCTCTATGTATGACATAATTATGACTTTTTGTCATAATTTCAACTTTTATGTCATAATTTCGACAATAATGACTTTTTTATGTCATTAATATGATTTACCAAAGCATGATTTCTATGGGGCTCTTTGCATTCACTAGTCTATTTAAAATACCAAAATATTCCATTGAGTCCCTCAATTAATTTGAGGCAATAAAAACTGTATGTATAAAAATTATAAACTAACTAGCAATTTATTAGTACTTTTTAAGATTTTCAGTGAATACCACTTACAGTCTCTTCCTCAAATAATAGATATATTCTTGGAATAAGTCATATTAATTACTTTAATGGTGCTTTTATGATGAAAGAGAGCAACAGGAACATTCTTCAAATATTTTCCTTTTGTGTTTCACAGAAGAAAGAAGGGTTTGGAATGACATGAGGTTGAATAAATGTATATTGTTTAAAAAACAAAAACAAAGTATACAATACACCATAATAGTACTCCATTTCAAGCATAATGGTTGTGAAATAGTGCATATAATATTGCATTATAATACTGTTTGGCCTGCTGTCCTGAAACAGTTGTTTTCACATTAAAGCTGAAGACACCGTGTGCATGATTCTGCAGTCTGCACTATTTGAGACCATTCAACTTCGCCTCTATAAGCTCACAGTCTTTATGTAACGAAGATTCATCTATGCGGTGTCTTTGGGGAGCTTTTTAATGCTCTTCAAACTTCCAGGGTAAAAGAAGCATCCAATATGATGTAACCTCTGGAGTTCAACACAGGACAGAGTCTCACCTATTCCAAAGACGCTCCCCGAGTGAAAGTGACATGCAAGTAAGAAAGTGCAAATGGGAATCTCCCCTGATACTCACATAAATCTCTTCACTCAATCATAGACTGTTCTCAGCCTCTCCTGAAACGCTGACAGCAATATGGTGTTGTGATAGGAGCTGTCTCATGTGGAAAATGAAAGCTCAAACATGGCTTGATGCGTGAGAACCAATGAGGTTTGTTCTTGTGTGTCAAGCTTGCATGATTGAGCTTCCGTTGATGGGCTTTTTGGGTGTTGATGTTTATATGTGAATAAAAGCCTAAATTAAATAGTTGCATCATATAAAGCAATTGTATATCTTCAGAAAACTTCAAACCACTCAATTCATATGGGTTACTTTTCCAATAAAGCCTGAAAAATTTGGTTGTGAGGACTTTTAATGGATGGACAAAAATAATGAAGAAATATTAAGAATTTGTGCTCCCAAGATAAGCAACCCACAACATGATGGTGAATAAATGATGATAGAATTTTCATTTTTGAGTAATCTATCCCTTTAAGAAGGGTAACGCCATAACAATAATGTAAGAGGCAGATAAACAACCCAGGCTCAATGGAAAAAAGTGCTTGTGGTGACATTTCAGGGGAAAAATGGTATGTATTATATTGCTTCTAGCTTGTTTCACAAAACTTTCAAAGTGAAATATCCAGTGAGAAGCGTTAAAAGTGCATTTAGTTTTATTTGAAACTAATAAACTTGAATCTGGCAACGTTTTAATGCTTTGGTTGCAGTACATAGGCTATCGTAGCAGTTCGGATATGAAATGTCCATTGAGTTGGAACTAAAAGTTTAAAGCTTTCGAGTTTGAAAATAATGCACGAACTATGCTAAACCTGATCCGTCCCCCAGGTCCCCCTATTTTTATTTATTGCCTTTTTTTCATATCACATATTTTAGTAATTATCATAAATTATCATTCGAAAGCTTACGAACTCAAGATTCAGCCTGTGAAAAGCGGTTTGAAAACGGACGTTGCCTTACCATGGAAACTGTGCTTTAATTTCTTTTAGAGAGCTCCTCCCCTAGTGGGTGGTGTCAAATTTCATATTACAATAATTATTTTATCTACTTTACAGTCCAAACCTTTTCTAATCTTGACAAAACACATATCGTCAGAAAGGTCTGAATCTCACGGTCAATCTTTACCAACTGTTTTGTGATAGAAGAGATATTTGGACAGAAATGTATACATTTGTAACAGAATGCATGCATAAATATTAAATTTTTTCAATTTTTGGTAAACAAAATCTGATAGGAACTTCAATTTGTGTGATATCGACTTCAAATTTTGTACACAACTTGGTTAGACATATGGTTTTCATTTCATAGCAATTTTAGATTAAAATAAACATATTATATTAAGTAAAAAAAATGTTCAGTACAGTACATTTGATTTACAGTAAATTTAAACTTCCATGACTTTTTCATACTTTAAGTTTTTCAACTGCTTTATCAATAATCTGCTGAGTGTCCTCTGTACTCCAAAGCATTTCTGAATTATAATCATTTAAGTTTGGAAAGATTCTCAAAAATGGGGGTTAACCTAACCAATAGTGTTAACAAAAGCAAACATGATATTAAAAACAGTAATAATAGTAATAATAACAGATTCCGAAGCAACAATGCCATTTTAATTTGCTTCTACAAGACTTTGAGCGTGACTTCTGTTTCAAGGGACTCATATCCGATCCCTTTGCATCGCAACTGCAATGTTGTACCAGGTGAGCTACTGAGCAAGTTTACTTCATCGGAAAAATCCAAACATTTGGAGCTAGTTATGTGATGCAAACATCAAAATGTATTAGTTTACAAGTCTGTTTGGTGGTCATAACAGTAATGTGCAATGAACTGCACGAAAATAAGTAGTTATCAATCGATAATCTGATCCTGTAATCATAATTTGTGTCTAAAGGGATAAAAGTTGTTGGTGTTTTACTGCCAATTGTGTTCATTTCAGATGGAAACTGCAGTGAATTGTACGCATAATTACATTTTTGGACCTACAAAAATGTGAGTAGAGGCACGTTTTTCCAAAGAGCTTGCGTTGAAGATGTACATTCACAACAATTTAAGAAACAAAAATCTAGAGAACAAAAGACTTGGTTGGCATTTTTTGCAATGGGACCCCTATGCAAAGCCTACCAGAACAACGTGTTCAGAACATAGTGTCCTCTGCCCTTTGATGGCACAAGATAAGAGCCTTCCAGAACATGGAGAAAATACAAGCGTAGGTCCCGAGGGGCTCTGCATCTTCAGGGGTTAAAACACTGGGCTAAATGATAGATGCTCCTCAGCCCTATATGCTCTCAACATCCACTCACGCCAGCTTAATCCTTTCACTCTTGTCTCTATACAGTATTTCACTTCTCCTCTCCCTGCAGACCTGATGTAGCCTCACACAAACTCTGGTAGAGGACACACTCCACTGCCCATTCACACAGATGGACCGCCCCACCGGAGCATAAACCCTGCACATAGAAGCCTTCTCTTCTACAGTCACATACATCACAATATTCTAGAGTTGTTTAACACTTAAGGGCCCCGTATTTGGAATTTGAAGTTCTGATCAAAGACTGTGCATACTTTTGTTGGTGTAACCTTATGTAATCATGTACAATATTTATGAATGATTATGTATATAATGTCTATTATGTTTGAATTGATCTCACTAGTGTTCACTGGACAGGAAAGTAGTCTTTGTATTTGTAAGTTTTGTGTGTCATCTGAGGCCAAAGCTTAATTCTTACAAAAGAGAATATGATTTTGACTAAATTATTTGATTTTGACAGTTTGAGGGGTATACAATTTGGTGTGTAGTTCTAAAATTGTGTTTATAGTTAATGAATTGTTTCAGGAATTGTTTGTTAGCAATTGAGAAAAACTGTAATATTTAATGATCCGACTCTCCACACACCCATATAGAGAAGCAAGGAGAAGATCGGGACAGAAAAGAAAAAGCACAGATTAACTTTTTTTTTTTAACTTGCACTTTTATTTTCCTTAATTTTGTTAGCAACTTGTAAGATAGAATCCTTTCTTTTCATCCAGAGCCTCAAAGCTTTTGATACTAAAAATTCTTTGTCTGGAAAGAACTATTTTACATCAACAACTTTATCAAATGTTGAGTCAAGAAAGTCATCCTTTTCTTCTAAAGAGTTCATGTTTTACATCACTTGTGACTCAGTATGTGAAATCTCAGAAAGAGCGTCTTCATCCCTCATCTTCTGCAGCACAATTTTCCTCACATTTTGATCTGTGATTTTTCCAACACTATTTTCTCCACTACTGTCACATCTTCACTTCTTACATTGTTCAGCATTGTTTCTGTTATTTCATTATTCAAAACCACTCTATCCTCAATCTGATCATTTTGTAATGAACCCTGTGATGATCGTTTCAACTGAAAGGTACTTTTAGTATTTATTTATTTATAAGGTTCATTATTTAAACATTAATTAGTGTATTAACTAACATGAACTAACCATTTGTTACTGTATTTACAAATCTAACGTTAGTTCATGAAAATAAAGTTGTTCATTGTTTGTTCATGTTAGTTTACAGTGCATTAACTGATGTTAACAAGATTTTAATAATGTATTAGCAAATGTTAAAAATAACATTAACAAATATTAATAAATGCCGTAGAAGTGCAGTTCATTATTATTCATGTTAACTAATGAACCTTATTTTAAAATGTAATTTATGTGTCACTACAACTAAATGAATGTGATTTCCATCAACACAAATAGTTGTAGAAAAGCAGACAGACACACACACTGTCTATATGAGGATTTAATACACATTTATTCTGTTGTTTCAAGTTCATCTGTATTAATTTAACGTAAAGAAATCATCTCACCGTTACTGATTCATCATGAAGCTCAAAGTATTGTGGGTAAAATCTTTCAACAATCTGTTCTGAAACATCAACACAGTTTCACTGATGATCCTGACCAAACATAAAACCCCGGATAGAGCGGCTGAGTGAATGTGGTCTGGACTGTGTGGATGAGACTCATTGTGTCAGAGACGCTGTAGAAGGACAGAGTTCCTGCACTGTGATCCACAAACACTCCTATACGACTGCTGATGGACACTTCAGGGAGATCAGTCACTATGTTATTGTGTCTGAATGAGTATCTGGAGGAAGAGCAGTACAAACTCCAGGATTGATCATTACCTCCAAACAAACACTTATTACCCCATCCCTTCCTCCTGATGCTCTTATATGACACTGATATATACACATGATCTCCACTCCACTCAATCTCCCAGTAACAGCGTCCACACACACTCTCTCTACACAACACCTGACAATAACTATCAAATCTGTCTGGATGATCAGGATACGGCTGGACTGTGCCAGTGAATGTAATCACTCTGTTCCTCTTAGACAAACGGAGGTGTTTATTCACAGTGTTCAGATCCAGAGTGAACTGATGGGAATCTGATGGACAGAAAACACATCAGAATCAGGAATTATGAATCTGTCTGATCTTTTAATGCATCTGAACTCTTCATGTTCAATGTTCAATGTATCATCAGTGTCTCAGTACAGCTGACCAGATATCCTGTACAAATCATCATTTACATGATCAATTATTAAACTCTTATCATGATTTCTTTCAGCTTCTACAGGAGGAACATGAACACATTCAGTGAGTTTTTCTGCTTGTTTTCTCAGTGACTTACACTGTAGGAAGTCGTTCCTGGTCTTGGGATTCATGTTGGTGAAAGTGACTGTGGAAATAAACAGACATGAACAGAGTGAAGAGAAATGACAAGATAAAATACATTCATTTCTAGTCATTTCTAATATGATGCTCTATGATATCAACACGGTCTCACCCCTATTCGTCACATGCTGCTGTTTGGTCGTTTCCTCTTCACGTCAACACTCCAACGTTGAGGGTAGCCCTATTCGTCAATAAGCCGACGTTTGGGGTCTTCCGATAGATTTGAATGCAAATCCCTCATCGTCGGATTTTGACGAAAGGGGTTTAGGCATCCAGCTGTTTTCCTGAGCTGGAAAGTATTGCTTCAGGTGATTGATTTTGTGCTGCAAATGTGTATTTTGCAGTAGCGTGCGTCGTCGCATGGACTGTTGGTGCGGTCACCATACATTTTCGTGGGGCAGAAACCCTTGTCTGAATCGCTACCACGACTTTTATATATAATTTTGGCCTACATTAAAATGGCATAATTACAGGACTTACAGGACTGCATATTTGCTGTAGGCTTAAACGTTTTAATTTGTCTTAATTTAGGTGAGATATTTTATATCTCATTGTGATTCAACAAACAGTTGTATTTGATTTGATTTGATATACTTTATTAATCCCACACTGGGGAAATTTCTGTGTTACAGGAGCTCAAAATTAAAATATGATGTATAAAATAAATATAATATATAAAATAAATATAATGTCACTCTATTTGACTGTTGTAGGCTTCTTACCGTGGTGGAATCGCGCTGGGCAATGGTTTCTGCGATCGTCGCACAGAGTGTGACGCATTGCACAAAATTGCGCCAAAATATCAATCATAATGAAAAAGTACATTCTTAAGATTTTATATTAAGATTTTATATTTTATATTATAATTTAATCTTGCTGATTCTTTTAAATGTTCGAGCAAGGATATAAAATATAAATATTTTGGCGCAATTTTGTGCAACGCATCACACTGTGTGCGACGATCGCAGAAACAGCACGATTCCACCACGGTAAGCAGCCTAGTCAAATAGAGTGACATTATATTTATTTTATATATTATATTTTATTTTTGAGCTCCTGTAACACAGAAATTTCCCCAGTGTGGGATTAATAAAGTATATCAAATCAAATCAAATACAACTGTTTGTTGAATCACAATGAGATATAAAATATCTCACCTAAATTAAGACACGTTTAAGCCTACAGCAAATATGCAGTCCTGTAAGCCCTGTAATTATGCCATTTTAATGTAGGCCAAAATTATATATATTATATATATGAAATTATATATAAAAGTAGTGGTAGCGATTCAGACAAGGGTTTCTCCCCCACGAAAATGTATGGTCACCGCACCAACAGTCCATGCGACGACGCACGCTACTGCAAAATACACATTTGCAGCACAAAATCAATCGCCTGAAGCAATACTTTCCAGCGCAGGAAAACAGCTGGATGCCTAAACCCCTTTCGTCAAAATCCGACGATGAGGGATTTGCAGTCAAATCTATCGGAAGACCCTAAATGTCGGCTTATTGACGAAGAGGGGTACCCTCAGCGTCGGAGTGTTGACGTGAAGGGGAAACGACCGAACGGCAGCATGTGACGAATAGGGGTGAGACCGTGTTGATGATATTAGTGTCACGCTCGTGGATAGTGCTAGGAAGCACGGACACGGAGGACAGATGAATTTCACAGAATTTATTTAAACAAGACAGGTTTCAGGACAGGCAACACGAGCCACGTAACTTTAAAGACGAACAAGGACAGGACTGACACAGAGGGAATTTATACAGAGTAGCACATGAGGATAATAGGTGAGGCACAGGTGATGACGATTACGAGACACAGGTGGTGACGAATGAACTAATAACGAGACGAGCACATGGCAGGGCAAAACAAAGATCACATGACAGAACAGAACTCAAAACAAAAAGCACATGTGACGATGACAGGACGAAAACAAGGAACATGTGACAAATGACAGGGGAACAGATTAAACAGAATAAACAGAGAAACAGAGAGACAGAGAAACAGAAAGACATGATTATGACATTAAACAGACACGATTATGACATTATTCCCCCCTCCCGGAAGGCGCGACCTCGCGCCGTGAAGGAACAGATCCGGGAGGGGGGGGGCGGGCACCCTGGAGGCCGTGGTCAGGCTTAGGCAGTTCAGGTGGCCTCCAGTGTGTCTCCTGGACCTCCTGGAGGTCCGGCGGCCATGGAGGAGTCCAGGGCAGAGTCCCCGCGGATGCCAGGAAGTCAAGTCCCCCATTTCTGCGGGCTGGGCGGCGGAAGGACAGTCACTGGCCCCAGCGGTGGAAGGTCTGGGAGGTCTGGGAGCTCCGGCGCTGGGAGCTCAGGCGGAGGAAGGTCTGGGAGCTCTGGCGCTGGGAGCTCAGGCGGAGGAAGGTCTGGGAGCTCAGGGTCTGGGAGCTCAGGCGGAGGAAGGTCTAGGAGCTCAGGGTCTGGGAGCTCAGGCGGAGGAAGGTCTGGGAGCTCAGGGTCTGGGAGCTCAGGGTCTGGGAGCTCAGGAGGAGGAAGGTCTGGGAGCTCAGGGTCTGGGAGCTCAGGAGGCTCTGGCCAGTTTGGGAGCTCTGGCCAGTCTGGGAGCTCGGGCCAGTCCGGGAGCTCGGGCCAGTCCGGGAGCTCTGGGTAGTCCGGGAGCTCTGGGTAGTCCGGGAGCTCTGGGTAGTCCGGGAGCTCTGGGTAGTCCGGGAGCTCTGGGTAGTCCGGGAGCTCTGGGTAGTCCGGGAGCTCTGGGTAGTCCGGGAGCCCTGGGTAGTCCGGGAGCCCTGGGTAGTACGAGAGCCCTGGGTAGTACGAGAGCCCTGGGTAGTACGAGAGCCCTGGGTAGTACGAGAGCCCTAGGTAGTACGAGAGCCCTGGGTAGTACGAGAGCCCTGGGTAGTACGAGAGCCCTGGGTAGTACGAGAGCCCTGGGTAGTACGAGAGCCCTGGGTAGTACGAGAGCCCTGGGAAGTCCGGGAGCTCCGGGTAGTCCGGGAGCCCTGGGGAGTCAGGGAGCCCTGGGAAGTCGAGGAGCTCTGGGAGCTCTGGGAGGTTAGGGAGCTCTGTTAGCTCAGGGTTTGAGGGCGAGCACTGGAGACGGCTCTGGGAAGGCGAGCACTGGAGACGGCTCTGGGAAGGCGAGCACTGGAGACGGCTCTGGGAAGGCGAGCACTGGAGACGGCTCTGGGCAGGCGAGCACTGGAGCGTGCTCGCGGTGCCCTGGAGCGGGCTCGCGGTGCGCTGGAGCGGGCTTGGAATCCCTCGCGGCCTTTCGGGGGCGTGGCTTGCGTGCGGCGGCCCCTCTTGGTGGCGGCCCGCGATGAGACTTCTGAGCGGCGGTCAATTTAGGCGGCCGTTCGCGCTCACGTCGTGGCTTGGGAGCGCTGGTCCGAAAAACGGAAGGACTGAGGATGGTGTCGTATTGCAGAGTGTTGTGGTGCAGACCGAGGAGATCCAGAAGCTCCTCCTCCTCGTCCGAGAACGGGTAAGGCGGCCAGACCGGGAGCACTCCGCTGCAGAGGTATGCGGGGAGACTCGGAGAAGGCTGGGCTGGCGGAGCGGGTGTTTTGGCTGGAACAGGATGAGACACACATTCCTCCACCTCAAACCCGGAACCGTTCAACCCAAGGATCAGATTAATAAGATCTACCAACGAAGCCTGGGTCATCGGTTCTTCCGGGCGAATCGTGCTCTCATCCAGTCCCAACCAAAATATTACATTTAGCGTGGCATCCGGCCAGCCCGCCAGATGGGAGAACTCAACGAATTCCCCCACATACCTCTCCAGCGGACGCCCCCGCTGCCGGATACCCCACAAACGGTCCTCTGCTACCGCAGGATTCATCTTAGTTGTTGCTTTGGGTTCGTCTTTCTGTCACGCTCGCTGATAGTGCTAGGAAGCACGGACACGGAGGACAGATGAATTTCACAGAATTTATTTAAACAAGACAGGTTTCAGGACAGGCAACACGAGCCACGTAACTTTAAAGACGAACAAGGACAGGATTGACACAGAGGGAATTTATACAGAGTAGCACATGAGGATAATAGGTGAGGCACAGGTGATGACGATTACGAGACACAGGTGGTGACGAATGAACTAATAACGAGACGAGCACATGGCAGGGCAAAACAAAGATCACATGACAGAACAGAACTCAAAACAAAGAGCACATGTGACGATGACAGGACGAAAACAAGGAACATGTGACAAATGACAGGGGAACAGATTAAACAGAATAAACAGAGAAACAGAGAGACAGAGAAACAGAAAGAGATGATTATGACATTAAACAGACACGATTATGACAATTAGATGATGGAGGATCATTTCTGAGAGCAAATGAATCTCCAGGGGCTTCATTTATAAAACATATCGGATTTGATCCTAAATTCCATGGATTTCATCCTGCGTCATGTATATACAAATAAACTCTTGCTCTTGATGATGAATGTTGTACTTCTGAACCATCAAGGGATTTTTGTGGCCGTTTTGCAGGTGGATTTGATGAGTTTGTTCACATTGCACTTGAATTTAAGATGAACTGATTTATAAAGTGGGACGCATTTAATCATTTTATCACAGGAACATTTCAGAAACTGTTGTACGTTCATATTTCAGATCTTTCTACACACGTCTGTATAAATGAGGAGCAGGACTTTACCTCCGTCAGAGATCTTCTTGATCTTCTCAATCTCCTGTTTGCAGAAATCCTCCAGTTTGTCTCTCAGCTGACGGACAGATTCTCTCATGCCATCAAAAGAGGAGAGAGAACTGAAGGGATCGTCGGGTTTGTCTGTAGATTCAGGAGGTGCTGAGAGAGACTGGAAACTCTACAGAAAACACAAATCACACTTCAGCCAATAACCTGCACTATCAGATCTAGTCACATGGACTATTTTAAAGATGTATTACAAAGGGGGAGGGGTCATCTGATACACACATAACCACACCTTCAGTGACACGTGATCAAAAATCACTACATTGAAAATTACTACATAGGCCACAGGTAAATATGACTTTTATTATAATAGGTTTACGTAAGATTGTTTTATATTACCTTAAATTATAAGTGTTATTTTTTAAAGCCTAGTAAATGTTGAAATTGATAGCTTTTAGTTATACTGTAATGTTCAATGTTCTATAAATTTTAAAAAATCTATTTCATACATCAGTACCAGTATTAGCATCAGTGATACTGGCCTTCATTCATAAAAGACACCATCAGACAAATATTTAAAATATAAGAGTTGTTTCTACATTAATTTGGAGAGTAACTGTGAAATTATTACAATATAAAAATATTAAAAATTCCAATGTTTGTAATTGTGATTAACTACAGAAAAATTTGTGATTAATTCTTTATTTTTTTAATCGATTGACAGCACTAGTTAATATTATATTATCTGCGAGTCTTTTAAGATTTGAAGTTATTAACTAAGAGCACATTCAGAACAATTAAACACTTCTTTTTCACAAGGGACTATGTGTGAACTTTCTAGGAAAAGGTTTGGATGATAAAACATCTGCTAAGATCATAAATGTCTGTGTAACAGGTCGAGCAGATCAACAGAGTCACATTGTAGGATTGAGAAGATTTGCTGAAGAAAAGCAGTTCAAAGTCTACGAGTAGATTGACAATTATTTGTAACTTTTGACTGTTAGTGGCACTGAAACTTCACAAGGACCCTTAAGACTCGATCCCAAGGTCAGGTTTTGTTTGGTTTTAATAAGCGTTGCTAATATACAGCTTCACTTCCTGTTTGGAGTCTTCATGGACAAATTCATCAATGTTTTACAGGCAAATAATTATGGAAATAAAAATCAATCTTATCAGGTTTGAAGATCAGCTGACCAAAATTAGTGACAATTACTGAAAATATTGAAGTAGAAATAAAATATAGTTGGGTGAAAATCAACACCATCAAGTTCACTGATTTCAAGAAATCAGAAGGAAAAATTAGTTCATGTCGTTTGCCATCTAAATATTATTCCAGAAAAAAAGCTCAGAAAAATGTTTCCTGTGAGATTTCCCAGGGCTTTTGTAAGTTTGTCTCTTTAAACAGAAGATGATCAGATGATTATTTGATAACACAACACTGAATCTGACTGAATTCCTGACAACATCTCAGTCAGCGGCTCATTCTGCTCTCATGACATGTTTCTCTTGCTCAAGTTCACTCTGATCCTGTTCTTCTAGATCTGTTACCTGCAGGAAATGGATGTGATGGTGTGTGTGTGAAAGCTGCTCCAGCTCGGCGTCTCTCCTCCTCAGATCATTGATCTCCTGCTCCAGTCGCTCCAGTCGTCCTTCAGCTCGACTCACTGCAGCCTCTTCCTGATCTCTGATCAGCTGTGTGACCTCAGAGCGGCTTCTCTCAATGGAGCGGATGAGCTCAGTGAAGATCCTCTCGCTGTCCTCCACTGCTGTCTGTGCAGAGCGCTGTTAGGACACACATCACAATCACACAGTGGCTTCAGCAGGACTGACAGAGTCCAAACTGAGACGTGTCAAACTTCTCTTCTTCTCCAGACTCACCTTATGAGACTCCACAGCCTCTCTCAGCTGCTGAAGATCTTTCTGTCTCTGCTGGATTCTCTGACGGAGCTTCATCTGCGTCTCCTTCAGCTGTTTCTGGAGGACGAACCAATAACAGGAAATGACACGTGAAACTACTATCACACAAAAATTAAAGCTACATGAATCCAGAACTGGTGGAGGGTTAAAGATCAAGCATGGTAAGTTTATACTGTAGACTCAATCCACAGATTCACAGTTTCCTGAAATGAGATTATGACTGAATATAAACTGAAATATCAGCAATATTTCATCAGTAACTAGTTTTATATGAATATTTCACCCTAAAGTTTTAATTCTGTCATCATTTACTCGCTCTCATGTCGTTCCAAACCTGTATGACTTTATGACTCTATTGTGAAACAACAGAAGATATTTTGAAGAATGTCCAAATAAAATATGGAGACACGTCAATAACATCAAACCTCATTGGTTCTTGCATTTCAAGGTCACGTGACTAAACATCATGATGATGGTGATGTTTGTTGATCATATTTGATTTGGACTCAACATCAGTTGATCAATGATTTGATTTGATTCAGGAATCAAAAGTTATCTCTTTTAAAAGTAGAATGCATTTAAAAAGTGTACTTATACTGGAACTAATATACTTTAAAAGGAATATTATTAAGTGTAAGACACAATTGCGTGTTAATTACCATTAAATGAAAATGTATTGTGGTTTAAATTTACATTTAAAGCAATTAGCTGAACTTAAGTAGGACTGAAGTACATCTTCATATGTAATTTAATAATTCTATTGTCTTGAAATATGTGTGAAAAATACAGTGAACTGTCAAATGTGCTGACAAGAATGCATGGTAAACTAATATATACTGTAAGAAATAAGTTACACTACAGTACATTTAATCTTTAGTAACTAAATATATTGAATAACACAATACAGTTTTAATTATAAACAAGTACTTTACATGTGCTTTAGTATGTTAGTCAACACTTCAAAATAAGTGTACTTCTTGAACACAGGACAAAGGTGTTAAATTGAAATATTAAGTAGTATTAAAATGTAAAATTCAATATCAATCAATTTGTGTTGTAATCAATATTATATAATCTCTGAGTACAGTTTTTTGTTTTTAAATATAGTTTTAATTTGAAGTACACTGCAAGTGAACGCTATTTCAATCAAGCACACTTCTTTTTTAACTTTTTGTTGTTCATATTACTTTTATACTTTTGTTTCATTTTTGGAGCTTGAAACTTTTGTACTCCATTGACTTTCAATGTAAAGACTAAAGTAGACGAGACATTCTTCAAAACATCATCTTTTACGTTCCACAGAAGAAAGAAAGTCAAACTGGTTTGGTACGACATGACGGCGAGTAAATGAAGACTTCACTTTCATTTCTGTGAACAATCCCTCTCAGTTCATACCTGTTTCTCTGTCCTCTGTGCTGCAGTTGATACAGTTTTGTGTTTTTTATGTTCATACTCCTTACACCGCACACAGATGCATTGTTGATCAGTGATACAGTACATTTCTAGCTCTTTATCATGTTTACGGCAGATCATGTCCTGCAGTCGTCCAGTGGCGTCAATCACTTTGTGTGGCTTACGAGAGTGATATTCCTCATGACGGTCAAAATGAGTTTGACAGTAAGACTCCAGACACACCAGACAGGACTTGACGGCTTTGTATTTTCTTCCAGTACAGACGTCACACTGCACGTCTCCAGCTCCAGCGTAACAGTCAGCAGGAAGTTTAGTCTTCTTCAGTTTCTCCACCATTTCAGCCAGAATGGTGTTTTTACCTAAAGCAGGTCTTGGACTGAAGGTCTGTCTGCACTGAGGGCAGCTGTAGACTCTCTTCTCATCCTCCTGATCCCAGCAGTCTGTAATACAGATCTTACAGTAACTGTGTCCACAGGGAATGGCCACCGGATCCTTCAGGAGATCCAGACACACTGGACATGTGAACGCATTCTGATCCACTGAAATTCTGGCTTCTGCCATTTTACTGCATGAATACAGAGACACAAACACTCAACAGCTCAACAATACTTCAGTTTCTGTTTCCCTGAACTGAGCAGTTGAAATAGTTTCCTGCTTCTCTGTTTGAGTGACGTGTGGAAAACAGGTGTGTCTGTAAATCAGCTTCCTCATTCCTGGTCAAGGAGAGTCACTTTCCTTCTCTCTGAGTTGTGAGCACATGAATGACCAAGCAATGTTGTATTTACAAATGAGAAATGCATGTTTCTTCACACTGAGTAATATCCATGGCCCCCTGAATATGTTGTTGTATGAAAATCTGAACATACAATATATTAAAAGAAAGATCAGAGCCTCTACTTTAAAAAAAATGAACTTCATTCTAGTTTCATGCATTGTTTTTTATTAACACTTGAATGTGGGTAAGTTTCATAAAAAAAGCATCATTTTGAATCTTAAATCTTTATTTTGATCCATAACACGAGATGGGCGCCACCATCTTAGTTTGCACTGCAGTTCAAGGAGTCCTGTTAGCCGGATTTACAGCACGTGAATTCATCAGTTTCTTCCGAAATAAATGCAAGTAAGTGAGACTGTGAACTGGGAGATTTTATAGGTAATGCCTTATGAATATCACTTCATTGGTGATAGTAGTACTATGACTAGACATCTTGATAATAAAGTATTGTGATAATCTGAAGCATTTTAAAAAGTTGACTTTTTTAGAAAAGCTGCTTCATTTAGATATATACAGACATCAAGAATCAGCTTGTGAATCTCAACAATAGTGACATGGTTCATGCCGCAATGCATGCTGGAAGCCATGGAAGGCATATTTTACTGTCTGAAGCTGCTTTGCAGCCTCCTCAACTCTCACTACCCTCGAAGGTAGGCCACCAGGGGGTACGTAGAGATTCCCCAAGTGGAGCGTGCAATTGCAGTTCATTTGTGCTCGCAAAGTGCCACCACCTGGCGGAACCATCCGCTTCTCCCAGCCAAGGCACGTAAGACTACAGTAGCCCTGGCTGCTAAGGCTTATAGACCTGCTGGACAGGCCATCTCCACCTTGCATGCGATAGCCAGAAGCAACACCTCGGCCGCAACATTGAGCTTTCCACAGGAAGGCGATGCAACCCGTCCCTCAGGCTGTTAAACCCTCCAAATATCCATTGAAGTGGTTCTGATACGGGCACACTCCTGACCGTGCTCACTACCATCACGAGGGTGGGAGACTTGCAGGCCTTTTTGGCAAATCATGCCTTGATTTTGTGCCGGACTCTTCTCACATGATCCTGAGAACCTGGCCTGGATACATGCCCAATGTTCATACCACTCCCTTCCAGGACCAGGTGGTGAACTTGCAAGTGCTGCCCACAGAGGAGGCAGACCCTTGCATCACTGTCACCTGTTCGTGCCCTGTGCATTTAAATGGACTGAGTGCAGAACTTCAGAAGCACTTTGTCAGCTCTTTGTTTGCTTTGGAGGTCAGCAGAATTGAAAGGCTGTCTCCAAACAGAGGTTGGCCAGCTGGATAATGCATGCCATTGCCTTGGTATACCAATCCCATGGCATGCCATACCCCCTACAGAGTAAGGGCTCATTCCACTCATTCCATGCACCGTGCAACAATGGCCTCCTCCTGGCCATTGTTGCACGGCGCCTCTTTGGCAGAGCTACCTTCACAAAATCTTCTGGTGTGTTTGGTACAAACAGGTAAAGTGCAGGAAGGCTGGCTCGGTGTCCCGCTTGCAAGGGGGGGATACAAGTGCTTCTTTTCCCTACTTGGTGAAGTTTCTTCCAAGCATCCTTCGGCAGAGGCAGCTGACACCAGGCCCAGTAATCTAGATGCATGCCCGGTTGGCCAGCTCTTGTTCTGGGCTAGATGTCACATGTTGTGATTCCCCCTTGGTAATCCCATATGTGTATTCTTTCATGGTACAGTTTCCCTGCCGGCAAACACTTGTGTTTCTCTGGGAAGGTGCTGCTCTACCCCTTCTCTGCATCTGTAGTAGTTTCATCCCTGTCTAGGCAGGACCTACTGCAGAGATCTTCCATACATACCATTGCCCCTAGGGTCAGTCTAAATGTGCATTTCCACATTTTCCTCCCTACGGTAGGATGTGGCCACTGTACTGTCCCTCTCCACCTGGACAAAGTTTGCTTTCCTAGTGTTAACAAACAAATGGTCATGGCTGTAAGCTGAATCACTCTTCCCGTGAACAAATATATGAGGAACAGCAGCTACGACCGTCTCCATGGTAAGCCCTGTTCCTTCCACCCGCTAGGCATGGAGGACTATCATTTCGGGTGCTGGGTAGGTTACAATTTAACTAGAGCAGTTGCCCAAAGCGCATGCATTTTCAACATAATGTCGAACATGACTGACAGCTGGGGAACCACCGCTGAATAGCCGAGACTCCTGTTTTGGCTCCAAAGAATAAACCTTAGTCAAATTTATTTGTAGCCAATTCATTTTATATGTACTGTATTTTAAAAGAACTGATAAACTACTGCCTAAGGGAGGAAAGTCTTTTGTCAGAAGACCAAGAAACTGCCATAGTACTGTATACTGTAATAACATTTGGCAGGTGCAGAGGAGGCTGAATTTATTCATGTATTTTTTTAATGTACTGTAATTGACAGTATACATACTGTACTGTGTCGCATACCGAGTCCATATTCAATTCTTTTTTATTTGAATTTTTCTTTTCTTGTGCTTTTTATCTACTGTAAGATCACTTTACATTAGTGTAATGATCTTTTCCCCCGAAGCTCATTGTTGTATTTTACTGTATCTGCACTCTTTCATTTATTTTGTATACTGTAATAGACATTGAGCTGTAAAATCTTTCCTGAATCCCAATAAGAGGTTACAGTTTTTTGAACTGATCTCACTTATGTACAAGATGATGTGTAGTTCTGAGATTGTGTTTATAGTTGTGAGAAAATGGTGATTTTTTCATGAATTGCATGTCAGTAATCAAGAAAAACTGTAAAACTAATTTAGATCTACTGTAAGTTATAACTTTTACTCCCCACATTTCTCCCATATCATGTGAAAATGATCTTTGCAGAAAGAGAAAGAACACTTCAAATAATGTTTTCACTTTTCTATGTCTAACTTTTGGGCAGAGTTTTCCAAAAATATATCCAAAAATACTGTGTTGAGTCAAAATTCCATAGGGAATGTCACAGAGTCAGTCACCACATGCATGCTGCAAGTCGCTTCATAAAATTAAGGTTGAATCACTGCAGTCACGTCAATGGTTTTAATGATGTCTTTCGAAACTTTCTAGACCTTGAAAGTTATAAACCTCTTGGATTTCATCAAAAAAATCTTAATTTGTGTTCCGAAGATGAACGAAAGTCTTTTGGGTGTGGAACAACGAGAGAATTTTCACTTTCGGGTGAACTAACCCTTTAAACTGAGACTACTGTAGAAACACCATGATTTGCAACACTTCTGGGGGCCATGTGACTGAAAAATAAAGAAATAAACACAAAACACAATGGAAATTCCACATGGTTTTGAGTTATTAGTGAGGAGCGTTGCCACTCCTCACAAACTCCATATAAAGAAAAAAAAAGAAAAGATGTAGTAGAGGAAGAACTACCACATGAAAGACAGAGGAAGTCTTTGAAATCACACCTGAGACCCGAGAGCAGCAGGGGCTCTGGTGGAAAACTCTCACAACATGCTACAATTTCCCTTTTCAAACAAGGGTGTAGCAACACCCTCCCAGTGCTTTTGACACAATTAACAGTTATCATATAAAATAATTCACCTTTCACAAGTCTCCCAGACGTTAGTCCAGATGTAACCTCAAAATAAAGAAACTAAAAGCTATACTTTGCCCACATCAGCCCATTAAAGGTTGAAGATGGATCTCATGGATACAAAGACAACTTTTATCTACCTCTCTGGAGGATGTATTGCCATGGTAACATGAATAACCTCTAACCCCATAAGCACAAAGAGCTTAAGGGCTCAAGGAGCTCTGCTGAGGCCAGAGAAAGGTCCTCCAGTAACCAAACATATTGGGGTGAATTTGCTAAAAAGTTGCACCGTTTCAGAGTGTGGATGCAGAAATAGTAAAGATTAAGAGGAAGAGTGTTAAAATTATGCAATTTAATGTGAGCTGGATTCACAATCTTCAGTACAGCTTGCTTGCTGTAATTAACATTAATTCTTCTGCCAGGCAAATCAAAGGCTGTGTCCGAAATTGAGTAAATATTTTACAACCATTAATAAAGTACAATATGTTCTATATAGTATGATTGACATTCACAAATCCTCCACTGTGCCTCGTGGGATAGTAAAGTGTCCATCAGATGTTCACTTCAGAATCTCGCCGGAAGTAGTAGGTCAAATAACATACACTGTATATGCACATATACTATTAGCGAAGTATGTAATTTCAACCAAAGTCATGTGGTGCAACCAATATGCAGAAACAGGAAATGACATTACAGAGAGGACCTGTAGACTCTTATGTTTGTCTATAAGTCTCAGCTCATTTGACCTTTTTATGACACAGAAATGTTAGTTAAGGTTGTATAATGTTACAACCCAATTTAATGAGACAACAGAAGTATTTTATGAAGTGACGATTTTATTTGAATTTGAACAATGTGACTAATACAAACCGTCAGTGGGGCGATTGCAGGTTGTACGAAAATATGCAAGTAGGATTGAATGAAATAATAAGAATTGGCTACCATTTAGCCAAAATATAAAATAGTTACAAATTGGCATGGAAGTGTGTTGAATGGTATGTATGCAAACTCAAAACATTAATAAGGTTATAGATTCACAGATGCTTCACATCACCTGTGCTTGAGACTGCATTTTCATGAAAGACATTTTGACGTTAATATAGAATTAGTTAAAAATGTGTATCTTACAATATCTTGTGAAAAAAAAAACTATTAAAGTTGCCATGCAATGAAGTTTTTGTCTTTTAATATGAATATGTTAGCTGAACTGTTATTGATAAGCAAGTGTGCTCCAAAACAATGACAAACGTATTATTATTATTTAGAAGATATAAGATTTCAAACTCACAGTCTTTCACTCCCCCCCAATATGAATCAATGATTTTACGCTGAACTTCATCTTCACATCAGATTTTCTGTCCAATCAAATGTTCACTAGAATCTAAAGTGTCCCACCCCCTACATTAAAAATAGACACTGAAGCTGCAGCTACAATCAATCAGTCACTTGTTCACACATTTACTACTTTCTACATGGTGAATGGCACATAGGGAACGATTCAGACTGAATATTCAGAAATATGCTTTCCATTGAGGCGAATGTGACGTCAATGTCAGGCGCATGTCACGCAGACCAGAGAACGTATCGAACCTATTTGTTTTGATATAAATGAAATGCTATTGGCTATTTTAAAAAAGGGGAGGAGCTGTTCGATATGTCCTGCCCTGTTTTCCCGTTTCAGTGGACAATATGTCAACACATTGAATAATTCTGCATGGAATTCTTTAACGGAACTTCAGTGGGCCTTTAAAAGTGAAGCATGCACTTTTCTGTCACACTAGTGACACCTATTACAAAAACAAAGCATATTTTCAAACAACCTTACAAAACCCCATTTTGTGCATCCCAAGCTCTCACTATTGGTTGAGCTGTAAAGTGATTGACAGATCTGAGCAGACTGCTCTCAATGTTTAGATGGTGCTTGGAAGGCTCAATGTTTACAATTTTGTAGGAGATAAACCCATGAAAGGCTTACTAATAGTAGTCAATGAATAATAAACTGGGTTGCAAGAATACATTTTAACATAAAAATATTCTGTACTTCACCTTTAAAAAATGAAAGTTTAAACTGGTAAGTATGTACATGCGTAACAGGACTGTAAAGTAAAGTGCTACCAAGTTTCTCTGTTTAGTTGCCAGATGAACATTCAACCCTCTTAAAATGCCTGCTCACCTTCTAAACTCATGATCTGTTAGATAAGGTTTGTTGGGTTTTCCAGCAGGAGTTAAAAATTAAACCAGCACAGTCCAATAAAACCAACATGATCTCATGAGAATAAGTGTTTGGTTTTTTTTTACATAAAATGTGGTTCTACCACACGTACATTCAATTACGTTTTCACACACACAAAAACGTACCATACTGACGTATTTATAGCAATAAAATGTGAAAATACTTATGTATTAAAAGCAAAAAAATCATAAATCATAATCATAAATCATTTATGTATCCAAATGTTTGTGACTTGTGCTGCAAACTCGTTTTGGAGGATTGCATAATGTTAAACAGGACTATACTTTAAAACCTTAAAATGAATAAAATTTCTGTTATTAACCATTTTGAAATATTTAGTTTGCTGTGAGACACAAAAGGTGTTTTCTCCTATGCAGCGACTGACAATACAGTCATAAGTACACCAAAGCACAACATAAATTGGCAAATCACATCAATTTTATTTGTTCGCTGTACTTCAAATCTTTAGAATCCATATCATATAAGTACACTTTTTATACAGCCAACAAACAGCAATTTAACAGCTTATTTAGGAGTCAGGGAGATGGTAAGTTAAATTACAAATGTTTGTGGTTAGTCAAGAAACCTTGAACAAAATTATAAGGACTTAAGAGAAAAAATTAAATAAAAAGCTGTATAAGTGCAGAAAATGACATTGTAAGATGAGGGAGGTGATGCAGGCAGTGATGCAATTAGTGTATTCATTATGTTGTCAACCAGCCAGTGGTGTTCATAAATTTGCATTCCCGCCTCAGAAAAATCCTTCTGTTCCAGCTTTTATCTCTCTATGAGGAAGATCAGTGTCAGCGCCCGCGATGCGGTCAGGGGAGCCTGCCAAAAACAAGGAGGAAAAACCCAGAGCAAAACATTGCAGTATCACAAATCATCACAGCTTTGGCTACATGCTAGTCACTGCCCAGAACACTCAGTTACTAGATTAAAAATTCAGTGAAAATGCCTCAGCCTTAACACAGGGGCTGTATTCATATATCAGTGTGACAGATCAGAGAGACAAAGAGAAAGAGCTTTCTGGGCGTTTTGCCTGTGGAGAGTTTTCTCGGATCTATGTTCATCAAAGACAGTCCTGCTGACTTGTCACGGGCTGGTTTGTGTTGGTCTCATGGGACTACATTCACAGTCATGAGCAGCGGGTTACCAACCGGCCAAAAGAACCAGTAAGAGAGAATGAGTGCACTTATCTGACCCCAAAAACCAGTGACTGATGTGTCCAGTTTATTAGTTAAAACGGTGTAATCCTAATGGATGCAAATTTCACATGCAATTCAAATAGATAAATGTTAAATTTAGACCTACACAGTGGTATGAAAAAGTGTTTGCCCCCTTCCTGATTTCATATTTTTTTTGCATATTTGTCACACTGAAATGTTTCAGATCATCAAACAAATTTATATATTAGTCAAAGATAACTCATGTAAACACAAAATGCAGTTTTTAAATGAAGGTTGTTATTAAGGGAAAACAAAATCCAAACCTACATGGCCCTGTGTGAAAAAGTGATTGCCCCCTAAACCTAATAACTGGTTGGGCCACCCTTAGCAGCAAGAACCGCAATCAAGTGTTTGCGATAACTTGCAATGAGTCTTTTAAAGCGCTGTGGAGGAATTTTGGCCGACTCATCTTTGCAGAATTGTTGTAATTCAGCCACATTGAAGGGTTTGAGCATGAACTGTCATGCCGCAGCATCTCAATTGGATTCAGGTTTGTTTTTCTTCAGCCATTCAGAGGTGGACTTGCTGGTGTGTTTTGCTGGATCATTGTCAACTTGAGCTCACGAACAGGTGGCTGGACATTTTCCTTCAGGATTTTTGGTAGACAGCAGAATTCATGGTTTCATTTATCACAGCAAGTCTTCCAGATCCTGAAGCACCAAAACATCCCCAGACCATCACACTACCAACACCATATTTTACTGTTGGCATAATGTTCTTTTTCTGAAATTCGGTGTTACTTTTACACCAGATGTAATGGGACACCATTAAGACATCAACTTTTGTCTTGTCAGTCCACAGAGCATTTTCCCAAAAGTCTTGGGGATCATCAAGATGTTTTCTGGCAAAAATGAGACGAGGCTTAATGTTCTTTTTGCTCAGCAGTGGTTTTCATCTTGCCCATTTTTGCCCAGTCTCTTTCTTATGGTGGAGTCATGAACACTGACCTTAACTGAGGCAAGTGTGGCCTGCAGTTCTTTGGATGTTGTTGTGGGGTCTTTTGTGACCTCTTGAATGAGTCGTTGCTGCACTCTTGGGGTAATTTTGGTCAGTGGGTTATTTGTTTGATGATCTGAAACATTTAAGTGTGACAAACATGCAAAAATCAGGAAAGGGGGCAAACACTTTTCACACCACTGTATATAAAATATCTTTCAGTATTAATGGATGTTTTACTAATATCTTTCAGTAGTGATGGAAGTCACGCAGACACTGCACGGAAATGGCCATACAGTTACTATTATCATGCACACACACACACACACACACATACACATAATCACTCTCTGCTTTATTCAATAGAAAGATACTCACACAAACACATGAACCTGCTGACACTCTCACACTGAGAATAATACTCTAAGGAGACCCTTACAAATGGGAAGCAAAGATAAAGGCCTGTGATCAAAGGAGCCTGCTGGAATAACGGAGGAGAAGAGGGAAGAATCTGCAGAGGGAATAGGATGAAGAATAATTGGCGCTTATTTCCACCACATCTGCGGTATCTCTCGTCCTCTCTGCAGGCATACCACACTGTGGCACACTGGAGAGTTTAAAGAGAGTTGGATCATACTACTGAAAGAGAGAACAAGACCATGACCAGCTCAATCCCACAATCCTCTGCCCCTGCTCATTACTCAGATGTTATTCTTTGATAGCTCACGATACGTAATGGAGTTCTCGGTTACATCTCAATTAGGATGACATTTGTCTCTAAAGTTTCTCTTTAGGAGAAATAAATAATAGACATAATAGAGGCAATAATTGGCATACAGTATGGATACAGAACTATAAAATGAAGGTGAAGAAGTCCTGGGAGAATGTGATGAGAAATGTTTGAGTTCACTGGTTGAGATTTCTTCTGATCGCAGATTTTATTAGAGGCTGCACACACACAAAAAAAGCGTATAACTTCAACCATGGTCTTGTTTTCATCTTTTATAAATTCGGGATCAGTATTTGTTTTTTTGTTTTTATTTCCAGTGTTTTTGAAAGACGTCTCTAATGCTTAGCAAGACTAATTAAAAATGCAGTAAAAAAAACAGTAATATTGTGAAATATCGTTACATTTTAAAATAACTGTTGAATATACTGTAAATATTCCAGTGAACAAAGTATCATTACTCCAGTCTTCAGTGTCACATGATCCTTCACAATTCATTCTGATGTGCTGATTTGATGGACACTGTATTTTTCAAGATTCTTTGATGAACAGAATTTTAAAGACAACAACATTTATTTGAAACAGAAATCATTTGTAATGTTATACTTTAAATTATTTTCTATCATTTTTGATCCAATAAATGCATCCTTGCTAAACAAAAGTATAGCCACACTTCCGAACTTGTCAATATCAATATTGTTCATTTATTAAAAAATTATTAGCCTCATGCATTTTCACTCACGTCCGCCCAGCATTCCATATGATACATTATTCATAAATTAAATAATTTATCATTTTGGTGTAGTAGTCTATGTTTACTTAAAAACTACTTGAATGTGTTTATAATTTATTTAATGTATTAACTTTTATTTATTTATTTATTGCTGTTTAGGAGAAAAATCAAGAAAATCAAGTTTTTAATGTTGTTTATGGTTGTTTTTTTGAGTTTAAATATGCTTTAAGACAAACCATGTGCAAATTCATTAGTCAACATCATTCCTAAGTGTTCTCTCCTTTTTCTCCAATTTTCTCAAAAACGTGGTTTGAAGCTGCCCGTTTCCTACCGTCACAAGCATCTAACCAATCCCATGAATGTGCAGGGCGGGGCTTTCTATATCATTAGCATATCATTAAATTTGCTGCAAAGCAGGGATGTCTCAAGAGAAGCCAGGTTATCTCGGTATATGCAAATATTTTCTCGCTCTGTGTGCACTTTAACACAGTGAGCATAAGAACCCCTTTAAGCAGCGACAGGAAAAATCAGGTACAGTTAGCAATATAACAGGTGAATTATGTATATTACAATGTTATGATGAACTATATGTCTTTCTCCACTGGCTTTCTATGATGTTCAAAGTCTTTCTAAAGATCCTAATTTTTACATGGCTGACTCTGAGATGGCGAGGAGGAACATTGTTTGTGTAACATTAGCAACACATTATTAGCTGTTTGATAATGCAGAAAAGCCAAATGCTAATTATATTATTTACCATTGTGTGTCCAGCTTTGTAGAGAGCGATACATAAACGCATTACTATTCTGATACATCGACCCTGTATAATTCGCTCTTCCTCGTCTTCTTCTGAATCAGTTTCTGTTCAAACATAAATGGCTGATTTAAACCAGTATTTTCACTTGCCATTGTGAAGCATTTACTACAGAAAAGTTAACTGAGTGGATCAGCTAGTCTGAGCTGGTGTGAGTGAGTGGAGGCGGGGACTAATTTGCATATTCATGAATATACTAAATGAAGCAAGGGTGTAAGGTTACATTAAAGCTATTTTACGACATGAAGAAATTATGCCTTGATTATCAAAGATGAGTTTTAAGAGATACAATTATTGACTGCAGGTGGAATTTAAAGCATGTGCGATTATCGGGAGAAGCCGAGTCCTCTCAATTTCATTCCGTTGCTGTCTGGAGGGGACAGTTGAGATAGTAATGAGATGATTTTTTCTCCATGATTTTTTCTCTCCAGCTCTTCTTTACATCTCTCATGCATGTGAACCCCTCCTTACCTGTTCCCAACAGGCAGTTATCCACAGTTGCTGCCAATTGAGTCTTTTCCAATTAATAGTTTTACCGTCTCCAGTGCAGTGACTGGGATGAGGCTGTCCCTGATCGGAGAGGTTGCCATGACAACAAACCTTGTTATCCTCCGATTAAATTTCCGTAATATGTAATAAATTCAGCGGAGCGGCAGGCCTTTCGAGCTCAACGGCAGGGATTTTCAGAGGTTTTATTGTAGAGCAGCAATCCAAGGCTACTCTTCTATTCTGATCAGACTGGAGAATGAATGGATGGTGTTCAGACAGCTCTGAGACTGTCTGCAAACTTTCACAATGGGAATTTCATTTAAAGTTTCAGCATTATGCAACATTCACCAAAAATTTCACAGTTAATGCCATTTTATCTTTGTTCAGTCTCTAGTGTGACTGCAAACAAGACCGACGAACCCGGCACAGAGCAAAAATATAATTAAGATGTACGAATATGGACAGCTAGAGAAGAAAAATTTCTGGCTGATGAAATGAAACTGGCATAAACTGATCGGATATCATACATTATCGAGGTTTATTAAATTCTGAATTTAGGAACTCCAAGAACATATTGAAATATTTTTGCAATTACACATTTGTAATGATGTACTTGCAAATTAGCACTTTTAAAATATATTAACTTTAAACGTAATATTGAATAACACATTACCGTTAAAATTACTTTACTTTACGTGTGCTTTAGTGTGTTAGTCAACACATCAAAATTAGTACACTTAATAAGTGCATGACAAAATATTATTAAAACATAAAATGTACTTTAAAATTAACTTGTAATTTGACATTATTACAAAGTGCACGTTTTAAAAAGTCATGTCATGAAAGTGTACTCTCTTAAAGCGCACTTTAGAATTCAGAAACCATTGTTATTAGTGACACCGGTGGCCGTTTAGTGAACTGCAGCCAGCAACTTACTGCTCGTGCTCGCACTCGTGACGTATGTGAGACTGAACGTCTTGTGATTTATTTACTGCGAAGTTCGTTTTTGTTGTTTGCTTAGAAGTAAAAAGAAGTTGGAAATACCTTTGCAGCGATAACGTTAACGAACACGCTTTTCTCTCAATAACAAAATAAACACACAACAAAAATCACAGCGGTGAAAAAACAGCAGAAAAGAAAGCATCGGCAATTGTTTTATCATTCAGTTCTACTTACATCAAATTCAAAATATATTTTTTTATGGACGTACTGAATATTATTTCAATGCTGCGGCAGCGTTCTTTGCGCCGTCTGGATGAAGATATGGAGCAGAGACTGCGTAGCGATTTATGTTGACAGAGTTTGGAGAAGAGAAAACGTCAGAATAATGTCACAGAGTTCATTCATGAAGTTGTGTGAACTACACATCCGTGTACTCCACCTAGACCTATAGTTTAATGCAATATGCTTACTGCGATCTTACTTTAATTGAAGTATTGCGTTTACATGAGGTAAAATGTAATCGCAATATTGCCAAAATCATATTATGAGTCCACGTAAATGCACTGATTGGCATTAAAGTATTGAATAGCTCTTTCTGCATTATTCTGAATACTTTATAATCATTCATTGAATTTGTCATTGAACGGAGAGTCGGAAGTGCGCGTAAATATCACATCCTTTTATCTTCCTGGCGATTTTCCAGAGTTCTTCACATAATAATCAGTCTACAGGCTTTCATAGACAACCTAAGAAGTCGGGGAAGATCTCGTTTTTAAGTTTCGTTGCTGTTCACACACTAACAATAAAAAAAAAAAATATGATTAATACATGAAAATTCTTATAGCCCCTTTTAAGTGTTATTTTTAATCATTTCATTAGTATTAGCTTTTTTATTATTATATTTATTATTATTATTTTATATTATATTTACACTGTACTTTTTAAGATTTAAAGTACACAAGTGCACATTCAATACAATAATTATGCGCACTTTTTTCAAGCATACTGTACATTGTATGCCAATAGATCTGAGCTACAGTTGCATTATAAGTTAAACTAATTTCACAAAAACTTGACTGGTATAATTTGAGTCGAACAAAAAATGTTTACAACACTTTTAAATATATATATATATATATATTGCTTTTTCCGACTGAAATCAAACTTTTAAAGTGCATGTAAACATACTTAATGAAACAGACCACACAAAGGGAAGATCTGATGATTAAAGGCAAGCATAAGAGTATATGGACGGACACAGAGCAATTAACACAAGAAAGAAAAGGCGTAGGTTAGGTTTGAAAGTTGTTAAGGACACATTGCAAGGAGGCAGGAGACAACCTTGACATTATCGTGTTTTTAAAAACAAATCAGCGATTAAAGCAATGAGTCACAAGACCTTGATCCTATTCAGAATGCTGGAGAAAATGCCATTGCGTGGATGTGAGCCACACTTCTTTCACAGACTGTGCCTCTCATCTGAAACATTTCTGCTACAGCGAAATGACAAAATAAAGTCAAAACAAATCTGTCAATGTTACTGATGTTTTTTTAAGCAGATGCGATTTGTTTGTTTAAAAAAAATGCTCTGTCAATCAAGATGAGGTATATAAGATTTTATGTGAAAATACATTCTCCTAACCAAGTTTAATGCTCATTGACTTCTATTAGTTAGCCATTCATGGGTTTATCCAAAAGTGTAAAAATTGAGCCTCCCACAGGCACCATCTACTTTCCAGCTCGACCAATAGCGAGAGTTTAGGGCGTGGCTACTGTTTTTGTTTTTAGTGAAAACCATATGCTGAACACAATATATTGAACACACAAAAGTGAATGGGTCATTGCAATGATACAGAATGTGCTTCACAAAGACGTTTGTAGCAATTTATAAAGTTTACTTTAATGTGTTGCGTGTAAACAGCCTCAAACATAAGCGATAAGTAATAAGGAAGATGCTAACATTTGCTCTAGACAGAGTATTCGACTACTTAGTTGCTTACTCATGACACAGCAACACATCTATACGTATTCCTAATATGATGGACCTTTTATAGGAAGTAGCTACTTTTATCTGTTGAAACAAGCCTTCACAAGGACCCGTAAGAGCTGTTTGTGATATTTGAGTTGAAGGAGGTGCGAAACTCAAAAGAAGCATTTGCAAGATTGTTTGAAAATATGCTTTTTTTTGTAATTCCGCTAGATGTCTAGAAGAAACTAGTGTCGCAAAAACTATACTTCAGCTTTAAGGGAAGACGTGCTCCAATGAGCCACCAATGTTGATTTCCAAGAGATGATCCAGACGTGACTCTTTCCACACCCTCAAAACATTCCTATCCATTATAAAATACTTTAAGGGTATTTGGGGACAAAATATTTGTAAAAACATTCAGAATTCCAATGCAAAAAGCACTTGTTCTTCGTCACAATTCACCTACTTATACTCAGGGCTGGGTAGGTTACTTTTAAAATGTTTTTCACTATAGATTACAAAATACATGTTTAAAAAGTCATTTGTAACGTATTTCGTTACATTACTCAAGTTTAGTAACTTAATCTAAATACTTTAGAATACTTTGGAAAACTAATAAGTGTGAAACAAACACAAAAAAGGTAATTTCTCATACTTTTTACTTTTCTCAATATTGCGAGTTTTTATCTTGCAATTCTAACTTTTTCCCTCAGAATTGCGTGATATAAAGTTGCAATTGTGAGTTATAAAGTATACATTTTTTTTTACAATTATAAAATGACTCACAAACAACTATCACAAAACATGAAAACAGTCGAGGATCATCAGGTCATGACAGGACAGTTAAAATGACAAGTTGGGCAATTTTTTTTATAAATTCAGTCATTTTGTCTTGTTCAGGACAGAACTAAATAAAAATAACAACATTTTTATGATCCCTCTTAAAAGTATTAAAATGTTGATGAAACTTAACTCTTTTTCAGACTGTCAGAGTCAGAGAATCACCAATTGCTGTTTAAATGACATTAAAACTCAAAGTAATCACTTTGGTAATCTAAAATACTTTTCAGATGTAACTGTAATCTGATTACCACCCATTTAAAATGTAACTGTAATGAAATACAGTTACTCAAATGTTGTATTTTAAATACGTAACTAAGTTACTTGTATTTCATTACTCCCCAACCCTGCTTATACTACACCCTAAAAGTGCTCTTTTTATGAAGAAAAAGTAGGTCAAGATTAGGGATCAAGGAACAGAAGAAAACAGAATCACAAAACACGAGAGTTAAGCATGAAGCAAACAAACAAAAACAAAAACAAAAAAACAAGGAAAAATCCCACAACACCATTACAAGCACAGAGGAATTTCATTAGTCCAACTCAAGAGTAACAAAATAGTCAAGATCAATACTCTCCTCTCATAAATAAATGTGCTTCCCTTTCAAGGGAACTTGCGTTGCGTTGAGGATGCGTTGGGAACACCTCTGCGTGATTGTGTCATGAAGCACATGTGAAATTGACGTCATGGCCATGAAACTATAAAGCATACCTAAACAAATCCGTGCTAGCTTCTGTGTCTTCAACAAGCGCTCTCTGTTGAAATCGTGTATCATATTTGGTGTTGTCTGTCTCTGAATATATATATATATATATATATATATATATATATATATATATATTAACAGCAATTAAAGCTGTGTGTTCCCCCCTGCCCTCGTTTCATCATGGGTGGGATACAATGGTGCCATCCACGAACCTGTGAGCTCCTCATGCACCTCCGGGAAGAAAGGAACCGGGATGGGTGGCTGAGAACCAGCACGCACTACCCCAGGATACCAATCATCCAACCGCGAGGGCTCGGGACATGGTGGAGGGTTCCACATGAGACCGACCTAGTTGGAGGCTCGGGAAAGCATAGCCATCATCTCTAGATCCGAATCAGGCACCGCTACCGTTCCCAAAGCGACTCGTCATCCCCAGAGAAGTCTGGCTCACCCTCCGATGCAGCTATCGACTTCCAGTCATCAGGTGGAACTCCAAAGGATACGGCCGGTGCACATGTTTGAAATGGTCCAGCGCGCTCCAGTGGCGGCTCTACTGGCTGCGGATTGCAGGAGAAGTGAGGGTTCCTAGGGGGTTGGTTCCCCGTAGGAAGCGTGCTCACCATAATCCTCAGATCATAATCCTTTTGTCATCTTTAAAAAGACGCAAGCTCTACTTGTGTAAGCTCTTTTAGGGACTTTACTCTGAAGCTCGCAGGGGAACGGCATAATTGAATGAAAATGTCCCTGAAACATAAGTGTATTAGTCAAATATTGCATTTATTTCACCTCAGTTGTGATATAGTATGCAAACGAAGCTCGAGCGTCTCTGCGGGAAGCGGAAAGTTTCAGACCTCAGTTGATCGGTTGCATCCAGCCACAGCCGACGTCAAACACACTTCTTGCCATGAGCTCCCCTTTTTCCCGTGATTCCCTTGTCCTCATGTGGTCATGTCATGTGCTTCCTTATTTAATGTGCTGATGTGAATTTAATGGCTGGTTACAGACTAGCGTAAAAGGTGCAAACCTCTACCTACTATATTGAAATGTGTAAAATCATGGCTTTATTGACCCTTCCTTAAATTCTTCTTCTAAGACCAGTTTCTTAATGTGCTGTTCTCATTGTTTCACAGGTGTGTCTTGTCAAGTCATTAGTCTCTGTGAATGTTTCCTCATGTTTCCTCTGTCTCTTGTGTAGTATTATTTGTGTAATCTGCTGTTTGGTGAGTTTATGTTTATTTTTGTGTTTAAGTTCATGTTCCAAGTCAAGCCTTTGTTTATTTTGTACGTTTCAAATAAAACTGCACATGGCCATGGGTTCATCAAACTTGCCATCAGTGGACTGTTTGTTACATTACAAATATAATTAAATATATAATTAAAATTTTCTATAGGCAAAAACTAATTATTCATATCATCACATGTTTCTGAAACTATTCCATATTGCGCATATAAACATGTTTATATATAAGTCATATTGTTTATCATTTATATGAATTTTATTCCATTTTAGTTGTACTTCCTGAAAACAGAGTCGGTTACCTCAACTCAAATACAGAAATTAAATTGGAATTTTAGAAGCATTCTCAATTCACCTCTGAATGTGCACAGCTCTGGTTGTTATGGTGAGAGCCGAGACCACGTTTGTGATAGTTTTCTAATTCTTTACCACCATTCTATCTCCCTCAGCCCATCAGATAATGCCATTCATAAGCACTTGACACATGTCTGCGACTGAACAGATCTAGCAAAGGATTGCATGAAAGAAGAGAAGCTCTTCTCTTCCCCCTCACATCCTTCACCCACACTTCTCTCAGAGGCCTGATATTTGTTAACACAAGCCTCAAATGACATGCTTTTTCCATTGCATGACACAGCATTAGTGTTTGACTGACAGTACATTTTATTTCATTTTATTATCAGGTAAGAGGGTTTCCCTGTTAGCTACACATAACCAAGCCCATACATTTTTGTAGACTATTTTCACATTTTCTCCCCTGATTTTCGGAGAAATCTGCAGAATTCTGTGGTAGATGAAACCAAGAGACTTTGGAAATTTTCATCTCACTGCTCGTAGAAAAAATATCTGTAGTTTTTCTTTCAAATGTTAATGAATTTTTTAAGCTAACTTGTTATTTTTTTAGTTATTATAGACTTAAACTTATTGAGACGCCCCAAAATGACATCACACACGCACAAGAAAATGCTATGTAAGAATGAAACACTTTTACTGGATTTATAGAAACCCGAAGTGGTAAAGCATACTGTGTGAACGTGAATATTTTCGCATGCATAAGTTGTTTGAGTGCATTTAGATGTTTCTGCCAGGGTTATGTTTGGTTTGTCTGTGTTCGTCCTCTGCATTTTTCGCCTAGACGACAAAGTTGTCAAAGTGATCCCCCGTTCAAGCAGATCCATGAAAATGATTAAAAACGCTGTAAGTTCATGTCAGGCCAGAAGCTGGTGATGTCACGTTGTAAAGATGCCTATAGACTGAACATGTATTACACATGGCCATGGTCACCATTTTCACGTATTCACGTTTTTTTAGTTCACATGGAGACGATAATGGTATCATTTTCAAAAACTTGCGCTTTGAAACTTTCAAAAGTTTGCATTTTAGGGTCCCCCAAAATGTGTTTGTCATGTAAATGACCAGCCAAAACACATTACTTTCCTGTTTTTAGTTGAAAACGGTGTTGTGTTTTGGTTTTTGCTTGCCTGCCTGTCTGATTTAGCTGCTAGTTGCCTTGGTTACTGATTTCAGTAACACACCTGTTTGTAGTTGAGTTGTTCATTATATTGTTTCCTTCCTTTGTTCTCCAGTGTATATTTAGGCTCCATTCCAGTTCTGTTTTTATGCCCTTCCCTTGCTAACTTACCTCAGTCTAGTCGACTGTGATGTACGTCATTGCTTACGTTGCATGAGTGCCCACTACCGTTATGGAGGTTTTTTTTTTATTATTATTACTTTGTATTTTATTTTATTTTTAAAACCACACACACACACACACACACACACACTCACTTCACTACATTTCCCAGAAACCCCGTACCTTGGTACTGATGACGGTGCCAGCTGATACCCATCATCAGCCCGTATTTAAGAGACTCTCAGACTTTCTGACAATGCGAAGTCTTGTCTCCTTTACGGATCATTTCTGAGCGTTTTTCCCTGTGTTTGACTATTGTTACGGACTCCTTTGGATATATCGTGTTTGACCCTTTGCTGCCTGCCTTTCTCACCTGTTTGCCTGTTTACTGGACTGTATGAACGATCTCTGCCTGACCTGACTCCTGCCTGCCTTTTGACTACGTCTTTGTCCTGTCTCCTTTAACCCTGTTCACCGGTATTCGACCCTTGAATTGTCTGACCACGATCATTGTAAATAAAGCTTGCAAATGGATCTCAACCCGAGTGATGAGTCATTACAGAATATATGTGTGTTTAAGTTTTTTGAATATAAAATAGAGTGGAGTGAATGCGATATGCGGTGACGTCACAATTGTGTTGCAGTGTGGTATATTGAGCTGCCTGAAGTGTACATATGAAGTAGACTCGCTCCCTCTGAAAATCGAGGGAGTGAGGGACTGTCCATATAAACTTCGCTCGTTCACTTCACAAAGTAAAATACACTTCAAAATGGCGGGGAAGTGCTTAGGGAAGTTCATGAGTGTATGTCTAAAAGTGGAGTGGAACGCAGCCATAGTACTCTGTTTGTAGCCTTGAT
The DNA here is from genome assembly GCA_038088235.1 of Zacco platypus. Taxonomy (NCBI): domain Eukaryota; kingdom Metazoa; phylum Chordata; class Actinopteri; order Cypriniformes; family Xenocyprididae; genus Zacco; species Zacco platypus. The sequence continues at coordinate 33,585,098 of CM076083.1, read as the reverse complement.
TGTCCATTCTCCAGCAATCACATCCTTTATTTTTTCATTCTCTGCATCAACCCAGTGTCAGTGTTGATGCTCAGAAGTCTAAAGGTGGAGTTTTTTTTTCTGCAAATGACAATTTATAGGTTGTGATAGCATGTGCCAAATGAAGAAATGGTGATATGCCTGGCTGATAAAGTTATGCTCTCTTTTGAAGCCCTTTGGAGCTTTGAATACATAAAGGATTTAGATAAAAATGAGAGGGATTGTTTTTCAAACTTGAGCTCCACAAGACCCTAAAAGTATTAGTCTAAAAGATTTTAGGAGCATTTGAATGAATTTTGAATGAACAATAATTTATGAATGTTGAATATTTAGCAGGGGAATTGTGTAAGCCAGACAGCTTTATGAGGGGGTTTGTCTTGTGCACTCAGACTTATTGGCAAAAAAGTCTGCTCCACCTTACAGTTTAGGGTGCGGGCAGACTTTTGCAAGTTTTCGGTGCAAATGTTTGATGTTAGAGTTTGATATTTTTGGACATAGTCAAAGCAACAATTCTGACATTAAACCTGTCCATTGTATAGGGCACCAAAAAACACCATCTGAGTTGCGCACATAATATAATAATGTTTCATTTAATGTAAATACATTTGTATATCAAAAGTAATGTTTTATATGAAAAATATTTTAGCCTAAATATTATGATGATTCATAGTCTCTACTGGGCTGTAATAGCGATAACCCATGCTCTTATGCCTTTCTTACTCACTACCCTTAGATGTCAACCTTCGTAGTATTCCTCAATCTATTATATACAATATAACAAAAATATTAATACAATTATAATACGAGTGTTTGTTTTCTATATATATATTTTTTTTGTAAAAAGTGTATAGGGTCACTAGCGACTTGAGGTATGTAATAGTATAAGTATATATTTTTCTGTGCAACAATAATTACATCTCTGATGACTCAATAAGTGCAATTCACATTTATTCAAGGTGGATATTCAATTTATTCAATGTTTGATACACAATGATGAATTAATGTTTCACTCATAGTTACTGCAGGCATAAAACACAAGAACACACAAATATCAACAGCAAAACTTAAAATGAATCAGCGATTTACAGCAGAGCAAGTATGATTAGTATTGAATCAAATACACTGTTACATAATGGTGGAGAAGCAGTCAATGAGAAAATATTGATTTTGAAGATGTTGAAAATGATAGTTTTGAGAATATGTTTGAGATGGCCCATATGAGCCAGATGCTGAATGTACTTGAAAATGAGTTCTGACGACAGTGATGATGGTAAAAAAGCATCTGCTCAAATTGAACCCTTACAAGTTTCAAAAGGTAACCAAATATGCTTTATTTTATTCTTTTGTAATTGAATTAAAATACCAGGAGAGTTCATACTATTGTGGCAGCTATAGAACCATCGGTGTTAGATATAGATCCAGGTAGCTAAAGAACTGAATATTTAACAATGATTGGCGAAACATTCAGGCATTTAAGGGTTACTTTTGCAATTTCTCTCTGCGCTTGCATTGTTCTACTTGGTCTCTGCCAAGTAAGGCTGGGCGATATTGGAAAAAACTGACATTGCAATATAATTTTGCAAGCTCATTTATGGCACAAGAACAGCTGTTATATTATGATGATCTCATTGACAACTCGGGAAGCCTGAAGAGACACTGCATGTTCTCATATTACTGTTTGTTTTCTTCCAGGTGCTCTGAATTCCTGGCTCCTGGAAGTCGTACAAAACCAGACAATTAGTTGTTTTGAGAAAGCTGTTTCCTTTATTCCATAAAACATGCATGAGCGAGCCAGTGAGCGATCTTCGATCTGTTACTATGAAGATTGAAGGATCTTCTCTCCCTGGCTGTATTGAGGTCCACCTTATTTTCCAATGCAGAAAACATCTATTTTCTCTAAATGTGCAAGAGTTCAGATTCATTAGCAGCAACTGGTAAATAACTAAAATGACGAAGTATAGTAAATGGTAAAACTATGTGTGCTACAATTTAATTTTATTTAACATTTAGCAGTTTGCATAAGTGACTTTTTGTATAAAGCAGCATAAGTGTGAAAAAGACATTTCTGTGCAACTAAAATAACTGGAAGCAGATGACAACGGAAGAATGGATGTCAAAACTAATCAGAGCATTCCTGACATTCATCCAGTAAGCCAGTGAAACGCAGCTACAGGGATTTGTTCGGTATAATGTTTCCCACTCACTCGTCTCAGACGGAGTGGCCAATTTTGTAGTCGCGCAGAGACAGCTGATGGACGGCATTGCTTTTCTCTCTCTGATGTCACTATTGATTTGTGAGTGGGCTTTCCCGGCTTTCCTTGGGTCTGCGGCGGAGGAGCTCATTTTAATGAAGTTTTGGAAAGAAGGGAGAGAATTATCGAGTTCTGCGTGATGAGTGGGGGGAATTCGGGGATCCCTGGCCTGTTTTCAGACTTCTTACACAATCGACCTCCAGATTCACCTTCGGATGATGAGAGAACGACGTTTGACGAGTGTCAGAACTACAAATCAGATGAACAGTGCTGTGCGAAACACAGTGAGAGTATTGCATATTTAGCAGACAATCAAGAACTGATAATGAAAATGAACATTATAAAAATCATTTACATTCTTTAATAAATAAACAACAAACCAAAAAAAACGGTAAGAAACTGTTTTCAATACATTTTGTCATTGGTCTGATGCAAACCTGTTAAAACATTACGTCCATTGTCTCTGTGAAAGAGATATACAGCATTATTGAGTTCATTTCAGTCGAATGTTTCTCCCTGACATTTCAAAGAAACCAAAAAATATCGTGTTACATAAAACCGCTCTTTTGTGGCAGATAAAGGTAGAAATATTTGCATTTCAGTGCACTTTCAAAGCTTCCTCTTGTAAAGTTTTACATCACTCTGATACTGACAGCGGGCTAAGTGATGACATCTTGTAACTCTTGCTAAGAATTTCTGTCTTTTGAAATAGCAGCAGATGGGAAGTCAAAGAATAGCATAACTTAAGACAGTTTTTATATTGCGTCTGTGCCGTGGCTTCACTCATAGGAGTGTGGCTGCAAAACTTTTGAAATCACCTCCATTGGGCCTCAACAGTTTCTAAGCCAAAGTACACAGAGCAAGATCAAGAGTTATGGAAACTCATTAGAATTTTTGAAGAATCTTAATGTGGCATTAAAGAGAAAGTTCATCCGAAAGGACAATTCTGTCATCATACCTCATTATGCTTTGAACCTGTATGACTTCTTTCTTGTGTGGAACATAATAGAATATATTTTGAAGAATGTTGGTAACCAAAACCATCTTTTATGTCCAAGTATCCCTTTAAATCATGAATGCAGTCCAAATGATGTGATTGCTATATTCCAAGTCAAAAGGTTTGTGTGGGAAAAGGACTGATAGTCAGACTTTAGATAATTTTCAGATCAGTTACTCTAGTTAGAATTGGCATGCCGCAATCCGTTACGACACGCGTCATACCCAGCATGAACTATCAACGTGTCATTTCTGCTTCTGAATGCAAATTAGATTATTAGCAAAGAACTTTAGCCAAAAGAAAGTATGAATTTTACAGCACTTTTCCTGCAGAGTAAAAGAACATGAAAATGTCTGTATAATGCTGTCCTCGGATTTAGGTTATTGCTCCCTAAACCTACAAGTGTATGTGTTTAAAGACACTGCAGAGATGTTCTAGTGGGCTTTTGTCCATGAAATACTGCTTGCAAGGATTTTATGGTAATGTTCTGTGATCAGTGTTGGGCTGAGAGCTGGGTTTATAGATGATGGGGCAGTGGGGAAAACTGTGGGTCAGCGAATCTGGAAAGTTGTATCAAAAATAAATTGGTCTTGAGACCTTGATGGCATTATTATCACGATTGTTGGGGAATAAACATCCATTAACATACAATATAAATTCCCGTTTAAGGGAGCAGTGAGTAATTTCTGCACCATTAGTGGCACCAAACTGAATTGCAACAATTATGTTAGTTTTCAAATAGGTTTTGGTTGAGCTCAAACCACACCATTATGGTAGCAAAAAGCATCTTTCTCCATTGGTAGCCCATTCAAAAGCATGTAAATATTTTATTATGTTATGATAGCTGTTTTAGCAGTGCCCATTTTGAAGGGCTCTTAACATCTTGAAACAGTTTCCTATCTGCCGTTATTGACGTCACAGCACGGCATAGACGTACGCTGACTTCAAGTGCATAAAGCAAACATCAGTAAACCGTAAAAGATGAGTTATTCACGCATATATGTCACATTCTCTACAGACTTGCTTTCCTCTCCGAATTCATCTTATATTTATTGCTAATACATAGTAGTAAGGCTCCCCGATATAGTGAGATCTCTACACTCTTAAAAATAGAGGTTCCTTATTGAAGAACATCCATGGAATCGTTCCAATCGTTCCAAAAAAATAAATGGTTCTTTTAACTAATCACTGAGAAGTTCTTTCGGGAACCAAATATGTTTCTTCTATGGCATCACTGTGAAAACCAGTTACTGGAACATTTATTTAAGAGTGTATATATTATATATATGTGAAATTATATTATATATTAGTCACATTAACACATTCCTTTCAACCGTGTGCTCAGAACATCTAATTACGATATTTCCCACTCCATTTGATGGGATTGAGACTTGTGCGGCCATCAGCCAATCAATCAGTGCTGGTTCTGATGTTATATTTCATTACAGCTCAGGTAATTGGCCCAAAATTAATGAACAAATGAATAACTTTCAGTGGGTTTTGCACCCGCCAAACAAGTGCTATTGAGTTCATGTGAAAGCTAACGGATAGCTTATATAAACTCAGTTGGATGACTCAACCCATCTGAGGTGTCTGCCACCCGTGTACACACGTTTCCGTTGCGTTGGCTATGCAAACCCTGACTCATCATATTGTGTCGGTTCTCCCCAGCAACTGGCGGAGTAAAAGAAGCGGTCTTCTAAAAACTGCTCATGTCATGTATTATTGACGGACGACAGAAGGGAAGACGGAGAGAGAAAATATAGGAAGATAAGATGCACACACAGGCATTTCACACTGCGCTTAACTTTGGGTTATCGCCGTTCTGAGCCTGAGTAGTGGAACATTTCATACTCGTGATTTAGAAGGGAGGTTAGCACCGCTTTTTATCCAGAGTTATGAAACCCTGCTCCAGAGTTTAGCGCTGTGAAACAATGTAGTTTTAAAATGTTCTGGCTTGATGCTTAGCAACAGACTCTCACTCAGATACAAGTGCCTTATATCACACGTGCCGTATATCACAAGCTTTGTACAGTCACATGAGCAAAATGGCCAAGGAAGATTTATGCAGCACTGATGTGAAAGCGCAAGACAAGTCAGTGTTTACACTGATAGCACACTTTTGTTGCTAAGTGAAATCTGTGCTTCCTTACTCTTTCATGAGTGTGTTTGAGGAGGACAGTTCACTGCGGCTCACCTAGGACAAGCACACAAGCTCCATTTTGTGATTAAATGAGTCTTAGATACATGCTTTCCTCTCTGAGCTGAATATCTCCCTTGTGATCCGGTTGTCACAATCTGGTTGTCGCGTTCACATTTTTCTCAAATGGCACCCTAGTCCACACTTTCCTGGCGTAATGCCAATTTGACTGTTGGATAAAAAGTCTGCTGAAACCTAAAATGTCTACATCCTATGATCTTGACTTAATGGATACATGCACAATATTAAGGACATACACACTAAAAATAAGTCCATAAAAATTCAATCCGATGCATTTTGGTAATAATGAAGGAACTTTTTCACTGGTACTTGTATTTTGAATTACTCATTGCATTGTGTTGTTTTGGGGTTGAATGAATTGTCCATAAACTTAATGGTACAATTCAGAATATCTGTCCAACAATTCAAGAGTGATATAATAGTAATAAGAAATAGTTTTCAGACAATATTTTAACAATTTGCTTTAACAGAATCAAAGTATAAAAACAAATTGGAGTCACTCCTATGTTAGCTGAAAATACGGTTTTAATTTAACGATAGCACAAACTTCTTTTCATTGCCTATTAACAAATTACATATTTTTGATGGGTAAAATTTTAATATTTATGGTTCTGTTGTCCTGCATTCAATTGTTTTTTGGTTAAATGCCTGAAATAAGGTTTGTGATTAACATAAGTTCGTTATTTTCACTTTTTTTCCCTACAACATAAAATACAAAAATCTTTTTTTAATCTTTTAGTCACACTCCTTTTAATCACACTCTTGCAAACTACTATAACTTGAACTTTCAGGGAAAATATTTTCTGAAGACTGAAAGTTGTTAGAGGCTTAATGATTGTGATGTTTAAGTCATCTGATTTAATTGATTCATTTTAGCTTTTTCTTCCTTTTGATTCTATTTAGGCTTCAAAATTCATAAAACAAACAACAAAACATGAAAGAGTCATAAACCTTTGTTGGTCATAGAGCATATTTTCTGCAATAATCCAAAAGCCAATGGAAAAGTCCTGGTTTTTTCAAGGGAACCAGGGTGATGCTTAAAGGGGTTTTCACACTTGAGGAACGTTTTCATAGCTCCTCTAACTATTGCCGGAAATAATTGCTTTTTGGCATGTTCGCACCGTATGAACGATTTTAGTTATAGGTTCATCTTTTCAGGGACTAAATTGGCTCCTACTTCAGAGTAGGGTCTAACCCAGCACAATATGAACTACCAGTGAACCACATGTCACACGAAACACCGGCATCTACCAATTTTAAAAAGCTATGTAAACACAGTTATACTTACTCCACAAACTAACTCCACGAACATGGAAAACAATGGACTGGCGTTGAAGTACAGGCTCTTCACAACTTTTACCTTTGTCACAAAACCCATGACACACATCAAAATCAGTGCTCTAATTACTGCATCTTCCATCCTCCAGTTGTTGACGTTGTTAAATGATGTAGCTCAACTGGTGAACGTCACTTCAGAGTTCCTACTGGCGGTGCAAATGCAACCAGGAAAATGGTCCTTGGGGAACATTTAGTTCTCGAGGGAATCATCCTAGAGGCTATGACAACCCAATGTGAAAGCCCCTTAACTTACAGGTTGGACTACTAAAATACACCATAACTGTAGCGCTCTATTGATTTGCATATAAAACCTTAAAAATCCAAAGTGCTGAATTGTGAAATAAGCTCTGCAGTTCATGTGCGGTCACTGAAGTGCACTAAAACAGTTAAAAAGATGTTAAATGACCTAATGAATGTACAGAAAATGAGAACAGTCACTCTTGAATTAAATTAAACATCCTATAGGGGCTTGTATAAAATCCTGTGGGTTTTGATTTTCTCTAAATCGCTATCTTTTTAATTTATTTGTTCCTCTCCCCACAGGATGAATTTAGATTGGATTTATCACTTTAATATAAAGTGACTGATAATAGCGTGAGATCAGCTAGTGTTCTAGATTACAAAAACCATAGTTGTGACTGACACAGATAGCTATAAAAGCATGTCTTTAATTGTTTTTACCCAGTCACATGCGAGGACATTTGGACAGCAACAGCGGAATGACCTAGATTTCACCGATTAAGCGAATGTAAGTGGCCGCCTTTAGCATAGACGCGTCTGCGGCGAAAACCAGAGACCTGTCACGTCTGGTGCATGTCGCTGTCTTCATTGTCTCTTTGTCAAAAACAAAATGCACCTGTCAGCCTCATTCGATTTAGGCAAATATTACATCTCATGGCTGTCAGTGACTTGGCAAAACATTGTCAATTCAATTTTCACGTCATGGCCCCAAAGGGAAGTGGCAGCTGTGTCTTTCTAGCTGAATTGTACATTTCAAATTCCATAACAAATCAAGAAATTACTAGCTGCTCATGCTATAAGTGAGAAAATAGCTGAAATAATAATGCATAGCATAATGGTAAATTCAAGTACCATGTGTGAGTTATCAGCTGCCATTTAGTCATATTTAACTTGCTCGGTAATGCTAGTGTTGAAACATTTATCCTCCCTCCAGTTTGTTTTCCCACATGCAGCTTGTTACCTTGGCGCTCTTTGCCTCCATGACAGCCGCTATTAAGACCCTGAGTGATTTTTACGACTCGAAAAGAGCCTCTCTCTCTTACGGTTCAGCCCAGCGCAGGCACTGCAGCTTCAGGTAGAACCATTAATCAGGACCCTCAACGCATGACCCCTCCATCAAGACAGCTCTGCCAGGACCTAAAATAAATCAAGCTTGCACTTTAATACGGGTTGTTACAATACTAATTTTGTGTTGCACAGCTCCTTCAAAGCAGTCTGCAAAATCATTACTTCCCCGTTGCTGATATAGCCAGATCATTAGATGTGAAGGAGCCAAATGTAAAACAAAGGCTCTGTTCCAAAAACCTAGTGGTATTTTAAGGCATTGTAGGTGCGTCCCTGATGAAAAGCCTGTTCCAAAAAAGTATAGATATCATTATTATGCTGCCTTCTAAAATATTTTTAAAATTTGTGGAAAAGGCAATCCCACACTCTCTGGGGGAAAAAAATGCAAAAAATGTGTCACTGGGGTGGCAACTCTTTCAAAATGTACTAAATAATAATATGGTAATTATTTATACATTTCAGGTAGTAATATGAATAAATAAGATACAAAGATGGATACCGCTGTAATGGGTGTTCTGTGTTCTGTTTATATTTGGGTGGGTTTTTGTCTTGTATGTCAGTTCTGTGTCCCAGTTTTCTGTGTTCTAGTTAGTTATGGTTTGATTAATTTGCACACCTGTTGCCCATTTGGTTTATCATTTTTATATTTTATTTAAGTCCCTTGTTTCTTTCATTTCACGGTCAGTTCTCATCATGTTTTAAGTTTGGTTGTTCTGGTATTCTGAGTATCTTGAGTTCTGTTAAATACACGGCTGCAAATAGATCCATTTCATCAACTTTATTTGCAACCTGGCGGTGATAGAAGAAATTATTGATCTGGCAGCAGATCGTATCCTCTCGCAGGGGAACCAGTCCTAAGAGAGGCACACACAGGCATTTTCAGACCTTTACCACCTCGTCACCTAACATGAGTGCATGCTTGCCTGGAGACAGTCTATTAAGGAAATTTATGGAGTATGTGGAGTGGGTACTCTTCCACAACAGTTCCCTCTTCACCATCTGTGAAAGTGAGGAAGCAACGGTTACAGTCACCATCCCAATGACAAGTCGAGTCTGAGCCCACCACAGACACGAAGCAAGAGTCCACCACAATACCAACACCAGAGAGGAAAGAGACTGACTCAGCCATACATCAGTCCCCGAGGGGGTTCTGGTGGAGTTTGAGCGAATAAAGTGGAGCCCTAGTCCCTCTACTGTGGCCGTGGAAGTTTCACACATTGATTGGGAGAGTTAATGTATCCTGGTCGTTTTGTCACCCTGTATTGAACCTGTTGACTGAGTTACTGACGTGTTACTGCCCTGTCTCCCCATCACCTCAAGATTTGTATTCGTCATTACAGTCCTGGAGTTTTAACTCTCTAGCTTCGCCCAGAACTGTCGTGCCCGTCACTCTACCTCGGCCTGTCAACCAGTTGGCTCCACCTTGGCTCTTCTTCCCCTCGGCTCCACCTGGGACTATTGTCCCTACAGCTCCACTGTGCTTCCTCATCTCTCAGGCTCAGGGCCTTCAGCTGCATTTTGTCCCTCCACACCTTTGGCTCCTTCGGGCTCCTCCTTCTCTCCAGCTATACCTTGGTCCTTGGCCACTCTGCCTTCGCCTCAGTCCTCCCACACCCTGGCTCCACCTCGGTTGCTCGTTGCTGTGGCTCTGCACTGTCCTCCAGGACCTTTGCCCGGTCTCTTTAGTTCTTCATCTCCTCCTGGGTCTCCACTGGCAGCAGCTCCGTCTCAGTCAGGTGTCGCCCTGGTTCTGCCGGTCAAGTCTCCGTCTTCTCAACACCGCTGTGGGCTTTCATCCTGGTTCTCATGCTGGGGATTTCACCCAGGCTCCTCTTACCGTCTTCTCTTTCATGTTATCTACTGCCTTCCTACTGAGGGCAAGACAACCTGTCACTCACATAAGATGAGACCAATAGTAAAACAACAACCACCCAATCAATTCCCCATGGGGCAAAATCAAGTCCCACTCAACATTTTTACTTAAGATGTCGTTTCACTCATATATGTCACAAAAGAAAAGACTATCGCAACTTATATTTCATGCCAACTTTAAAAATAAATGAATACTATTCAGTGTAGAACACCGACTCATTATTGGCCAGTTCCTACATCAGCATCACACACATGCTGCTCACATAACAACCTCGGGCCAATACTGAGCCACCATTCTGATGTAGAACCTGGAAGCACTGCACTGTCTACAACATAAACAGCGTAGGACACTGTCAGGGAAGAGAAGAAATTTTGAATAAAGTCATTATTTTTGTTTTGTTTTTTGCACACAAAAAGTATTTTCATTTTCATAAAATTAATATTACTATCTATGGAGGAGTCAGAGGGCTCTCGAATTTCATCAAAAATACCTTAATATGTGTTCCAAAAATGAACAAAGGACTTATGGGTTTGGAACAACATAAGGGTGAGTAATTAATGACAGAAATTTAATTTTTGGGTGAACTAACCCCTTAAATACACAAGAAAACGAAGGACTAAACAAGACTAGCAACTGGAACAAAGAAAACAGAATTCAGCAAATCAGCATGAAAAATCAGCTTTGATGGGAATACATTACATTTTATGATGTTTAATTAACAAAGTTCGGGAGGATCAGGTGCAGATAATTAACCATATCAGCACAAGTGGAGAGCTTTCAGTTAATCAACTCAATCAATGACAGGAGGTATAAATACAGTAGACTCACCTCTGTTCGTCTGAGAGTTTACCAGCATCCCTCCTCCACCCCATCTCCTCACTTGTAGTTCCATCTAGTTATATCACAACCGAAGGGGAGTACTCTGGGTTCGGGCCAAAATTCCGAGCTCGGAACCCTCCCCCTGGACAGCACGCCAAATACGCTTAAACCTTTACTCTTCTTAATTATATGTAAATGTGAACTCGTGAAATAAAATGTAATGTAATGTAAAAGAGTAAACAGCTATTAATATTTCACAATATTGTTTATACTGTGTTTTTGAACAAATAAATGCGGCCTTGGTTAGCATAATGTAATGTGTTAATGATTTTAAAATGAACACCTCTAACTAACCCCAAGCTTTTGAACATTATGTATGTATGTATATTTATTATGTATATTTATATACACTGTGCTAAGGTTGCTAAGTGTTTGTGAGTGTTTGTTAGGTAGTGTGGTTGCATGCTAAGATGCTGTGAATGGTGCTATACTAGAATGCTGCTAAAATAAAGCTATAGAGATGATAAGCAGTTTCTACAGATTTTGGCAAAGCACTTTTGTTTTAGACAGACTATTAGCAGTCTCTGTTGTGTTCATGAGGCAACACATTGTTCAGAGGTGCATGAACATATTTGTGTGAGAGTTGACACCATAAGCCCCTTTTCCAGGAGATAAAGGCATTTTTATTGTGTCACTCGATAACAAGCCCTTCCAAAACTATATTTCCATATGCTGCAGTAGAGCCGTTCGACTAAAATAGAGTATAACATGCAGCTAAAGCAAAAAGACAATAGAGTATTAGTGTTGGTCACTGATTCGTCATTGTGCTCTGACTTTGTGATTGTGGCATGTTTTCATGTGGGCAGCAGGACATCCTGTGTTTGACATGGTGCGCTAAACCCAGAGCTAGTTCACTGAAAAAGGCTAAACTGGCGTCCTGATGTGTGCTGGTGAGGTAGACGCCCAATTAGGCTCAAACATACAGCATGAATCATTTAGCACTGTTAATTCAGGAGTTCCCTCAGGCGAGTGAGGAAAAAAAATGCCATGAACAGAGGCTTTCGCTCAAAGCGTCACACAAATGCAGTGAATATGACAGCTTCAATTAATTCTCTCATCTAAGGCATCACAGCGTGTTTTGACAGGTAATTTAGGAGTGTAGGGACAGAAATACTTTTTTGCTCATTTCTGGCCTTTGATAATGAAGAGATGAAGCATTATACTAATTTAATATCAACACAAACCTCTGCCTCAATAAAGACTGTACGCAGTCTCATTGCACCCAACATCCTCTCTGCAAACGTAGAGCAACATCTAGTGGTCAAACTCACATACTGCAACCTAACAGCAGTGCCCAAATGAGATAGATACACTTCAGAAATGATCTCCTTTCAGAACCTTGAAAGCCAGAGGCACGTATTGACATTCATTCTCTTGAACGAGTTTAATCATGGACTTTCTGTCATGAGCCCAACATGCCTTGTGGTGTCAAGGTCAATTTTGCAGAGGCTATTCTTTCTATGGTTCTAACAAAAGATGAATTTGACTTTTAAGCCTTGAAGTCGGCATGAAACGAATCTTTGATTGTCTTGTCTTCCCTACCCTGTTATGACGCACATTTGAGTGAATCAGCTTCTAAAAGCTGAAAAAATGTAAGGCGGGCGGGACTTCATTTTGTCCATAGGGAATTGATTGGATAGTTGGATGGATGTTTGCTATTGGTCCATCTCTAGTGAGCGACAGGATGTTCCGCCCTCGTGCCAGTAAACACAGTTAACACCAGTAAAAAGGTGTGCACTGATAAATAATTTATAATAAATAATGTAATCAAAACCAATGTTGAGTTCAACGTTATAAGTTTAATTTGCTTACAAAAAAAGTACTGTAGTCATACTTTGGTAAAGTGATTGTACCAGACCTTAAAATAATAATACTTTGACATGATATACTTATAAAATACCATAGTACATGCTTACAAATACATGGTATCACCATGGTACACGGTCCAAAAATGCATGGTAATACTATGACGGATGTAAGAACAAAAATACATATAGCATACTATGTATTTTTGGTTTAGTACTACCAAGGTACATGTCTGTCCTTGGTACAACATAGTAATATCCTGTCACATGTGTAGAAATACATGGTTTTACTATGGTGCAATATCCAAAAGATATAGAACATGTCCAAAGTCCATGGAAACATGCCTGAAAACATGGTATTTCCAATGGCCTGTGTTCAAAACCATAGTCATATCTGAAAATGTCCAAAGAATACATGATTTTACTATAGTTTCCATGTCAAGAATTCCATACCATTGTGGCAAGCCCAAAAACAGGTGCTACCACGGTACATTTAGTGTTTGTGCTGGACAGATGCCACACCTTTGATGCATCTTCTTGATCTTATATATCGCCGTGATGTCTTCAGCACTGAAACAGGAGCCCTTTGGGACCAAGCCATTAACAGAATGCCAATGTTTTCAACGGCCTGCGTTCAAATACACACATCCTGAGGAAGGAACCCGTTTCCTGATCCACGTTAAACAAAGAAAGGCGGTTCCATGTAATAAGCGCAAGCATTCTGTGCTTCTCTCCATCCTCCACGTCCTTCACATTCATGAACACTCACCTGAAAAGATGAGCGCGCGTCTTCTCTGGCTCGGCCTGCTGCACATCAGCCTGAGCGCTCTGTGTAAGGACACTCCGGACATGTTCAGACCATCTCATCCTCTTTTTATTCATTTGTCTCACCTCTTTTTCACTTTTGCTCTCATCTGCAGGGCACGTGGCCGACACACAGGCAGGTAAGTCCATTCAGTTTCCATTTGTGCCTTGTATTTGCATGGGAGATAAAGGATTTTGGTCATGACGACAGTTTCGGGGCACCAGCTTCTGTTGGGTTATTTTTACCTCTCTCAGACTAACCTGACCACTTGATTTATATGGTTGGGAAAAGGGAGCAGTAAAATATCATGACACTTCTGTGCTTTTCTGAGACTTATTGGATGTATTTTTAGTCAGAGAAGATCTGTGATACGCTTGGATGCTTTGATCCTTCAGAGATACTTTGTCACACGCTGTTTAGCCGCTCACAGGAAGTTTGCGCTTCGTGTAATAGCGAGATGTTTAGTCTGAGTCTAATTAGAGGATCAAACAAGATCAGTGATGCAGACTCTAACCCACAAACACTGTCGCTTTCTAATCAGCCTGCCACCATTAACTTTGGCGTTGGATTATTCTTGTTTTTTTCTGGATTTTATTGGTGTTTACTGGGCTGACGTGTACAGCGGAGGAATCTGGTTGTGTTTGTTGGCCAGCCTGAGAGTCGTGAGGCAGAAATCACAGACTCTGTGCTCCTGGGGGAATAATGTTTTGTGTTTGTTTATGTGATTTCCTTCCTTCTGCCTTCTGTTCGGAACACCACTGATTTTCGCACTCTCAGTATAGCCTTCTTTTAAGACGTCAGGAAAAGAGCTGAGTTTGTTCTGCTCAAAGTAAACATAGAGAGAGGATGACTCTTTAGAAGTGGAATCTGTTTTTTTTTTTCTTTCTTTTTTTGTGAACCGAAGCAAACATTTATGTGAGAATGAACATACTACCTCCGTCTGAAGCATTGTTTTACCTTTCAGAGAGAAGGCAATCCCAGTTTTCCCCCTTATTGGAAAAGGAGTGCACTTCATTGATTTGAATGTGCTTGATTTGAATATTTTTAAGTGTACTTGCAGATAATATAATATTAATGAAATAAAAGGCCACTTAAAGAGAGACACTTTAATGACACACTTAAGTACGCTTTTTAAAAGCGCACTTTGTATTCAAGTGTTAAAGTACATTTTAAATCATTGTTTTAATAATCTTTTGTCATGTTTTAAAGAAGTACACTTATTTTGATGGGTTGGCTAACATAGTGAAGCACATGTAAAGTATTTCATTATAATTTTAATTGTAGTCTGTTATTTGATATTTGCCTACATTTAAAGTTAATATATTTAACATGTATTATACTGCAACTTTATTATTACAAATGTATAATAACAAATATATTTAAATAGATTACATACAAGCTCCAATAGAAATTACATTATATTTTACATTTTATATGACACTATAAATACTGTATGTGACAGGAAGTTTGCAGAATTCACAGTAGATTTAACAAAAAATTATGAGCAAAAATTAACTAAAATTATCTCAGACCCAACAATTGTTTTTGAGATATGATTGCAATAAATTTGTATAATCTCTTCAAACTGAAAATTTTAAAAAGCCTTTTATGATTATTTTTAAAGAGCCATCTATTGTGTAACACTGCAGAAGATGAATCTTCTGACTAAATGTCAAAAAGAGTCTCTGGTGTGCTATTTATGAATGCTATATCTTTGACACCAAGCGTATCTGCAGACACTTGATTTTCTCCTCGATTCTTTAACTCAATTGTAATTGATGATATTGCGCCTGTAAAAGTCAGGAAGAAGAGTGGCAGACAAAAAGCACCTTGGAGAAACTCAACAACAGTACAAAATATGAAAAGACAATGCAGAAAAGCTGAGCGTTTGTGGAGTAAATAAAACTTGAAATCTACTATAACATCTATAAAGACTGCATTCAGACAGCATAAAGACAGCATTCAAAATAGTTACTATGCCTGATTTTGAAGCTGTTGATAGCAAAGTTTTGGAAGAAACAGTATAGAACCTCAAAACATCAACCTGCCCCCTTGTCACACTTCCGACATCTTTCTTCAAAAGTGTGTTTAGAAACAGATCTCCTAGAAGTTGTAAATGCCTCACTTCTTTCTGTGACTTTTCCACACTCCCTGAAAAACTGCAGTAGTTAAGTCCCTCCCGAAAAAGAGCAATCTGGATAACACCATTGAGCAACTACAGGCCAATCTCAAATATTTCTTTCATGGGCAAGATCATTGAAAAAGTTGTTTTCAATCAGCTGAACAAATTCTTAAGATCGAATGGGGACTTTGACAACTTTCAATCTGGTTTCCGACTGCATCATAGTCCAGGGACAACGCTCATAAAGATGTAATATTCGCTTAAATACCGATACAGGCAAAATATCAGTGCTGGTACTACTCAGTGATGCATTTGACACGGTTCAGGTCATACTTAGAAGGGAGAGTTTATTATGCAAGTATCTGTGACCATAAGTCTAAGTGGACATCCATGACATGTGGAGTCCCCCAAGGCTCAATACTTGGACCGCTCTTGTTCATATATATATATATATATGCTGCCACTGAGCCAAATAATGAGAAAGAACCAAATTGCCTATCACAGCTATGCAGATGACATATGATTTACCTAGCCCTATCACCTAATGACTACAGTCCCATTAACTCTGCATTGATGAAATTAACAATAGAATGTGCCAAAACCTTCTCCCTTAAACAAAGGCAAAACTGAAATCATTGCATTTTGAAACAAAGATAAACTTTTGAAGGTAAACGCATACCTTGAGGCTAGGGGTCTAAAAACTAAAAATCAAGATAGGAATCTTGGTGTGATTTTGGAGTCAGACCTTAGTTTCAGTAGTCATGTAAAAGCAATAACTAAATCAGCATACTTTCATCTCAAAAATATTGCAAGAATTAGAGGCTTTGTCTCCAGTTGCGACTTGGAGAAACTTGTTCATGCTTTCAAAAGTCAAAGCAAGGAGATTCTGCCTTTAGCTGTTATGCTAGCCACAGCTGAAACCAGCTTCCTGAAGAGATCAGATGTGCTCCAACAGTAGTCACATTCAAATCCAGACTCAAAACACTTCTGCTTAGCTGTGCATTTACCGAATGAGCACTGTGCTACTGTAATGAGTGGCGAGTCAGCGGATGAGATCCAAATGCAGGTTTTTATTAATAAACAGAACGGTCAAAACAGGCAGGGTCATGAAACAGCAAACAGGAATGTCAGAGAGAAGGCTGAGTCGTAATCGTGTCCAGGCAAACAAGATCGAGGCAGGCAGCAAGAGAGCAATAGTCCAATGATCCAAAGCAGGGAGTAAAACAGGGTAGGCAGCAAACAATCACAAACCAGGACAGACAGGCAGGAAACAGAACTAGGAAAACAAGACACAGGTAGTAACGCTCAGAAATGTCAACTATACAGAAGATCAAGACCTCGCAGTGAAGTGTGTGTGCAGTGTGCTTAAATAATGACAGATAATGTGATACAGCTGGCTGGGGTAATCAGTGACAGGGCACAAGGCTTCAGGGAAATGTAGTGCGCAGGTGTGAGTGAGTGGGTGTGTAGTGCATTATGGGAAGTGAAGTCCGGGAATGAATGTGCATGTGTGTATGAGTGAAAGTCCAGGATGAAGTGCCCTCTTTTGGTGGTCATGGGCACTTCATCAGATGATCATTACAGCTACTGTACGTCCAGTTGATTGCACTTTATCTTACCTATGTATCTATTCTTTTTTCTTCTGTTTTAATTATCCTTGTTTTTATTTTTGGTTGAAAGATTTTATTATTTTGTTTGGGCTGTCTTAGTCTCGCGCAGCCAGACCTTCAGACTGACAGCAGAAGGTCTGGACTCTATCTCAACTTTCATTGGCCAAGGACCGTCCAAGAGGACATTTGACTGATATGTAACGCAACCAATTACAGTTTGTTTTGTTTCGCGCGATTTTTAGGGGTGCGAACATGCAAAGTCCATGTCCCATGTGTTATTCTAATAAATTATTCATTCAAGCAACAATGGAGCCGCGAATTTTACATACTTTTGAAAATACAGTGTTAAGTTGATCCTGATAAGCACTCATTGTCACAGTTGTAAACATGACAGCGTTTTTCCACGAGGGGGTTTGGCATCACGCATTTGAACACACCACACCAATTCAATCAACCAGATGACAACTTCAAAGTGTTTCCAGATAAGTGTGCCATATGCATCAGACGTTCAACCAACGGTCCGTGGGCATGACGTCTAAGGCTGACACTAGGGATGTCTGGGAGGAAGAGATTGACAGAAGGGCGAGCGATAAGGGTTTGCACTCACAAGTGAGTGAAGAGTCACCAGACCTGCAGGTGCAGGTCGTTGTAAATATACATCCGTATAGCAACTGGGAGACGTCATAGGCAGACAGCGCATTGTGATTTTTATGCACTAATTAGGAGCATTGAAGCCATATTTGGAAGGCAATGAATCAGTGTGCAAACAACCCCTTAAGAGTGAAGAGAAACCAGAAGGGGCATGTCTTGTGTAAAAACCTGGCTCTTCATTTCTTCCACTCCAGATTGGGGTGCCCCGAACTTAGTTTTAATATATTTTACATTAATATTTATTCTCAACTTTTATTGTTATTTTAATTCCTAAGCATCTGTTGTAATTATTTTGGTTATTTTAATCATTTTATGAAAAGCACTTTGAATTACCATATAGTATGATATGTGCTATATAAATAATATTGCCTTGCCTAAATGTCATACAATAAATAGGTAAAATAATTATATAATAATATATAACATTTATTTATAATGCACCTTTCAAAAATGTTATGTTACAAATTAATTTAATTACTGATGTACTTTGTTTTTTCTGCTATTTTGAATCCCTTCAAAAGTGGTAAAATGAACTTTTTTATGATCTGTTGATATTCTATTGCTACATTAATGTTTTAATTTTATATTTATGATATGTGGAATATCTTTGACACAGTCCAAATGAGTGTGTGTGTGTGTGTGTGTGTGTGGTCAGGTAAACCCTACATTATGGTGACAAAATGTCCCCACAAAGATGGCAATATCTGAAATATCGGACATTTTTTTGTTGTTGTTGCTCCCCATGATGTTTTTCGAAAATTTAAAAATGCAGAAAGTTTTCTATGATGGGTAGATTATGTCTATGGAAAATCCCCATAAAACCCAAACATGTCTATGTGATGTCCCAACTAATATGTGTTATTTCTGGATCTTTCTGAGCAGCGTTCACCATTGATCAGGTGACTTTGACTGTGCTTCCTGGTGAAAATGTGACGAGTGGCACCAACGTAAACTTGTATTGTGAGGCCAAGGTCAGTCAAAGCCTCTCCCAGCCACTGATATACACCTTCAGCTTCCAGCAGGAGGATCAGGTGATATACTCCAAAAATACCAGCGACTCAGTTGTGGATCGCAGCTTATCTCCAGCCAGGGTGTCCAACTCTGGTCGCTACAAGTGCTCTGTCCGCATCCTCAACAAGATCAAGATAAGCAACATTCAGACACTCAGAGTCACAGGTTAGTAGCATAACTGACGCTCCTCCAAACCTCGCCTTAAAAGCAATACTGGCACATACTACACACCCGTATTAAAACAGCTGGTTTTATGATGTAAAAAATGAAACAAAGATAAATCGTGTCAGAACTTTTGCATGTTTATTGTAAAAATTGCAGCCTATGCAATGCCACTGAAAACAGCTGTTAACATAATGTTTGAGATCTGTTAGGATTTGGAAAGAATTGCATGGTTTTTATCAAATTCTGTAATTGATGTGACTGATTAAGGAGAGGTCAGCGGTTATTAAAGAATCTTTAAACCAATACAGGCCTTCAAGTCCCAGTGCTGAAGGTGGAGTCTGATATCATTTTTGAGGGGGAAGACATCACTGCCACATGCAGCGCACCAGAGGAGACGGGCAGTCTGGACTTCTATTTCTACGAGGATAATCAGGAGGTCAAGCGAGTCAGTAGTACCAGCAACTCTGTGACGACCTCTCTTACCATGCAGAAGGTCGCACACAACTACCTGAACTGTGCCTATATGGTTATCATGCATCACAATGCAGGCTTCTCCAACAAAAGCAACCAGGTTAAAGTGATTGTACAAGGTAACATCATGTACATTTTTCTTGCTATAAAGACCCTGTGAAATCAAAATTGTTGTTTTGTGGCTTGTAGACCACGTCTGTTGATTACATTTCAGTCTGTTTTTAAGATTTACGCATTTCAATTTTGAAAAAAAGAAAGAAATTAATACTGTCATTTAGCAAGGATGCATTAAATTGGTCAAAAGTGACAGTAAAGACATTTACTGTTTTGTACAGTTACAAAATGTTTCTATTTCAAATTAATGCTGTTCTTTTGAACTTTCTATTCATCAAAGATTCCTGAATGTATATATATATATATATACACTCACCGGCCACTTTATCAGGTACACCTATTCAACTGCTCATTAACACAAATATCTACTCAATGCATTTATAGACATGGTCTAGAAAATCTTCTGAAGTTCAAACTGAGAATCATAATAGGGAAGAAAGCTGATTTAAGTGACTTTGAACGTGGCATGATGTTTTATTAACAAAGTTCGGGAGGAACAAATCATCACATCACTCCAACCGGCAGTCATTAATTAGCAATCAGCATGAGCGGAGACCTATATATATTGATGCAGTCGACTCACCTAGGTTTTTTTGGACAGTTTCAGCATCCCTCCACCACCACGTCTCCTCACACTTGCCTGGTTCCTTCCTAAACCAGAATACGGGGAGAGTACTCTGGGTTCGGGGCAAATACCGAGCTTGGAGCCCTCTCCTCGGACAGCACGCCAAATTTGCATACTAATTACTCTGATTATTTGTAAGTGTGAACTCGTGAAATGGTTGTTGGTGCTAGATGGGATTGTCTGAGTATTTCAGAAACTGCTGATCTACTAGGATTTTCATCTCTAGGGTTTACAGAGAATGATCTGAAAAAGAGAAAGTATCCAGTGAGCGTCAGTTCTGTGGGTGGAAATGCCAGAGGACAGATGAGATGACCAGACTGGTTCGGCTGATAGAAAGGCAACAGTAACTCAAATAACCACTCTTACAACCGAGATCAGTAGAAGAGCATCAAACCTTGACGCAGATTTGCTACAGAAGTGGAGGCATTTTAGAAAAACCGAGGGAATGGCATGATTCCTTCTGGCCATACAATAATGACATTCCCAAGTAACCATTTATCTAAACAAAATGTGGACAAAAATCCACCATAGCCTAGGATGGACGTTGTTTGGAGAATGGACTTTACAACAATATGAAATCAATAAGCTTACACCGTGTCCAAATCACATGCAACATGAGAAAATGTATCTTTTCCATGTTTATCAGAGGTTTTTTCTGTACTAACCTGCCCAACTGCACAACATACAAAGAATGACAATGGTAGTCCCGGGTGTTGATTATATGCTTTATTCATTGTAAAAAGAATTTCGTGTGAGTTTGAATTTCATTTTTCGTGACCTTTATTGATTTACTAAATGGATTCTAATTCAAAAATGAAAATAAATTAAATTCTTGAAAATAAATTAAAGGAACAATGTTCAAACATGAAATGGTGTAAGATTTATGATAATCCATTTCGTTGTGAATGCAAGTTTACAGAGAAAGCTCGCCCAAACGCTCTTCTGATTGGCTGTGATATTTGATTGATTTTATCATGTCTCAAGTCGAGTCAACTCTGGTCTGGACAGATAAATTGCTTGCCGCTGTAAATCTTATCACATTGCGTCTGGTTAGTGTTGCGTGACGTGTAACAAGAACGCACGGAGAAGAGGAATGAACATATAAGTCCTTTTTAATGGAGAATCCAGGAATACAAATCACAGGAAACACGTCAATACACGAACGATAACCGACAAAGAGTGAAGGAAACACAAGGGTATAAATAGAGACACTAATGGCAAGGACACAGGTGAAAGACATAACTAATAATGACGAACAGCTGACGATAATGAACAAATGAAGACAGGGAAGGAAAACTGGGTCACACGAGGATCACAAGACAGGGCAGACAGACAGACAGGTAAACACAGACTCTAACATTTAGGACATGGTTTTAGGCTTTTTAAATTTGCTTTTCAAAGCTGCAATTTCTGTTACTTGAGGCCACCTAAACACCGGTGCCACTCCTGCCAGCTCAACTCAGAAATGGAAGCTGAAGCTACAGGCTCACCAAAATTGTACAATAGAAGATTGGAAAAACGCTGCCTGCCCCTGATGAGTCTCGATTTCTGCCTCGATATTCCAATGGTAGGATCAGAATATGGCATAAACAACATGAAAACATGGATCCATCCTGCCTTGTATCAACGGTTCAGGCTGCTGGTGGTGTAATGATGTGAGGGACATTTTCTTGGCACATTTTGGGCCTCTTAATACCAGCTGAGCATCATTTAAACACCACAGTCTACTTGAGTATTGTTGCTGACCATGTCCCTCTTCATGATCATCTTCTGATCAACTTCCAGCAGGATAACGCACCACGTCACAAAGCTGAAATCATCTCAAACTGGATTCTTGAGCATGACAAAGAGTTCACTAAACTCAACTGTCCTCCACAGTCACCAGATCTCAATCCAATAGAGCAGCTTTGGGGCACATTCATGGATGTAGTCGATAAATCTGCATGAAGCTATCATGTCAATATGGATCTCCCAGCACCTTGTTGAAAAAATGGTGGCCAATGAGTGTATGTATATATATACATATATATATTTTTGTGGAATCCATTACATATATATATATATATATATATATATATAATGGATTCCACAAAAATATGAAGCAGCACAGCAGTTTTCAACATTGAAAGTATTTATTTTATTGATAATGTCTCTTGATCATCAAATCAGCATGTCAGAAAGAATGAAGGATCATGTGAAACTGAAGACTGACGTAATGATGCTGAAAATACAGCTTTGATCACAGGAATAAATTACATTTTCAAATATTTTCAAATAGGAAACAGTTATTTTAAATTGTAATAATATTTCACAATATTATTGTTTTTACTGTATTATTGATCAAATAAATGCAGCCACATTGAGCAGATGAAACTTTGTTCAAGAAACTTCTTTTCTGTAGCATAAATGCATTTACAATTTACAGTCTTTCATCATGTCTTTACAAGGCATAATCCAAGTGATCCAAGGTCTTCTAAGTAGCCGTGCTCATACTGAAAAAAAGAAAATAACACACATACACACACAAATAAAGAAGAAGAAAAAATTCTAAATCTCTATTTAGATAGCATCTTGGATGTCATGAAAATAAAGGTCTGTTAGTTGAACTTCTGTTCACTGTGGACAGAAAAAAAAGGTTGGCATTGGAATCTTGTCATCAATATAAAAAATGCTGAAGACTCATCTTTCACTCTAAATTTTAGTCCAATAAACTGTTCCCTTAAGTAATAATGCCTCTCCCTCCATATGATGTGCCAAGAAAGCAACACAGGCTAAAAAACAAAACAAAACAAACAGCTAATCAAGTTTTTTCTTTTTTATAGATCTTGATGTGATCACGCCAGAAATAAGCATCTCCCCCAAAGTGAATGTTGTTGAGGGTGACAGGGTGCAGATCACATGTAAGGTGAATTATCGCTCAGATCTCGAGTTGTTCCTTACCAAAAACGGCACCGTACTTCGTCAATATCATACCACCTTCACATACAGCCTCACAGTAAGAGCTGAGGATTCGGGGGTCTATGGATGTAAAGCAGAGAAAGGCAGCGTGCAAAAGAAGGCAGTCTATCGGCTAAATGTCAAAGGTAACTAACCACCAAGATACACATTTTGACTAATCTTAGAATGCTTACAGCACTTGAATGCACTTATGCTTCAACATTGTAGTGAACATGGAATATTAAATCATTAATTCATTTTTAATTTGACAGGAAAAACATTTTCAGCATTAAAAATATTTTACACATATTTAGCCATATTTCTGTGCATACAGATTTTGTTCTGATTTGTTTATCATTTATTATTACTATTTTGCCAAGAAAGTATTGATGCACATTATAAAACACAACATGCCATTTAAATTACACTGTATCAGTTATATAAAAGTGCAATGTGTACATTTTAGGAGCATATATTGACAGAAATGAAATATATGTATAAAGACCTTACATAATGAACCATTTTTATTACCTCAGAATGAGCCATTTCTATCTCATACACCGCGGGTCGCCTTACATGTTAAGTCAACATTTTGCGCCGACATGTTTCTAGAGTAGCTCTAAATGGATAAACTGCTCTACAGAGCGTTTGCTTGACTGGCTACTCTCTGCTGTCTGACAACGACACCTTTGTCCTGTGCTGGCCACCGTAGCTTCTCACCAGCTGCTAGATGCTGCTAAAATATACACACTGCACCTTTAAGTATCATTGAGATACGATTATAGATTTTATTATTATTTGGAATGATTTTTTTTTTTTCTGTTTTCATTTTAAGTTAATTTAGTTTTAGTTATATTGTTGTATTTTTGTCATTTTTATGTTTTTTTTTTTTTTTAAATATGTCTATATATATTTATTTATTTTTATTTCAGGTTTTAGTTTTTTCTACTTTGGTACTTTAGTACTAAATGAAAATGTAAAAAAAAATCCTTATGGTTTGAATTTTAGTTAACTACAATAACCCTCCACTGCATGATAATAAAATTCATTTCTCTGACTCCACGTTCACTCTTCAGAACTGTTCTCAAAACCAATTTTGAGAATGAGCCCCAGTCAGGTTTTTGAAGGAGAACGCTTCAATCTGACCTGCAGCAGTGATGTAATATCCTCAGAGAAGATCAAAACTGCAGACATAAAGTATGAGTTTCGGAAAGAAGATCGACGCATTTCTTCAGGTCCAAACTACTACGGCACTGCAAGTCCGGCCACCAATGGGATATACTCCTGCATGGCAGTGGCTAAAGAAGTTAACAAGACCAGCCAACCACTCGTTTTAAAAGCTAAAGGTGAAGGCTTCATGCTTTTGGCAAGGCTCCAACATTAGAGGACATGCTTATGTTATTAATAGGGTGTTATAACAAAGCATTTTCCATTATTGAGATGTTATAACATGTTATAACACAGTAATAACAATATGCTTCAGATATATTTCTTTCAAGTGACATGGTGCTTTGCAACAACATACTTTCTTTAGTGAGTAGGCTTTTTTCATGCTTCTAATTTTCATCCCTTCTTTTTCCAGTGCCTGTTTCTGTCCCTGTCATTCGTGTCGTTGAGAAGGTGATTGTTGGTCGGCCATTCAAGGTTTTGTGTGAGGCTGAGAATGGAACACTTCCAATAACATACACCTTACTGAAGGCCCGCATGTCAGTGGATGAGAGGAGAGTGGTTGACTCCACTGGCAAGGCACTCTTCACCATAAACATCAGTCATCCAGATGAGATCAACAGCTTCACATGTCAGGCCCATAACCAGGGGCCATCGATCAGAAGTCAGAAGACCAGTCAGGCACTTACAGCAGAAGTCATTGGTAAGAGGACCACACATCTTCAAGCTGAAACTTTTGTGTGCCTAATAGTGTTGCTGCCATTTTTAAATAATTTGGAAGCGTATGTTGCCATTTTTAGATGTTCATATCTGCCTTAATCGCTGATTTGTATTTGTAATCTTGTTCTGCACATCAAAGCCTACAAAATAAAAAGCATTGCTGTTTATCTGAAGTTTCACTTCCAGACAAAGCTTTTCAAGCCACCTCAAAGTTTGTCTTAATGAGTTTCTGCAGCATTGGAAAAAATACACATATAGGTTAGGTTTAGTGTGTGGTTTGGTGGATGTGATTCATCTTTTTGTTTGCTTTTACCAATCATTTAAACAAAATTATTGCTTTTAAAATCATTTGTTCTTCTAGAGACTCGTCAGAAGTAATGGATTAATCAATGTCAAAGAAACAAACATACTCTATGAATGTATATTGTCAAAACACAAGTTTATAAAGTTTTTAAAGGGATAGTTCACATAAAAAAATGAAATTTCTGTCATTATATTTTATACACACACACTCTAAGAAAAGACCATTAAAATATGGCCACAACCACCATAAACATTAACACAAGACAAAGACCTGAGGAAAACAGAGGGCTTAAATACACAGGGACATAAACAGTCCATTTCATGTCTTCTGGAGTCATACAATAGCTTTATGTAACAGAAGTTGAAATCGGAAATCCTCATGTTCAGATATCCCCACTGGAATGGCGAATGGGATTTAAAGTTGCAGGCGAATTTCAGTTATTAACGACTGAAAGATGACTTCAGAAAATGAATGTACCTGTGTAAACAGTGACCGTTTTTTGGGGGGTGAACTATTTCTTACTATTCTTGACTAAAGTGGCTGGTATATCTCTGTCTGTTTATCAGTACCAGTGTCTAAGCCAGTCCTGGAGACACAGGTCGATACAGTCATGGAGGGCTCAGATCTCACCCTCATCTGCAGAGTACAGAAGGGCACTTACCCAATCACCTTCATCTGGTATCATAAAAGCGTTCCGCTCACCATCTCCACCCAAGAAGTCAGATCCTTAGAAGGAAGATATACTGTCAAAGCCATAGAACGAGACCAGAGAGGTGACTACTACTGCGAGGCGTCCAATTACAACACTGACATTAAAAGGAGTTATCCTGTCAGAATTGGAGGTACATTTTTAAATATTACACCAACACATCATTTGATCACTCTGATGAGCCATAGTAGAAATTCTCTGTTTTGAAATATATTTTTCTTAACTGTAACTCTCACTCATGGATGAAAGTGAAAGAAAGTCTCAGACAGCACATGAATATTGAATTGAACTCTTCCACGTCTTCTCGCACTTGAACGGACAAATTCACACAAAATTATGTAAAAAAAATTCCAGTCTCGTTGAGTATCCTAATAAACATAGTCGTAGTGTAACGGTACACAAACATGACAGTTCAGTACATACCTTGATTTTGAAGCCACGGTTCGGTACGGTAAACATAACATTTTTCTTTTTTTTATCAAACAGTGGTTTATTGAACAAATTGTGTCTCTCTCTTTAAACAAATTCAATTATAATTAATATTTTATTATGGATTAAAAAAATAAATGTCAGTTAATGCTGCAAACTATATAAAGGGAGCCCTTTCTTGCACATTACTGTAATATTAAACATTACAATTAAGAACAGAGCCCAAACTATTAAATTCAGTTGCTATTTAGTTTTAGATATAATAATCAACACTCAGATTAAAACAAACATTACACATAAGGCAGGTTTTGCATTAACTACTAGGTCTAATTATAAATGTATTACTTCATACTTATTCATTTCTTTTAAGTATAATAATTTACACAGTTTCTGTAATTATTTGTTTTCATGACAAATTTATTTAAACATATATTCAATAATTAAGACATTACTAACAGGTAAAGTAAATATAATGGATTTATATGCTAATATTTTGTATATATTTAGTGAAATGTTCCCCTCTAGAGTTCATAAAATACTGTGGAATAGGTAAATATGCTACATGATATATTATTATCAAGCTGTTTTATTGATGTCTTTCTATGGTTGAAACAATGGTTGAGAATACACGCATATCTAGGTTGTCTGTTCTTTTCCTGTTGTGGCTGTTAGCAAACAGCATTGCATTACCGTGAATTGCCTGTGACTGACTGTATTCATCGTCTGACTGTATGAACCGAACCATGACGTCCGCACCGTATGCTTCGTGACGAATACATGTACCGTTACACCAGTGTTATTGTACATTTGATTAATTTATTCAATGTCTTTACAGTCTTTCACTTGTTTTTAACATTGTTTTAAATTTCTATTTCTTAGGCTAGTAGTTTTAGCTGTAGTATTGAAATTGGAATATAGAATTGTGAAATTTCACTGGTATCTAAAATGTTGGTGTCATGTTGACTGCCTGAATTTGCAAAAATGTGGCCTGTAAAAAAATATTTACTAATTTTCAAAAATCAGCAGTCATGTGTGGCAAAAAGTTTGTTTTGGGCCATCCTTATGCTTTATGTAGATTATGTTTATGGCGTAAATGTGACAATGTTTACAGGAGACGTTGGTAAAGATGTTCTTTCTGATTATTTGTTGTGTTTGTGTGTGTGTTTTACAGTCAGTTTAGCCATGTGGAAGAAAGCTCTTATTGGAGTGTTCTGTATCTTGCTTTTGGTGGCCATCGTCATAGTCCTGACAGTCTTTTTGAAGAAAATGTCAATTCCACGCAGAAAAAAGCAAGCGACTGAGTTATCAGTGTAAGAGGCTCCTTCATTTCTTGTTTAACATCTACAGTTCTTATGTCTTATATCATTATTTGAATGTTTATTCATTCTGTTTGAAAATGCTTTTTGTCTCAGAAAACCTTCAAGGCCCAAATCAGGTGACCCTATGAGAATGAGCCTCACTCTCGACATTGAAGACAACACTGCTCTCAATGGTAGCAAATTTTCTTGTCATATTAACCCTTTGATGCGTATTCGATCACACCAGTGTGTTTAGAACATTCAGTGCATCACATGATCAACTGCCAAATTCAAATGTTCTTGGCTGGCGCTGAGCTGGAGCAGTGGCTTCAGCATTACTACTTATCTTTCTTGGTGTGAATGGGCCTTAAGAGTATGGCAGGCCACATTTACATTAAGGCCTCCACTCTATGAAGTCACAGGTTGAGCTTTGTAGGTAGCTTGTAGGTACCATTGGTGAGACAGTGAACGAACAAGTCCTGTGTGTCCCCAGGTGCCAGATATCCCAGACATGGGTCGGCATGCTTCTTGAAATGTACATTTCTTTTACCTTTTCGGATTTGAAAAAAGTGAACAAACAGTCCCTGAAGACAAAAAGAGGATGACATGTTCTCTAGGTGCCCCCTTTTATACTTCCTGGTCACACTGGTGTGATGTCATAAGGCCAATAGGATTGTCGGGATTTGACAGTTGTTTCAGATACCAGTCGCGTGGAGGCATTCCCCAGGACACTTTTGAAAGAGAACGGCCTTTAAAGATATACTAATTGAAATAGAATGGAAAAATAGTGAAAATTGTGTAAATAAAAAACATGTAAATGTGTATTTTGGATGTTTTATTTCCATTAGTGTAAAAGAAGACATATCAGCAAAACGGACCAACAAGGTCTTGCCTTAATACAAGTTGGGCGTAATATCAATTAACATAGAAAATAATTTGCGATCCAAAAGTAATAATTGCACTTGTAGTAATGCAAGTAAAAGTCTGTTTATTATTTGAGCTGTATAGTGTTGTAAATTTTCTGGGACTACTTTCCTTGGTGGATGAACTTATGATTTTGTATTACCACTGTAATTTTTATTGAGTTTGGTACATGTAAACAGTGCTATGTGGATCGTCGCGTCAAATCGATTTCTGGTATCTTTGCGTGTTGGGTCAGGTTCGATTATTGAAATGGCTGAATGGTATTTTGATTACTGAATCATACTGAAAATTGCATTTTATCACTTCTTCCCTGGCACTGTATATTGAAGTCATATCTTGTTTGTGTCTTTCAGGCACTCCCTCTGTGATGGGCAGGAATGTCTGGAGTGAAAATGTATCTGGCTCAGGTACAGACTTTAATTAGGATGAGGCCTATGTGACGTGAGTTCATCTCATGACAATGTCTGCTTGCTATCAAACTAGATTCTGACGATCAAACCAATGAGGACTCTGAGCTGGTTCAGCCACTGGATCCCAGCAGAGGTGAGATACAAAAATGTCAATGAATCGCTCAAATGGAATCATCGCGAAAAATCTGTCAGTTACAGATGAATATTGAAAGAGCCTTGAAGCGGTTTGGGTATTCTTGTAAATTAGATCTGGTATGAATACCAGTGGTAAAGCAGAAAAGCAATGTTCAAAGTGTTCAAGTTATAGATTTGGTTCTGAGTGAAGTACTGAGCTACTGTAAACTTTGCTGTTGCCGTGATCTAATCACAATTCATTTCATAAAGAAATGCAAGAACACAATTAAGTATGCAAATATTACAACGATGTCTCTGCCACTGGTCAGAAGTCCTCTTTAATGGACCCATCAATTTTAGCATTCAATCACTCGCACATGTGCAAGCAAAAATCGGTAGTGGGTAGTCGTGGCCTAATGGTGAGTGAGTTGGGCTTGTAACCTGAAGGTTGCTGGTTTGATTCCCATGCCAGCAGGAATTGAAGGTGGGGATTGTGAATAAACAGCACTCTCTCCACCTTTGATACCATGACTAAGGTACCCTTGAGCAAGACACCTAACCCCTAAATGCTCCCCTTCTAAGTTGCTTTGGATAAAAGTGTCTGCCAAATATGTAAATGTAAACAAAAATCGAGCTGTGATGTGTGGACATCAGTGGACTCTGCTTATGACATAAATTACAGAGCAGAATGTGGACAAGTGGGTTTATTTCGGTGTCCTCACTGATTTTGGTTAATTTTATTATTTGCATGTAGCATTGTTTTTTCCCCTACTGTCTAAAACCAGAAATGCAGTTTTTGGGTCACAACTATGCTGAAAATCATGAATTTACACAGCAGTTTAAATGGAATATATAAAGGGAAAAAAATGTGTCCATATGTCTTTTAGAAGTTCCTGTGAAGAAAACCATTGAGCCTGAATACAGTGGCCAGCATCCAGAGGTCCAGGTGTCCTCACCAGGTGAGCGCAGATCTTTGAATCAACCCTTGAAACAACCCTTTGGAAGTTTTTTCCGCCACGGAATAAATAAATAAAAAATTGAACTCTCGCAATTGTGAGACACAAAAGTTAAAGTTTGCAGGAATTGCAGGATATAAACTCACAATTCTGACTATTTTTCTCAGAATTGCGAGTTTATATCTCACATTAAGAGCTTTATACCTTGCATTTCTGACTTTTTTCTCAGAATTGTGAGTTTGTATCATTTATTCATCGCAGTTGTGAGACTTGCACATGAACTTGCGATTTATTTACGAATTAAAAAGTCTAAATTGTGAAGTAAAACCTGAGAAAATTCAAAATTGCTAATTTTTTTGCTTATATCTCCCGATTCAGACTCTATTTCACAAAGTTGCTAGTTTATCACTCACAATTCTGACTTTTTCTCAGGAAAAATACTAGGAATTGCGAGGAAAAAAAGTCAGAATTGTGAGATAAAAAGTTGCAATTACCTTTTTTATATTTTCTTCAGTGGTAGAAACAAACTTCCTACCCTCCCCTACAAGCATGACCATAACAGGCAGTGCAAGATGCACATTGTTAATGAAAGTGGTGTTTTCATCATGCATGAGATGCCAGGTGGCTATTTCCTGCGCCGGTGGGAAAGAGCTTCCTGTTTTTACAATGGGCCCTGGAGCCTCATGTTCCTCTGCCCAACCGACACAGAAACTTGGCTATTGTTTCCTCAGCGCAAATAAACACTCCACAGCCCCTTTTCCATAGTTGATTAATAGCAAGACCTCTTGGTAATCATTGCGGAATGTGTGTGAAACAATGCTGAAACACAGCAGAGGTCACACTGAAATGGGTTTTGGCATGGCCACATATTGCCAAACAATAGCTGCATCTGGAGGGAAATAGATTACTTACACAGGCACATTAGCATAGCACTAACACGATAAGCCCTAGGCAGGTACCGCGCTCCTCTTCCTTGGGAGTTGATTGGAGTTGGTTCAGGATGTTGGGCTGTACTTATTAAATATTCATCCATTTTCCACTGTGGCTCTTTTGTGACGGTGGTTCATTTGTTTTTTATAGGAGTTTCGGAACAGGCTGAGGGCGTAAGTGACGCACAATGTTGACATAGACACACAAGTCCACATGTTGGTATGTACAAATAGTTTTACGACAGGGAGGCCCTCTTGTGGAAGAAAGAGGTGCCACAGAAGAAATACCTTTTATCTTATGAAGCCAATATAAATATTTTCATGGCATTTAAGCACATTTTACATTTATCTAGACTGAAGTTTTACTATTCAAACTATTTTCAATTCTCATTATCATCACAGTATTACTGTAAAAATACCGCTTTACAATGATTTTAATAATTTCAGCATAATTAAAAGCAGTACAACAAAAACTGCCATGATATATAAATACATTCAAATAAATTTAAATAAAAAAAGTGATGAAAATAAAAATGAGAATATTTTATTATGACATTTTCATGCTAATTATGTTTGAGCATGAGCATGTCTATGTATTATGATAGATAATAGATAGATTATGATAGATGACTCTGCAAGCTTTCAGTGAAGCTTATTTGTGTCTCTCTCAGCAGGCAGCTCTGGAGTATGCGCAACTCAACAACAGTGAACAAGAACCTGTATAGTGTCTCAACACATTACATCTAATTTATTCAGCTTCTCCACCACCAGAAGCTGATTGTCATTTATGATGTGCTGAAATTGAAATTTTTAGTTTGACGGCATTATTAATATTACTTTGTGGCTTGGATTTTTTGTAATGTGTGTAAAATGTGTTGTGATGTTTATACTGTATATCAGAGATTAAAATCTGAGCAGTCAAATCAAGTCTTTTACTGTTTCTTTGTTGTTGTTTTTTTCCCCCTTTTTGGTGTGTTTTTCCAAGAACTATGAGGAAAAGGAAGAACATTTTTTTGCTTCCAGAACATGAGGGAGCCGCTGAACCACTGGGAAAGGGATATAATATATAAAATTCATATTTAAATTATTATAATTTTATTATATTTTTTTAGAAATTACACAGGTTTTCTCATCATAGAACTAAAACTACATTGATGGCTGTTGTAAACAATCTGAGACTGGGATATAAATGCTGTCGATGAAAAATTGTGACATTTCTAATGGCATACAACAGGGTTCTATTTTAGGACCTCTGCTCTTTTTTCTTTTTTTTTTGCTTTAAAATTGTGTAATCAGGCACATTTCAGCCCTGTCAAAAAAAAAAGAAATCAAATACTTTTAAGTAAATCTTCTTTCTTTTTTTTTTCAAAAATGCATACAAGTTGTACCCTTAAATTCAGGTTGTACCCTTATAGGCTGTCTCTGTAGATCTTTTGGCTTTTGACACTTTAAAATGAGGGTTTTTTGAGGTAAAATTTTAACACATTTTACAAACTAACTCAGTGTTTGTGAATGTGGACAAAAGTAATCTTGTTTTACAGGCCATCTCTGAGTGTCGCATAAAATAGTGCACTGCTTGTGATACGTCTGGTGTCCTTGAATGGTGCCAGGCTGCTTGAGGGCTCCAATGTGACACTCATGGGCTTATCAGCATGACTTCCCATCAATCATATGACATTGTGGGCTGTCTGTGGCAATGGCCACCCATTGTGGAAATAAGGGAGTCCCATAATGGGGTGCCAATTTAACAGCTAGCAATGAATAGATCTTCAGAGGTGCCTCAGTAACACCAGTGGCTTTGTGAAGGAAACTGGGCTTTACATAAGTTGTAGTACTGAGGTGTGTACACTGAGCTTTTCACCACTCTCAAACACGCGCTTATTTTAGGGAGGGGGAACGTCATGTCCCTCTGTTTTACTGCCATAAAGTGTCCCTCTCTTGCTCTCACTTGGTCATAACACGAGTCCTGACTCGATGTCGCGCAGAATTCCAGTCCTGCCATTAGCTGCAATGCTAAAATTGGCACGCTGACCCCTGTGAAATGTATTCTGGGAATATGTTGTCTTTCACTTTGCCTTATGGGGCCAGTCCAGAACATTACATTATGAACATCTTAAACTTGTGACAAGAAGCTCCTCTTTCCTGGATACACACCCTTCAGCACCGAAATATAACACTAAATGTCTTCAACAGTTCAAATGTGTGTGTATATATATATACATATATATATATATATATATATATATATATATATATACATATACAGCTCTGGAAAAAATTTAGAGACCACTGCATATTTTTTGTTATTTTGACCAGTTGTTGCTTTTGGCAAATAAATGCTCTAAATTACAATATTTTTATTTGGGATTTGGGAAAAATGTCAGTAGTTTATAGAATAAAACAAAAATGTTAATTTTACCCAAACACATACCTATAAATAGTAAACGCAGAGAAACTTTTGCAGTGGTCTCTTAATTTTTTCCAGAGCTGTCTATATATATATATATATATATATATATATATATATACATACATATATATATATATATATATACATATATATATATATATATATATATATATATATATATATATATAATGCTTGTGTAATCTGGTTAGTGTGAAATTTATGTGGTACGGAGACTTATGTAACAGTTCACAGATGACTCTGTTTAAATATGGTACAACTCAGGTCTATAGCTAGGAAATCTTTGTCTTCTATTTGTTATTTATCCCCAGGTATATCATTCTTTCTATAAACATTTAAGTAACAGAAAATGATAGCATGTATGAAATCTTTGCATCTGTATGAATGGAAGTGAATGAAACAAGTTTTGCTGGACTAGCATATAAGGCTGGCCCACACTAAAAAGATTTTTTAAATCTTATCAGATTTTAAAAATGTGAGAGACCACAAACATGACGATAAAAAAAAACATAGATTTAACAGTTTTGTTCCTTTTGTGTGTAGAGTGCTGCGATGTGACCAAAACAGCAGAGTCACGACTGTGAACACAAGAAACCTTGCAAAATCTCTCGTGGACAAACATGACTTTAGAGTAAACAAACATGGCGGATGGCTGGCAAGAAGAAATGGCGATAATAGTGTCTGAACCAAAATCGGCCCGATCATATTGTAGTATGCGGGTGCCTTTAGATCGAATACCGTCAAAATATCAGCAATGTCAGCAAGACATCGGGCATTTCGTTCACTAGCCGTCTGTTTTCTTTAGGTAAGCTTCCACTTTCCTCGAAAAGCGCCCGATGGGATCACCCGATGAGGGAACAGGAAGGTGCCTGGAATAGACTATATCATTCATCTGAAGATGATATCTGGGTTATGCAATGGGCTTATGTGAGTAGTTCACTCCACACTAACCTTGACTCAGCCTGAAGATCAAATTCATTTTCCAAATGGATGAAAATAATAGTTTCAGTTGAAACTAGAACTTTATGTACAGTGACGGGTTACATCCTCAGATTTTCGACAGAAGTTTGATTCTGAATACTGTTTCTATGTGAAAGCCCATGAAATTCATGTGCTTATGAAGAGTGGCAGTTCAATACGATTAATGACAAGTATTGATCCTGTTTATGGTCCTGTCAGGCTCGTCAATCCTGTTAACCCCAATTGCCTTCCATATAGTGGAAAATATGCCACGAAATGTTTCATCCCATGTCGCTAACTTTGAAAAAAAAAAAAAAAGGAAAAAAAAATATTTTGCTAATATGCGTAAACATATTAGCCACATGCTCATTCCTTTTGCAGCATATCTGCATGAGTAGAACTTATAGAGTTGTCTTATACTGCACTGCTTATGCATTAAAGGGTCATCCAAAATTGAAAATTCTGTCATTAATTGCCCTCATGTCGCTCCAAACCGGTAAGACTTTCGTTCATCTTTGGAATTCAAGTGATGATCTTTTTGATGAAATCGGAGTGATTTCTGTCCCTCCATAGACAGCTACGCAACTACCACTTCGACGCTTCAAAAAGTTCATAAAGAGATCGCAAAATTAATCCATGTGAATTGAGCGGTTTAGTCCAAATTTTTTTTTTTTGATGAACAGATTTAATTTAGTCTTTTATTCTCATATAAACATTAATCAGAGAACATAAACAGAAACTCAACCGAACTTGCGAGAACATGCTGCTCAAATGTAACGCATTAGAATGAACATCGCTGGTTCTTGCGGACGCTCAAACATGCTGTGTAACATGAAAATGAACCTCATTGGTTCTTGATGAAGCTCAAACGTGCTGCATAACACAAAAGTTAATCATATACTTTATTTCTCGCAAGCTCTAAGCAAACAAGCTTGAGTTTCCGTTTACCACAACTGATGTGTCTTGATGAACGTTTATATGTGAATATAAGCCTAAATTCAATTTGTTCATCATATAAAGTGAACATGTCTCTTCAGAAAATTTGGACTCAACCGCTCAATTCATATGGATTAGTTTTACGATCCCTTTATGAACTTTTTGAAATGTCAAAGTGTGTGGGACTGTATGGAGGGACGGAAAAATTCTCAGATTTCATCAAAAAGATCTTCATTTTATATTCCAAATGTGAACGAAAGTCTTACCAGTTTGGAGGGACATGAGGATAATTAAAGGATTAGTTCACTTTCAAAAGAAAATTACCCCAAGCTTTACCCAACCACAAGCCATTCTTGGTGTATATGACTTTCTTCTTTCTGATGAACACAATCAGAGAAATATACCGCCTTCCATATTGAAATTACAAAAAAAAAAGAAAAAGTAGAACTGGTGTCGTGTAGGATGTAGCATAAGCATTTTGAACTACTAGAGTTTTACACTTTCTTCATAAATTGAATACGGAAGGCGGTCTGGTGGAAGCTAGATATTTGACTTCATTACTTGTTAAATATGGATATTCTTTACACAAACGCATCGCTTCAATTGTTCCAAAAACTCAACACTGTACTCCAACATGAAGCAGCGTTTCTCAGCAAGTCAAACATTGAAGAATCTCTTGGCCAAGCATGTAACCAAATATCCAAAACTGGGGGACCAAAGGTAAAAATGTAAGAATCAGTATATTTGTCGACCACTCTGTTGTGTGTTTCTCAATGCCTGTGAGGGTTACAATGCTCCTCTTGGCCGGTCACTGTGTTTTAAATGTCCCTTTATCCCCTGTTGTGAAGTGTAAAGCACTTACATGTGTATACTGCAACACAGCACCTGTTCTGCTGAGTGTTACTCTGATGTATTTTCCCTGGGGCTAAATTATCTTACCTTGTACTGTGTCCTTTCAACTTCCTTTTTCCTTGCTAAGCACACACTCATTGGCTGCTGATGGTGTACGTGTAAAACTCACGCCCCCATTGTGTAAGCAACATAGTGACCGTACAAAACACCCACATCTTTTTTGGAGTTGGGAACTCAATCCTCACACAAACAATCGTACCATCAAAGCTCTCTCGACCCACCCAATGAAGTCAGCCACACACATGAGCCTGCAATGCCTCAAAACAGCTGCGTGGCTCTGCTCAGAACTTCAGGGTATTCGCAAGCAAGCATTCTTCATACCTGCTCAATGTCAGTGCGCCCCGGCTCACATTTGCACAAAACAAACTGCAGACACACAAGAGACTGGTGAGAATCGAAGAGTCGAATCAGTAAACACATCACAGAAAGCTTTGGAGGGATCATTTTGTGAAGCTCTCTGAGGTGGGCGTCCTGTATTTGTGGTTTGTTTTGTTTGGATCTAAGGAAGACAATCAGGGATGTTCGTTCATTCATGAGCTAAGAGTGTTAACCCCGCTACAAGACCAGCGTAGACCAGCCTGAATTCAGAGCCTGTTCACACAGAGACGCGTTTAGCTGTATGCTTACAAATTTTTGCGTATCTGGCGTCCCAAAGTGAATAAATCTGAAAACAACACCCATGCTTTTTGCTGTGTGCAGCCAATCCGTATATTTTGTGAAATGATGTCATCACCTCTCATTTTGACCCTAGTCAGACACTGTCATGTAACAGTAACAACAGTATACAGCGCACAAAGTTTATGAGCATACTCCAAGTTTTCTTCTCCATTTTTAGTGTGGCAGAATTACAGCGCCACATACTGGTCTGGCATGTATACATGAAGTATATCATGTAGTATATACTATACTACATGATATACATCGTTTTGAGGCGGTTTCAGTGGTTTCGTTTGTAAGAATATAGTTTTTGAGAAGACGCTGTGTTTACTGAATTTTTTAGAAAAAGGAAAAAAAAAGATAGGATAGGGAAAGCTCTGGCTTCGTGTGGATGTGGCCCTAGTCAGCCCGGAGTGTGTTTTCTTTTGTTATCTGCATAGTTCAGTATGTTATCTGTATGTTATTTGATTATATACATGCAAGTGTATAATGAGAATCTCTTTGATAGTTATATTAGCATATTTGCTGCCTAACATTTAACCAAGATCTGAATGGTTCTGTTAACTTAAAATAAATGAGTTAGTTTACTCAAATGTTTTGAGTATTCTGAACTTGTTGAGATTTACATTGTGGGTTATGCTGGTTTTGTGCTGGTCATGCTGATGGACCATTATAGTCATGCTGTAAACTAAAAAAAAACCAACCTTTCTGTTAAAGGCTCTGGTCTTTTCATCAGCGGGCAAATGGTCAGGGAAGAAGGGACTTTTGCTTTCAATCTAGGAATAAGGAGGTTGAGACCTGTTAGGGTGACCTATTTTTGCTGCACTCCATTAGGCTTTGCTTCTGCCATCTGATCACTGTGCTCCATTATTAACTGCCCCTGGAGAACCTGCAGTAATTCTATAGAATGACTTTTAGCTCCAGGAGATCATACTGCTTTAAATGTTTAGTGAGTTACGTCTTGCATATTTTGTGTATGACATGCAGTATCCTAAATAAGTGCAGGTCCTAAAATTACCTTAATATCAACATGTACTTCCATCAGAGAGACAGTTAAAGTTGCTAAAATAATAAAATTTTTGTACCACATTTATGTCTTTTGCACATTTATTCTGCTTATACTACGGCCACACCTCAAGTTCACACCACATAGTCAGAATTAGTCATTTTTCAGGTTTTGTCCTTAAAACTCTCTTGTATGCAGAACTAATTTCTTAAGCCGGGGTCAGTCTACAGGACTTTTAGGCTGATTTATCCCTAATTTTCCTCTCCCGACCATTTGAGGAAAAATCTTGTCCTGGGGCCAGTTGCACCTTATTAAGACTACAGTGGTGTGAAAAAGTATTTCCTGATTTCTTATTTTTTGCATGTTTGTCACACTTAAATGTTTCAGATCGTCAAACTAATAAGTATTAGTCAAAGATAACACAAGGAAACACAAATTTAAGTTTTTAAAAGGTTGTTATTAATAAGGGAAAACAAAATCCAAACCTACATGGCCCTGTTTGAAAATATGTTTGCCCCACCTGTTAAAACATAACTGGTTTATCACACCTGAGTTCAATTTCTCTAGCCACACCCAGACCTGATTACTGCCACACCTGTTCTCAAGAAATTAAGAAATCACTTAAATAGCACCTGCCTGACAAAGTGAAGTCCTATCATGTCGAGACACAAAGAAATTCAGGAACAAATGAGAAAGAAAGTATTTGAGATCTATCAGTCTAGAAAAGGTTATAAAGCCGTTTCTAAAGCTTTGGGACTCCAGCGGACCAGAGTGAGAGCCATTATCAACAAATGGCCAAAACATGGAACAGAGGTGAACCTTCCCAGGAGTGGCCAGCCGATCAAAATTACCCCAAGAGCGCAGTGACGACTCATCCAAGAGGTCACAAAAGACCCCACAACAACATTCAAAGAACTCGCAGACCTTACTTACCTCAGTTAATGTCAGTGTTGATGACTCCACCATAAGAAAGAGACTGGGCAAAAATGGCCTGCTTGGCAGAGTTCCAAGACGAAAACCACTGCTGAGCAAAAAGAACATTAAGGCTCGTCTCATTTTTGCCAGAAAACATCTTGATGATCCCCAAGACTTTTGGGAAAATACTCTGTGGACTGACAAGACAAAAGTTGAACTTTTTGGAAGGTGTGTGTCCCATTACAGCTGGCATAAAAGTAACACCGCATTTCATAAAAAGAACATCATACCAACAGTAAAATATAGTGGTGGTAGTGTGATGGTCTGGGGATGTTTTGCTGCTTCAGGACCTGGAAGACTTGCTGTGATAATTGTAATCATGAATTCTGCTGTCTACCAAAAAATCCTGAAGGAGAATGTCCGGCCATCTGTTCGTGACTTCAAGCTGAAGCGAACTTGGGTTCTGCAGTAGGACAATGATCCAAAACACACCAGCGGTCCACCACTGAATGGCTGAAGAAAAACAAAATGAAGACTTTGGAGTGGCCTAGTCAAAGTTCTGACCGGAGTCCTATTGAGATGCTGTGGCGTGACCTTAAAAAAGCAGTTCATGCTCGAAAACCCTTCAATGTGGCTGAATTACAACAATTCTGCAAAGATGAGTTGGCCAAAATTCCTCCAGAGCACTTTAAAAGAGTCATTGCAAGTTATCGCAAACGCTTGATTGGAGTTGTTGCTGCTAAGGGTGGTCAAACCAGTTATTAGGTTTAGGAGGCAATCACTTTTTCACACAGGGCCATGTAGGTTTGGATTTAAATTTGTTTGATGATCTGAAGTGTGATAAACATGCAAAAAAAAAAAAAAAAAAAGAAATCAGGAAGGGGGCAAATACTTTTTCACACCACTATATGTTAAGACTGTGTCTTTATAAGAACTAGCTTCACCAACTAGCAGTTAGATAAGAGGTAATCAGTCTTACTTATCCAATTCAAATTAGACTGATCTTTCTTTTTTATGTATCTGACATAAAAAGTTAGGACTTGTCTTGAAGAATAAAATTATATGTCTAACTTTTAAGAATTAAAAGTTAATGTCTAAACCATTTAAGCAACAGGACCTTGGTCGGTTATGATGTTTGGCCCAGATTATCTGATAATGTGAGGCATTTACAGATCAAATCCTAAGCATTCTGATCTGCTCACAAACACATAAAGGCCGCCCCGATAATATCAAACATGTTTGAATTATGACAAGGTTGTCCAATCCTTGGTCAGTCTCTATGTGGGTTTTGATTCTTTTGCTGTTGTAAGCTTTAAGGACCTTTGAAATGGCCAAGGTGAAATCATTTGGCGAAGTGATATGGATATGTAATGTGGTCAAATCTGTCTGGAACTACTTTAGCCATGCGTTTATAATTTCCCACCTTAAACATTCATCAACCAATCAGAATCAACCAGCCTCATAGTATAAATTTGAATATTAAACATTTTTTTATATTACATTGAAGTGGGACACTTATTTTCCCACTCCTCTCAGTGTCAAAAAGTGTCACCTGATTTCACCTCTACATAGTAAAACTGAAATGCTAAATCAAAATTTAGAGCTGTATTTCACTTATTTGCAAATAACCAACATCAGCTGAGCCTTGCGGAAAGCTTATAAAGCTTATAAAGAAAAGATTTTATCCCATATTTATTAATACTTCAAAAATTATCCTCTATTTTTTGGCATGCACCAAGAAACTCAATGGAAAACATGTGCTTGTGACTTAAAGCAGGGCAACTCTGCAGTCTATGGAATGGCATCCATGAGTCTATTCCGTGCAACCTGAGCCAGGTGTGGAAAAGTCTTGTTTTGCTGAGTGCAAAGCTTGGTTTAAGCCTGGAAACTTCTCACAGATAACAGGCCACAGTGGGCCATGCCAGGGCATTAAAATCTGTCAGCTCTCCAATCTGTTAAAGGCCTTATAGTCTTACATTCAGCACACCAGCAGGGTAAACATTTTTATGTATGGTCATATTCATATGGTTCATTCATTTTGGCAGACGCGTTTATCCAAAGCAACTTACAAGTGAGAACTTGGTGGGGATTGAACCCGGGTCTCTGGTTCACTAGAAACAAAAGCAAATCATGACAGAAATTGTGATGAATTTTGTAGGGGGTGTCCAAGTTTTTCTTAAAGACCAAATTTTTTCATTATTTGGTTGCTAAAAACTGTTCATGCAAATCTAAACCACATGAACCAGCCCTCACTATGATTTGTACTGTAACCTCTAGCACATGGTAGCTTCAAAAGCAGCTGCTGAGACAAAATAATGCAAAAAATATACCCGTATAATATACCTGTTAATATACTGAACAAAAAAAATACCTGGCATGTGGTGAATGCTGGCTTTCTGAGTAGACGAAGCACTGCTTTTGCTAAAGACCACATGCTAGCATTGTGTGTCCTGTGTCTTTACAGCGGTCACCAGCAGCAGCAGGTGATTAGCCGTTCCTTTTAGACAGTGGATTACTGAAGCCTGATATAGACA
Source organism: Zacco platypus (assembly GCA_038088235.1). Taxonomy (NCBI): domain Eukaryota; kingdom Metazoa; phylum Chordata; class Actinopteri; order Cypriniformes; family Xenocyprididae; genus Zacco; species Zacco platypus. Next base: position 33,543,591 of record CM076083.1, on the reverse strand, counting down.
TGGGCTATACTTTTTATATTCTATTTGGAGGGTTCATGATCTAAACCCCTCTTGTATCCTCTGTAGTGTTTATGGTCTGAAGATCAAAGTGAAAATCCACAGATTCATTCCAAAACCTTCTAATGTAGGAAATACACGAATGAGCAATTTAAAACAGTCTTCAAAGGCAGCAACTCAGAAGTAATGCTCCTCACACAAAAAACTGTTTTTGACCTACTTAAGTACAACTTTATATGTCATTTCATAACTATTACTTTTATTGTCTGTGAAATGGTTAACGTTACTGCTGAATGTACTGACCAGCATTTATGGTCAACTAAAATATATTTTAATGACGTTGCAATTTATATCAAAATATATTAACTTTAAATGTAATATTGAATAATACTTTTTCAGTTCAAATTATAATCAATTACTTTACATGTGCTTTAGTGTTAGTCGACACATAAAAATAAGTCTACTTCTTTAAAACATGACAAAAGAAAATTAAAACATATTTAAAATGGACTTTTAATTTGCCATTATTTCAAAGTGCACTTTATAAGTCTACTTAAGTGTTTTAAGAAGCAGTCATGAAAGTGTACTCTCTTTAAGTGCACTTAAGTTACCTTTTATTTGCAAGTTTTTAAAAAATAAAAGACTGTAAACTACAAAAAATGTAGAATACAAGTGTACATTCTGTACAATTAAGCACACTTCTTTTTTTACAAGGGTCAGTACCCTTTGGAGTAGTCTTAAAGGAATAGTTCCCCCAAAAAAGAAATATAATTTACTCACCACCAAGCCATATAGGAGTATATGACTTTCTTTTTTCAGCCAAACACAATCTGAGTTATATTAAATAATATCCCAAGCTTTGCTATAGAATTGAATAGTGTTTGAAGCTCCAAAAAGTGCATCCATCCATCCATCATAAAATTAATCCATACATCACCAGTGGCTTAATAAAGGCCTTCCGAAGTGAAGTGATAGGTTTTTAAAGAAAAATATTCATATTTATAAACTCTAACCCTGGTTTCCAACAAAGGCCGTACTCATGTTCACGAGAGACTTGAGTGACCTCTTACCCGACATATGACTTAGGCGTAGCTTAAGTTTAGGTGAGAATTGATGAATAAATAAGTGCAGAGTATTGAGCGAAACAAAACACTGGTCACAATTTATGAGAAGTTTTAAAGAAAAATGTGGGGGGATTTCAATATTAGTCGGGCCAGAGATTTAAACATAGATATTTGTTTTTACAAAAACCCATTGCTTCAATTCAGAAGGCATTTAACCCACTGAAGTATGGATTAATTTTATGATGGATGGATGCACTTTTTGGAGTTTCAAAAACTCGGACAATACCAATACAAAGCTGAAAAAGAGCCAGGATATTATGTACTGTAATATAACTCCGATTGTCTTTGGCTGAAGCAAGAAAGTCATATACACTTAGGTTGGCTTGAAGGTCAGTAAATTATTGGATAATTTATATTTTTGGGAGAAATATTCCTTTAACGCCCCCAGGTATACTTTCTTCAGTTCAGGTATACTAAGGCCTTTCAAATCGTGGATGAAGTTGAAAACAAAGATAAGCCATTTTGACATATTATACGTAGAACAAATGCCCATAGTCTTTGCTGTGCTTGAACAGGACATAGTTAACATGGTCAGCAGCAGTACACCTAATACTGCGGTACCTGACAGCCACATCATCGCCTATCTATGGTAAAGCACTGAGCATGTAGCAAATCTAACGCATGACAGCAGGACTGACACAGCAGTCAAAGAGGCAGAGAGGTCAAATACCACAACTCTCATAAACGGGCAGCTTTTCAAAGTGAAAGCACTACATAAATTCTCCATATGAAGACAAAGGATACGAAATTATGAGGGAGTGAATAAATATTTACTGTAGCAGATGCTATCAGTTTTATTAATTGGTGAACTAGCAACCTTCTAATTACTAGGCCTTAGCTTTAACCCAATACACCACACCATGTCACATATGGGTAGTGTTACATGGGTGTTATAAAGCACAAGCTATACTGTAAGCACATGTACAAATTATACAGTCAATGTTGTGTCATTACATAAATTGGAAGAGTGTGAAAGTTTAATTAGTAACTTAATGCAGTCAGCAGATTTCCACCCCTTTGTTAAATATTTTGTCAGTAGGATTTTTTTAATGTTCAAAAAAGCTGCATTTATTTAATCAAAAATACACTAAAAATAGTAATATTGTTAAATATGATTGCAATTTAAAATATCAGATTTTTATTGTGATATATTATATGTTAAAATGCAATATTTCAATATTTGAAATATAAACTTTCCGTAACATTACAAATCTCTTTACTGTCACTTTTGATCAATTTAATGCATCCTCGCTGGATAAAAGTATTATTAATTTTTAAAAAAATAGTATCGTTTACTCCCACTCTACATTTTTTTTTCCTGTGAAGGGAAATAAAATGGCTTACGGTTCAATATTTAAATCCATTCTGTAGATTTTCACCTAAAATAAGTGTAGAAAATCCCCCAAAAATCTGCAGGCTGTGTCTATGTCAGTGTAACCCCTCTACCCGGGACCTGCTCTGAGTGGGCCTCGTACTCGGATCTTCTTGCACATGAGTCGGATGCTCTAACAAGGAGACTAAAGGCTGTAACTTCTAGCATATGTCGCTAGAGCATAGGTTGACGTCGGAGGAGTTAGGAGCCAACTACTAGCTGGTTTCCGTTACATCAGGATTATGTTCTGTTCTGTGACAATGACAGTCAGGCCCTGATCATTACTGAATATTTGAAATGCACTTATGTAGGAGTTCTCTCTTCTTTGTTCTGAAGTGAGTATCACGTACACTCTGGAGCAGAGGAGTGTGGGTAGGGCTGCTTGTACTATGCTTGTACATGCTTTATTTGTAAAGTTGACCCGTATCACGTGAGAGGTCACATCATGTTGGCACATATCCAAGTGTGATGCAATGCTCCAAAAAACAATCCCTTCCAGCCAATCATGTTCATTTTCACCTCAGCTGTTGCCCAAGCACTGTTGCGCTGCCATAAATGATAGCATGCAATATGATAGTCGGGGTAAAAACAGCTACCCCTGACTATGAAAATTCAATTATCTCAATCTCAATAATATCTCTATGTCTAGACTTCAGCTCTCAGCCACTTAAAACTGGGGCTGTGCCAATACAATAAAATCTTTCTAATACTTTTTTTATTTCGGTGCGATTTATATCATTTCACACAGATCAAAATTTCAGTAGACTCGGTGTGCTCAAAAGTGACATGAACGACGCAAATGAGACGGATCCCAGAGATTCACAGACATTCAGTCCAATTGGAAATGATGTATGATGATGTATAGTGTGACATATAGTGATGTGTATCATCGGATCATAGACTTCGTCCTCAAAGGTGTTGATATCAAGACTGCCCAGTCCCTGATATTCTATTGCATGCTTGTTGTGTCCTGTTCAGGTCACAATAGTGTTGATAAGATGAGCTAAGAAGAGAGAGAGCAGATTATGTCCTTGCTATTTCTCTTGGCTGCACGACACCTCCTGTGAAAAGCTGCAGCCTGAAACCGAGGCCTTTGAAATCCAGACGGAAGCAGCTCAGGCACTCCTGGAGGTCTCTGCGCTCATAAGAGGACAGCTGCAGTGCTGTGTTTCAGACCTAAGGATCAGAGGATCGTGAAAAGGCACAAATGACTGCTCATACCACAGAACAGCTATGTGCGAGCCAGCACGTACATCAGTCTCACCTTTTCAAGATCTTTAAGGTCAAGAAGAAAAATAACTAATTAGGTTTGCCAGGATTTCATGAAAAACTTCACAAATGTCATCTCAATGTAATGACAGTGTATTGGACTGGATGTGGGGAATTTCTTGTTGGTTGTAAAAAACTTAGTGACATGTCACGGGTATCAGACATTTGCTGATACACTGGATTTTCTTAAAGGGTTAATTCACCCAAAAATGAAAATTTGGCCATTAATTACTCATCCTCATGTCGTTCCAAACCTGTAAGACTTCCGCTCATCTTCGAAACAGAAATGAAGATATTTTTGATGAAGTCTGAAAGATTTTGGTCCCTCCATTGACACAACTACCACTTTCAAGCCCCAGAAAGGTAGTAAAGACATCATCAAAGTAATCCATGTGACTTCAGTGTTTTTATGAAGTGATGCGAGTGCTTTTTTTGTGAAAAAAACATAACTAACCACTTTATTTACTAAGTATTAATCTCCAACGTGTGTTCACGAGACTACTACGATGCATGCGTGTTGTGTTGAGCAAATGTTGTTTCGTCAATGCGCGTTGGGGGGTGGTGGGGGGGTTGGGGATGGGATTGGGTGGGAATGGGGTGTGTATTCCCCTCTAGGTCCTTTCACGATCACGTTCCGGGGCAGGGGGTTTATCCTCCTTGGTCCTTTGGTCCTTTCGTGATCACATTCCAAGGAGCGGGGGGCACATCCCCTTCAGTTATTTCGCGATTGCATTGCGGGGCAGGGTGTGTTTCCCCTCAGTCTGTTCACAATCGTATTCTAGGGGGGCTGGGGGTGTATCCCCCTCTGTCTGTTTGCGATCATGTTCGTGGGGCATATTCCCCTTGGTCCTTTCACGAACACTTTCCGGGGCAGAGGGCGAAGAGTTGAGTTGAGTCATTTCACATTTTGCGGGGTGGTGGGGTATCCTTCATGATTATTCCCTTTCATGATTATGTTGCAGGGCCAGTTCCCATATCCCCCTTGGCCCCTTTCGCAATCGCGTTCCGGGGCCGTAGCGATGTATCCCCCCAGTCCTTTCGCAATCGCGTTCTGGGGGTAAGTCTGTTCATGCTCACATTCCTGGGGGTGGGGCTCCCCCTCATTCCATTAGCGATTATAGTCCAGTCCGTTTGCAGCTGGGCCACCTAAAGCAAGGGTGACCAATGCAGTCGCACCAGTTGCACCTCCCTAAGGACGGGCCTGGCTTGAACACACATCTGTTCTGCACCTGCATTTTGAATATCAATCATGCTGATCTCTATCTTCATTCCAAGTGGCTCATGTTGTAATGAAAATATTTGTGTACTGTAATGCTCAGGTGAGATGACATCTCATTAGAGCAGCCTTCTGTCTGTGCCAACTTGACTTATTTGCTCACTTTCGGATTAATTCTCATGTATTGACTCATTCTCTAATCTGAACAGTCAATCAGAGTGAACGACCCCAACACTTATTCAATATGCTGAACCCTCATCATTGGCTGACCACCGGCTTGGTGTGTCACGGCCCTTAGAAACAGTTCACCTAAAGATGAGCATTCGGGCATCATTTACTCCATCATGTCCTTTCAAACTGTATGATTTTGGAGCACAAAAGGATATTTTAGGCAGAATGTCTGAGTTGATTAGTAGAATCATACATTTACATGGGTCTCCAGAATAAACACCAAGTTATCCATGCAAGTCTTTTGAAGCCATTCAGTAGCTTTTTGTAGAAATGTTCTCAGTTTGCCATTCTCCATGACCAAGCTTGTCATACAAAGACATTCAATGTTGCTAAAGCAGTGGTTCATGTAGGTTGTCTACAAACCGGAAGGTTGGTGGTTCAATCCCCGGTTCCACCTGACCAAGTGTTGAGGTGTCCACGAGCAAGATACCTAACCCCAGCTGCTCCCGACGAGCTGGATGGCGCCTTGCACGGCTGACACCACTGTCGGTGTATGAATGAGTGAGTGAATGGTTGAATGTGAGGCAAATTGTAAAGCGTTTTGGTGCCCATAGGTCTGTGAAAGCGCTATATAAATGCAGTCCATTTATGTAACTATATTATCACATAATGAATTCCTCATGTAGGATAGCTAAAGAAGCATCTAAGCTGTGTATGTCCCATATCAAGACATACAGAAATAGAATTGAAATTGAAAAGAAATGTTTTTTGTGGGCCTGCACCATATGACCTACTTGGTTTAATAGTGGGGGCGATGTTAAATTTAGCAGCCCTGATTTACAGCCCTGTGACTGAACACTTGACAGCATCAAGGCACAGTACACAGCCCATGTTTAGATGCTTGTCTGATCATTATGTCTCAATAAAGTGTTGTGCTTATTTGTGCTTTCCTGGTAAATCATATCATGCTTTGTGTTTTTCTCTGTGTGGAAAACATTGAGCAATGATAACTGTATTGGGAGTAAATGTCTTTATTAGACACCATTTTTATGTAATTTTGCTTGTAATCAAATTCAGTATTCCTCAAAATCAATCAACTCCGAATATTACGGAAACTTACAATAATTAAAATAATTAAGTTACAAAAATATACTTTATGTATTTAATCTCACTTTATTAACCAATGTTTTTGCTGCTGACTGTCAATGATCCAGTTTAACCATATGAATAGGCAAAAACTGACTTAAGATACACACCACATTTGTTTCTTTTTTCTTTTTTTATTGCTAAAGTAAGAGTGTTGAACTTTTGCTGAATTCAAAGCCGCATACTACTCTTACTATTTCTGCCATAGAAAGTTATGGTAAATATAGAACAAGTAGTATAACCACTGATGCCACAGGTTACATGACAATGACAACATGATTAATGTATGGCCAGATTACATTCATACTATATAGAACATATTCTTTTTTTAGTGGTTGCAAAATAATTACTTATTCAAAAGAACTCAGAGAGTATGCGATTTCAGTCTACACCGTCCAGAGCTACGTGTTGCGTCCGTAGCCAATAAAACCAGTCACACCCCTTCTAGGCGCAAGATTTTTTTTGTCTGATGGGGTTGTTAACATTTCAAGTAATGCAGTGAACAATCCTTTCATTGCTATCTCGGAACAACACTTATTTTTCCCTGTGTTGACACGTCAATCCAAAATAACTTGGTTTTGCCTTGCTGTTTTGTGGCAGAGATCAAGAATCAGAGCACAGTGTTCTCTAAGCTGTGTGGATATCCAAAACCTACTGAGCAAAACATCTCTTAGTCTTAGACTGTGGCTCCAGTCATAAAACTCTGATTCCTTTCAGCTGTTGCCCATGTGTTCAATCACGCCATTGAGGATGAGCTCATTTATGTGGTAAACACATATTGTCCAAGTTTTTAGAAAGAGTCCCTGCAAACTGCTCATTGGTGCTGTCATTGATGTTTATTAGGGGGTGGGGTTGAAGCTTGATGTGCTTGTAAATGTACAGTGGGAGCCTGGGAGGAGTTACACCACAGTCACTCGATACAGGGGATGACATCCCTAAAATAACCCTACAAAGGGTATATACGGATCTGCTTCAACCTTCACTGTCAGGAGAGCAGACTGTGCACACCGTGCAATAAAGTTAATGAAACTAGTAGTGATGATGGGACAGATAAATTAGCAAAACTTGACAAGAAAAGCAAATCTACAGATTCCTCTGGAAAAGTGACCATTATTTGGACCGGAAGCAGATTGTGGCTGTTTTAAAAGCTGAAGATAGTGTGAACCCAAAGTGTTGAGGTTCCCCCCTCAAAAAAGGATTTTACTCTTACGTGGAGCTTGATTTGAGGCGCTTGAGTTCTTTGTCCTCCTCTTGAGCCTTGAGCCGAGGGGAGAGGCAAAGCCGTGGCGTCTGCGGGGATGAAGTACAGCTACCAGTACCCGGCGTCACAGTACACTCGCTCCAACACATCCACTCATTACACACCTTCACATTACTCCAGCAGCTCGTACTCGCCCAGCTACTACAATGCCACGAAGTACAGCCCTTCTACACTCCACACGCCATCTTACTACACTCCACCAGCTTACACACCTGCGTACAAGCCCACCTCCACTTACACCTCCGTCTGTAGCAAGCTATCACGGCAGAGCAGTTCGCCCCGGACAAGTGTACAGCTAACTCCGACTGTAACCCTCAAACCCGCCCGGGCCGTGCGCTTCACAAACGATGTTGTATTCCAGGATTTAGTCCGGCACAGTGAGCTGGAACAGATCGGCCGGTTTATGAGGGCGAGGAAAGTGCGTCTGGACACCATCTTCCATTCTGGTGAGTGAACCTCACCAAATCTACAACTTATTTTTTAGGTGCTAAGATTTTATTGTGCTAAGCTTAAGAAGAAGGCATTGGCTTTATGGCGTTTTCGAAACATAGCGGTCTGACATGTCAACGTCTCGTTCAACCAATTGTAGGAAGTTAGGGCAGGCCAATGAGGGTCAAGGTTTAGCTTCGGCAGTACGGTGCGTTCAAGTCATGTCATTAAAATAAACATTTATTTTAATTATTAGTGACACAACTACTTATTATTAGTTAAAACACACATGAACATCAGCACAACTCCGAAAACATTTTGGACGCAATGGATGAAGAGTCCGTATTTATGGTAAATTTGTTCAAAGGGATGAAATTATTATTATTACTATTATTATTCATTTACAATAAATCTAAGTTGCATGTACAAAATACCATAGTATTGTACAGTTGCAATATAATATATAACAATTACATTTACAGCACCTTCATAAATTGAATAAAAGCATAAAAATGTAAAAACACATCTGATGTGCATTACATTCATCATTTGTAGATGTAGTTAAAGAATCTTGATTTTTTTTATTTATATTAAGTTAATTGAATGCACCTGAAGTTGTAATTACGACTTATAAATACAAACTTTCCAAGAGGACTTATAATTACACTGTAATTACAAAAAGCTTGTTAATCCTTTGATGTCTATTCAAAAGTAGCCAAGTTTCTCACAAAAAAAATATTAAAAAATGTTCAAAACATCTTAAAGTATCCTTAAAGGGGTGACTTTGTACCATTAAAAGATGCATATTAGTACCTTAGAGTAGTAGTTTGTACTATGACGTTTTTATAGGTAAATAAAGTACAATTTCTGCACATTTTTATGAGAGCGTATGCCTAGCGTTTTTTTTTTTTTTTTTTTCGGCAGTTCTTTGTACATGTGTTTATGTTAATGGCCCAGATGATCAGTCAAAAACAATTCTCCAGAACTTACTGCCTATTAAACAAAATTCATATTTCTATGACTGTATATCCACCAGCTGAGCAATTGTCATTAAAGGGGCAGTTCACCCTAAAATGAAAATTAAATATATGGCACATATCACATGGGAACATTCTGTGGCACTTTTGTTTCTTTTTAAAAAATCTTGATGCTGATGATTATGATTTAATTCTCATATTATGGTGAATGATGTCTTTAAGATGAATGGGAATGTTAATGGATTGCTCTTAAATTCATGGGAAATATATGCTTGCCAACGAATGGAAGACAGAGACAATTCCGTCTAGTGGGGCAGAAATAGCACAATTAACTTTTGAAATGAATACACGGTTCTTTATATGTCTGTTTATGGAGATTTAATTCAAGCTTATGGCATCTGTTTGAGTCTATTTTCTGGAAAAGTTTAATCTATGGGAAGAGAAACTGAGCAACCCACCATAACAAGAGTTCTTTTTTTAGGAATGGCAGCACTCCATGAAGCCGTACTTTCAGGAAACCTGGAGTGTGTGAAGCTTCTGATAAAGTACGGAGCTGACGTTCATCAGCGGGACGAGAATGGCTGGACACCACTGCACATGGCGTGCAGCGACGGTTACCCTGAGATTGCACGGTAAGAGCAAGTTCACAAAAGAGATACCAACAAAAAAAGTGACCGTCTGAGAACACATTATTATTCCATTAAATTACCTTGTGCTTGCAAAAACAAATGAATTTCAATCATAAAATCACTCATTCATCATTCAAATAGTGCTTCTCTGGGAAACTTGATTTTAAATTGATTTCAGTGGCATTTAGAATGATGCTAACCTCACTGCATAATACTCTGATAATTTGATTGAAAAATGCACAGCACACACAAATATAGGGTAAAGTGGCAGTTTTTTATTATTATTTACCTATTTTAAACATATTTTGAACTTACTGAACCTTTTGAACTTACATCGTAAGCTCACTGTGTGTTCTTTTAAAGTGTATAATTTCCATAACACATACTGTTTTTGCTGAGTATGCTGAAGTGTACTTCTTTTTCCCATCAGGTATATTATCATATTTGCTAAATTATTTGCATTAAAATGAAAAATATCATTTTCTTTAGGTATCTTCTCTCTCTGGGTGCCAGTGTGGAAGCAGAGAATGAAAATGGGGAGAAACCAGCAGACCTCATCGACCCAGACTGTAAAGATCTGCTCAAACTCTTCGAGACGGGTTGCGTTTGAGGGCTGGCCGACAGAAGAACTGAGGAAAAAATGCTTGACGTTATGATCACTGTCCTGAACCTCTCATTTTATGTGGTTGAACGTTCTCATGGATATTCTTTATTTTTTGTTTTTTTGTTTGGTTTTTTGGTAGATGTGACTTTATTATATAGTACAAGACTACAGGAACAACAAAACCCTACATAACATATCTGTTAGCTTTGAAAGTCAGTGTGAAACGCCACCAGTCACAGCTCATTTCATTTCTGTAACCTTAAGTTTCTGAGTGAAATATGATATTCAAGGAGAAAAAAATGAGTGATGGGGCTTTTATCCATTGGGAATAGATTGGATTACGAAAAGTGGGTATTACATACCAGATTGTCAGAAAGTTTGAGGGGAGAGGATGAAAAAGAGAGATTTCTGATGTCTGACAAAAAGTTGAGGTGGAGCAGGTTATTATATTTTGATCAAAGATTACTAAGACAAATATTTTTCTCTGGAATAACATACATAATAACGCAAATAATGTATATGTAAAATTGCATGTGTATGTCGACTTCACATGAGCGCCATACATTTGCACAAACCAGCATCTTTCGATGTTTACAGACAGAACTTCTGTGTACACCATCTGCAGTCATGTTCATTTTCATTGCTGTGTTAAACATTTATTGTACAAGGGTCCCTTTAACATGCTCATGACTGTAAATAGTTTCACAAAAGTGATCTTTTATGTGACAAGGGATTCAATCCTGTTGATGCAAAGAGTACTGCACTCCCCAGATAGGCCGCTGTGCTGTCTGTCTGCTGGGCAGCAGGAGCGCACACTGAAAACCTGCAGAATCACTGAGGGTTTGTGCATTATTGTTAAATGTGAGGGCACTACTGACATTTTGAATGTCTCTTGTCAAAGTCTTATCTTATTTTTTACAATGTTTTCATGAATAAAGCTGCTTTTTTATATACAAGTATTGAGTTGTTTTTTCATCAGACTCTTCTAATATTTTATTTAAATTAATTTAAAATAGAGTAGGCCTACATAATGTTGTGTAAAAGAAATGGATGGATTGCTTTTATTTATTTTATTATTATTGTAATGAATCCACTCTGTCATCTTTCACCCACTTGCCACCAGAGGTCGCCCTTCCACATCATGGATTCTATTTACGGACTACATTTCCCATAAGCCCCTCACCCAGTCACTGATCACCCTGTCAGCTGTAACACATTACAATCACACCTGATTCACATCTCACCACTATAAGAGCACTACTCATACACATTTACACTGCGAAGTATTGTTAATCCCTGTATTGCAATTCCTAGCGTTATTCCCCTGTCTTGTTTGCTTGTTTTCAGATCCAGCCTGTGTCATCGTTTTGTTGTTTATCTGCCTGTCTGACTTTAATTGTAGTTTGATGGACTTTATAGACTATGTACTGCTTTTGTCTGGTTCACCATTCACTGTGGGAGAAGCAGAACCTGATCTGATTCAATCCCCAACCGAACCCGTTATGGTAATATCAAGCCCTGTGATTTCTAAACATCTCTATCCTGTGGTTTTCACTTCTGAGCCCAGTCATAACATGGCGACCACAGCTGAACTGGAATACAAAATGGCCGCCAATCCAGAGTCACAGCACGCCGCCGCTGTTCGTCCAGAGTCACAGCACGCCGCCGCTGTTCGTCCAGAGTCACAGCACGCCGCCGCTGTTCGTCCAGAGTCACAGCACGCCGCCGCTGTTCGTCCAGAGTCACAGCACGCCGCCGCTGTTCGTCCAGAGTCACAGCACGCCGCCGCTGTTCGTCCAGAGTCACAGCACGCCGCCGCTGTTCGTCCAGAGTCACAGCACGCCGCCGCTGTTCGTCCAGAGGCAAGTAAAGTCATCCTAGATCATCGTGAGTCAAGTCAAGTCCTCCTAGATCATCGTGTGTCAAGTCAAGTCCTCCTAGATCATCGTGTGTCAAGTCAAGTCATCCTAGATCATCGTGAGTCAAGTCAAGCCATCCTAGATCATCATGAGTCAAGTCAAGTCCTCCTAGATCATCGTGTATCAAGTCAAGTCATCCTAGATCATCGTGAGTCAAGTCAAGTCACCCTAGACCAGAGTGAATCAAGTCAAGTCATCCTAGATCATCATGAGTCAAATCAAGCCATCCTAGATCAACGTGAGTCAAGTCACATCATCATAGACAAATATCAAGAACCTAATCAAGTCAACATTAATCAACCCCAGTCACGGCGAAAACGCAAACCGCGCCATAAAAAGGCCGCTTCAGCGCCCCGCGAACCTGCTCCAATGCCTCACAAACCCGCTCCAGTGCTCCATCAGCCTACTACTCAAACCACACCAACCCAACTACCCACATTTCAACCCACGTCTGCCCAACAGTCCACGGTTCAAGCCATGCCTGCCAAACAGCCAACAGTTCAAGTCACGTCAGCCCAAGCCACACCTGCCCAGCAGCCCATGACTCAAACCACGCCTATCCAGCTCCCAATGGTTCAAGCCACGCCTGCCAAGCCGCCAACGATTCAAGCCTCGTCTGTCCAGCCCCAGACGGTTAAAGTCACGTCTGTCCAACTTAAGACGGCTAACGTCACACCTGTCCAGCCTCAAACGGCTAACGTCACGCCTGTTCAGCCTCAGACAGCTCACGTCACGCCTGCCCACCCTTAGACGGCTCACGTCATGGCTGCCCAGCCTCAGACGGCTCACGTCATGCCAGCCCAGCCTCAGACTGCTCACGTCACGCCTGTCCAGCCTCAAATGGCTAATGTCACGCCTGTCCAGCCTCAGAGGGCTCACGTCACACCTGTGCAGCCTCAGACGGCTAACGTCACGCCTGTCCAACCTCAGACTGCTCCTGTCAAGCCTGTCCAGCCTCAGACTGCTCACATCACGCCTGTCCAGCCTCAGACTACTCACGTCACGGCTGTCCAGCCGCCACCGACTGCTCCCGTCATGCTTACTATGCCTGAGTTGTTAGAAGATGCAGCCCTATCCGCGTTGACTATGGCCATTGTATGCGTGTGGGCTGCACACTCAGCGGTTCCAGCTTCAGACCTGTCCCAAGAGGGCATTCCCGAGTCAGTCCTTGAGCATGCCAGTACAGCCCAAGAGGGCGCTGCCGAGTCAGTCCCTGAACACGTCAGTGCAATCCATGAGGTTGCATCAGAATTCACTGTCTACCCTGTAACGACCACAGAGATCGTTCCCGAGTTTCCTGTTTGTCCCAATATGACCAAGAGGGCCATTCCCGAGTCTCCTGTCTGCCCTGACTAACTGTTTCCCAGCCCCAAACTGTCTCCCAGCCCCGAACTGTCTGTCAACCCTGAACTGTCTGTCAACCCTGAACTGTCTGTCAACCCTGAACTGTCTACCAGCCCCGAACTGTCTGTTAGGCCCGCACTGTCTATCAGCCTAGGCTACCCTGAAATGACCACGACGGTCGTCCCTGAGTTCCTTGTCTGTTCTGTTATTTGTTGCCTTGTGTTACAGTTTTTCCCGAGCAGCCCTGGGGACCTAGAAATCCGCCCTGGCCGTCTGCACAGACCGGTTTGCTGTTCCAGCGTCCTCCCATTGCCAGCTGTTCTGTTTACTGACTAAGGCACAGATGACCCTTGGCACAGATGTACTGGTACATGGTTGGCCCTGGAGCCTTCATGAGTATGCGTTTGCCCCAATGAGCCTGCTTGCACAGACACTGTGCAAGGTCAGGGAGGACGAAGAGAAGCTATTAATGGTTTTTGGACCTGATGCTCCTTGCAACAACCCTTTCCTGGCAGATTCCCCTGAGGAAGGACCTTCTTTCTCTGGGACATGACACCATATAGCACCTGTGTCCAGACCTTTGGAACCTCCATGAAATGGGGCTTCTGAACAGGACACAGAGTGGAGTGGTGTTCTTCCTGCTGGGCAGGGCCCTGGAGATGCCAGATTAGAGCAGTGCTTTCTTTCCTGCAAGTGAGGTTGGAGTGGAGACTGTGCCCCTCCCCCTTCAAAGAGTATATTGCTGCCATTGTGGCACATTATGTTGCAGTGGATGGTACGTCATTGGGAAAACACTTCCCACCAGGCGACTGGAGTCATTCGAGCATAAGTTCATGTCTCTTAAAACTGCACTCCTGACCACGCTCACTGCCATTAAGAGTGTGAGGGACCTGCAGGCATTTTCAGTCAGCGAAACATGTCTAGAATTTGGGCTGCTTACTCGCATGTAGTCCTGAGGCCCCAGCCTGGATTAGTGCCCAAAGTTCCCACCAGTCCTTTTTGGGACCAAGTGGTGAACTTGCAAGCACTCCCCCTAGAGGAGCTAGACCAAGCCCTCACGTAACTGTGTCTCATTTGTCTTGTCTGCTTCAGAGGTCAGCAGAAGGGAAAGGCTGTCTCTGAGCAGGATTCTTCCTATGTGGTGAGTACAAACAGGTAAAAGTCGGGAAGCCTTGCTCAGTGTCTCACTTCCAGCACCATTCCCCTCAAAGGGGGATGCAAGCACCTCTTATCCCTGGATTGAGTTCCTCCAAGCATCCTTCGGCAGTCAGACACAGCAGAGGCATTTGATGCCAGGCCCAGTACTCAAATGGATGCCTGGTCGGTCAGCCCTTGTATTGGGCTAGATACTCCGTATGTTGTGATTCCTTTTTTGGTACTCCCATATGTGTATTTTTCCAAGCCACAGTTTCCCGGACGGTAAACCCATTTCTTTCCCTAAGCAGATCTTGCTCTGCCCCCTCTCTGCATCTGTAGTTGGTCCATCCCTCTTCAGGTAGGATTGTTATTAAAAGTAAAGCTGCATCTGATTATGCGATATTAGCTACTTGACAAAATAGTCTTTTTCTCAGACTGTCGTGGATCAGCTAGGTTCTCTCATCAGCCAATCACAGCGCACTCCATGTTCTGAGTTCTAATTACACACCTGACGGTCATCACTGAAATCAGCACAAGCACTACTTAAGCACACACCTCACCTCACTCCAGTGTCCGGTCTCGTTTATGCATGGAATACTCCTACATTTCTCCAATGATATCTCCAAGCGATCTACTCCTATGAGTTCTCCTTGTCTTTGTGCTCTAGTGTCTTCTTGTCAGTACTCACCTCCTGTCGTGTGTCTGTTCATCTATCCGTCCTCCATCAGCATCTGTAAGACCAAGACTGTATCAGTATTATCATCATTCATCTACTACATTACTGTCTGTTTATTTACCTGAAACCTGTTATCATCTCGGCCGTTGTAAATAAACCACCTCTTCTGTATTCCCTCTTTGTTCCGAGTGTGTTTCCATAACAGTGGCATGGTAAAGCATGGTATTCGCAAAAAAAAAAAAATTAAGAAAATTAGATTTAAACAATAAGACTAAACGTGTTGAGCTATATTACAATAATTAGTTTTCTGTCTATAAATGTATCAAAACAGATGTTTCCTTGTCTGTGTTCCCACATATAATATATCAAAGCATCTTTGGTGTTTCCATGGTTTCTACAACATAAAACTGGAAACCGAGGGTAACGCGGATATGACGCCATTTACAGGGGACTCCCTCACATGTCCCGGATCCTTGGTTAAAACAGCGATTTTCTCACGATTTACAAATAGTTGGAAACATTTGGTATATTGTAAGTACTCAACTGAACAAAATATATAACACTGGCCTAGTGGTTTTTGGAAATTTTATTGAAAAAATGTTACATATTGCAGCTTTAAAGAGTTGTTAACTGTAGCAGAAGAGCCTCTTCTCAATATTATTAAAATTCTTTCTATCTATAGGTCATGTCCCATGACCCTTTGCTGGCTGGTATTAAGCTTCTCATTGAGAAACCACAACTAGAGTCATGATCATCAGCTGAAGTGCCCATGACCACCACAGGAGGGCACTTCATCCTGGACTTTCACCCACTCTCACCCTCACTCACTTATTCACATGAATTACATTTCCCATAAGCCCCATACCCAGTCACTGATTACCGCACCAGCTGCACCTCATCACCCACACCACATATAAGCACCATTCTCACACTAACCGCAAAGTCTTGATTAGGTTCCCTGTCAGTTCTGAGCATCATTTCCTGTGTCTTGTTTTCCTGGTTCTGTTTCCTGCCTGTCTGTCCCGTTTTTTTGATTGTTTACTGCCTACCCTGATTGACTCAGTGCTTTGGATTACTGGACTGTTGTTTGCTTGCCGCCTATACCGACCCCTCGCCTGTTTATTGACCACGAAACTGCTTACCTCTGATATTCCTGTTTGCCACTGTTTGACCCTGCCTGTTATGATCATTCTGTTTTCTAATAAAGCCTGCAATTGGATCTCATGCCGCTGACTCGACCATGATTACAACTAGATCCAAATGAATTGGCATTACAGACCCATTTCAAATCTTCTATTTATGTCTACAGTAATAGAAGAGGTTGTGTCTGCACAGATGTGCTCCTTCTTGCAAAAAAATTATATGTATGAAAACAAAATCAGTCAGCCCCATCATCACAGAACAGAAATTGTGCTGGTTAAAATAGTTTAAAAATGGTTTACTTCTAACTCAAAGCCAAAAACTTGTACACATCTAGAAGGATGTACTGTTACGTCATCTTCTACAGTTAAAGATATGGATGACAGCAAATTGTCTTCACATTTCATGTTACAAAAACAGCCTTCTTCCACCTCAGAAACATCGCTAAGTTTCGGAACATGCTATCTGTTTCTGATGCAGAAAAGCCAGTTCATGCATTCATGATCTCTGACTGGATTATTGTAATGAATTATTAGGTGGTTGTCCTACATCCTCAAAAAACAAGCTACAGTTAGTCCAAAATTCAGCTGGTAGAGTTCTTAAGGGATAGTGCACACAAAAATGAAAATTCTGTCATCATTCACTCACCCTCAAGTTGTTCCAAACCTGTATAAATTTCTTTGTTCTGTTGAATACAAAGGAAGATATTTGGAAGAATATTTCTAACCAACCATAGTATTTTTTTCCTACTATGGTAGTCAATGGGGGGCGAGATATGCTTGGTTACAAACATTCTTTCTTGAGCTCAGACACACTCTGCCAGTTTAAGTCTAGATTAAAGAAGCATCTCTTTAGCCAAGCATTCACGTAATGCATCTCATAACGTGAACGTTAACGTCAATAATGTTATGACCTGCAGTTATTCTAATTATTTTCCATTTGCTTTTCTGTTTCTACCTTCGGATCACATCCCGAGTACACCAGCTCCAATTTGGATCTTACATCTCTTAGGAAGATTTCAGAAGACCCAACACCAATGAAGAAAGGATGCCAACCCCTGCGAGGACTTCAGATGACACCAACTCTGAATCAACATACAAAACTGCCAAATTTTCTATTGTAATCATCATGATCACAACTTGTATAATAATTGCTTTAACTCTTTCCCCGCAATTGACAAAATTTTCTGGCTGTTTTCACTTTTATATGGTAGGGGGCATCTTCTGAAAGAGCACAGAATTTCCAGATGAAAAAAGACAAGCAAACAAGTAATAAAAGCAATGCTTATGCACTTTGTACTCTTTTTTATTAAGCTTAGGCACATTGTGTTGATCTAAAAAGAATGCATGAAGTTAGAATAAATTTTTTTTGTTGTTTTAAAGTAGTGGATCTGTTCCCTTTTTTGATATTCAGATGTTGATTCAACGAATATTCTGAGGGCAATGAAAGTCTTGTGAGGATGATCAAAAACGCTGGCAGTGGTTTCCAATTTTTTGGCAGGGAAAGAGTTAATGAGCTCATTGTTTCTGACTAAATGAATACATGATGTTAGCTAACTGCATGATCTGTATTATCTTACATTTAAAAATATAATTATTAAAGTGACAATGCTCTAGTCTAAAGGCGAATACACTACATGACTTCTTCCCAGATATTTGCCCCAATTTCCAGGCTGCATAATATCATCATCATCTGAGTTTCTTATTTGTAAATACAACTCAATTACAATATTTTTGACCACTTGAAATGCACATAAACACAGAAGGAAGTGACTCTCCTTGACCAGGAATGAGGAAGCTGATTTACAGACACGCCTGTTTTCCACACGTCACTGAAACACAGAAGCAGGAAACTATTTCAACTGCTCAGTTCAGGGAAACAGAAACTTAAGTATTGTTGAGCTGTTGAGTGTTTGTGTCTCTGTATTCATGCAGTAAAATGGCAGAAGCCAGGATTTCTCAGGATGAGTTCACATGTCCAGTGTGTCTGGATCTTCTGAAGGATCCAGTGACCATTCACTGTGGACACAGTTACTGTAAGATCTGTATTACAGGCTGTTGGGATCAGGAGGATGAGAAGAGAGTCTACAGCTGCCCTCAGTGCAGACAGACCTTCAGTCCAAGACCTGCTTTAGGTAAAAATACCATTCTGGCTGAAATGGTGGAGAAACTGAAGAAGACTAAACTTCCTGCTGACTGTTACGCTGGAGCTGGAGACGTGCAGTGTGACGTCTGTACTGGAAGAAAATACAAAGCCGTCAAGTCCTGTCTGGTGTGTCTGGAGTCTTACTGTCAAACTCATTTTGACCGTCATGAGGAATATCACTCTCGTAAGCCACACAAAGTGATTGATGCCACTGGACGACTGCAGGACATGATCTGCCGTAAACATGATAAAGAGCTAGAAATGTACTGTATCACTGATCAACAATGCATCTGTGTGTGGTGTAAGGAGTATGAACATAAAAACCACAACACTGTATCAACTGCAGCACAGAGGACAGAGAAACAGGTATGAACTGAGAGGGATTGTTCACAGAAATGAAAGTGAAGTCTTCATTTACTCGCCCTCATGTCGTATCAAACCGGTTTGACTTTCTTTTGTGGAACATAAAAGATGATGTTTTGAAGAATGTCTCATCTTAGGCTTTACATTGAAAGTCAATGGAGTACAAAAGTTTCAAGCTCCAAAAAGGAGACAAAAGCATAAAATTAATCTAAACCCTTAGCAGTCCTAAGGTCTTTTTTGAAAGGTACGTGTACCACGAGCAATACAGTTGAACACTAAAGGGTTAACAACTCTAGTAGGTAAAAAAAAAAAAATGTGATTAGTTGTGATTGTACAGTTATTATATATACACACCCCCTTTTAATTAATATTCTTTTAATTTATAATTACGTACATGGAGATAATATAATATTAATGAAATGAAAGGCCGCTTAAGTGCACTTAGAGTAAACTTTCACGACTATTTTTCACTTTATAAAGTACACTTTGTAATAATGTCAATTTAAAAGTTTCACTTTAAAGTACATTTTAATATTTCCATTTAACTCGTTATGCGTTAAAGAATAACACTTATTTTGATATGTTGACAAACATACTAAAGCACATGTAAAACACTTTATTATAATAAAACTAGTGCGTATATTTAAAGTTAATATAGTTTAAATGTACTTGTCATGAACTGCTCCGTGGCCTTTGGTTGAGGATCCAAGTCCAGTAGTTTATCGAAAGGGTAATCCACAATTGTAGTCAAAAACAGGTAAAAGGTCATAAATACAGGGTAAACAGTCCAAACCATGACAGGGCACAGGAACATAAGCAAACAGGGAAATCCATGAGAGAAAGGCAAACAGGGTCAAAGCCAAAGAACAGGAAACTAAAGGAGTGCTCAGAAATGCAGTAAGACACTGAGACACTGAGAAGACTGAGACCAGGCAGTGAGTTATGGGAAGTGTAGTTTGTGAGAGAATGATGTCTGGTGGATAAGATAACCACAGTGGAGTTGAATATCCCCAGGGTAGACCTGAAAAAACTGGAGACCACCACAGCTGACCATGCGAAACTGTAACGCAGAGAGTTTAGGGTTGGCCTCAGTGGCTATGTCATAATAACCAGGACTCAGGGGTGTCCTCCAAGGTTATAGCAGGAGTGTTCCAGGTCGACCTCTGTGGTCATTTCAAGGCAGATACAGTTCATAAACAACCTCTGTGATTGTGTCACGGTAGACAGGCAGGACTGACCTCTATGGTATTCTCTGGGCAAACAGGAAGTTCACAGGCTGGGGCGGACTCATGGGCTGGAGCGGGCTCTGGGGCGGACTCATGGGCTGGAGCGGGCTCTGGGGCGGACTCATGGGCTGGAGCGGGCTCTGGGGCGGACTCATGGGCTGGAGCGGGCTCTGGGGCGGACTCATGGGCTGAAGCGGGCTCTGGGGCGGACTCATGGGCTAGAGCGGGCTCTGGGGTGGACTCATGGGCTGAAGCGGGCTCTGGGGCGGACTCATGGGCTGAAGCGGGCTCTGGGGCGGACTCATGGGCTAGAGCGGGCTCTGGGGCGGACTCATGGGCTAGAGCGGGCTCTGGGGCGGACTCATGGGCTGGAGCGGGCTCTGGGGCGGACTCATGGGCTGGAGCGGGCTCTGGGGCGGACTCATGGGCTGAAGCGGGCTCTGGGGCGGACTCATGGGCTAGAGCGGGCTCTGGGGCGGACTCATGGGCTAGAGCGGGCTCTGGGGCAGACTCATGGGCTGAAGCGGGCTCTGGGGCGGACTCATGGGCTGAAGCGGGCTCTGGGGCGGACTCATGGGCTGAAGCGGGCTCTGGGGCGGACTCATGGGCTAGAGCGGGCTCTGGGGCGGACTCATGGGCTGAAGCGGGCTCTGGGGCGGACTCATGGGCTAGAGCGGGCTCTGGGGCGGACTCATGGGCTAGAGCGGGCTCTGGGGCAGACTCATGGGCTAGAGCGGGCTCTGGGGCGGACTCATGGGCTAGAGCGGGCTCTGGGGCGGACTCATGGGCTAGAGCGGGCTCTGGGGCGGACTCATGGGCTAGAGCGGGCTCTGGGGCGGACTCATGGGTAGAGCGGGCTCTGGGGCGGACTCATGGGCTGCAGAGCAGTGTGTGGCCCAAATACACAAAATGGCCATTGGTGCAACGGGGAGTGCAATCAACAACGAGACCAACTCTGAGACCACCAGACTTTATACTACCACAGAAATGCCAGCACCGATGTTGTGGTGTGGCCTCCAAACAGGAAGCCAGTCTCTAATGCCTAGGGACTGCCTTAATAGCTTCAGATGCAACTTTTATGATGGCCAGAAATACTGATGTCACGTCCATGACGGCTGAAGGCTCTGGCGTAGTGTCTAAGATGGCTGTAGGCTCTGGCGTGGAATCCATTAAGGCTGGAGGCTCTGGCGTGGCAGCCATGTTGTGAACAGGCTCTTTTGTTGGGACCACAGAACTGGAAGGCACTGAAAGGACAGGACTAGTGACCATTAGAACTGGAAATGCTAGTGAGCAGGCCAAGCTCTGTGGCCATCGGAGCTTGATGCATGGTCCAAACCATAAAAGGGGAACAGGAATACAGGCAAACAGCAAAATCCATAAGAGATAGGCAAACGTGGTAAATCCAAAAACAGGCAAACAGGCTTAAAACCAAAGAACATGAAACCAAGGTAGCACTCAGAAATGCAGTATGACACTTACAAGATTTCCTAATGAATGACAGAATGAACCAGGCTTATATAGGCAGAAGTAACAAGCTAATGAAACACAGCTGAAGACAATCACGGATGATGAGACCAGGAAGAGTTATGGGAAATCTAGTTTGTGAGGGAATGACAATAGTCTGATGTGTAGTGTCTTCTGGTGGCTATCAAGGGCACTCCAGCTGCTGATTGTGACAGTAGTAAAATGCAACTTCATTATTACAGTATACACAGATCAGGTATAACATTATTGAGATCTGGGGAATTTGGAGGTCAACTCAACTCTTCAATCTCATTGTTATTCTCCTCAAACCATTCCTGAACCATTTTTGCTTTGTGGCAGGACGCATTATTCTGCTGAAAGAGGCCACTGCCACCAGAGAATACAGTTTCCATGAAAAGGTGGACATGGTCTTCAACAATGCTTAGGTCGGTCAAAGTAACCTCCACATGGATGGCAGGACTCAAGGTTTCCCAGCAGAACATTGTCCAAAGCATCTCCCTGCCTCTGTCGGCTTGCCTTCTTCCCATAGTGCATCCTGGTGCCAAATCTTCCCCAGGTAAATGACACACATGCACCGGCCATCTACGTGATGTTAAAGAAAACGTGATTCATCAGACCAGGCCACCTTCATCCATTGCTCTGTGGTCCAGTTCTGATGCTCACATGCCCACTTTTGGTGCTTTCAGCGGTGGGCAGGGGTCAGCATGGGCACCCCGACTGGACTGGGTCTATGCAGCCCCATCAACAAACTGATGCACCGTGTATTCTGACACCTTTCTATCAAAACCAGCATTAACTTCTTGAGCAATTTGAGCTACAGTAGCTCATTTGTTGGATCGGACCACAAGGGCCAGCCTTTGCTTCCCACGTGCATCATTGAGTCTTGGCTGCCCAGGACCCTGTCGCCGGTTCACCACTGTTCCTTCCTTGGACCACTTTTGATAAATACTGACCACTGCAGACCGGGATCACCCCACAAGAGTTGCAGTTTTGGAGATGCTCTGACCCGGTCATCTAGCCATCACAATTTGGACCTTTTCCGTTGGACCCTTTCCTATTTTTCCTGCTTCTAACACATCAACTTTGAGGACAAAATGTTCAGTTGCTGCCTAATATATCCCAACCACTAACAGGTGCTGTGATGAAGAGATAATCACCTGTCAGTGCTCATAATGTTATGCCTGATATGTGTATTTTAGTTTGTCATTCATGCTTAGAACATCTGACAATACACTTTATATATTTTTACACACATTTCAAGACAATAGAAATATAAAATTACATATGAAGATGTACTTAAGTGGGTCAAAATATCACTCTTAAATTCACCTAATTGCTTTAAATATAAATTTAAACTATAATACATTTTCATTTAATGGCAATTAACATCCAGTTACGTGTGACGTGTTTGAAAACATTATGTTCAGTTCACACTTAAGTGTATTCTTTTAAGGAAAGGCACTTTATTTCTAAAGCACATTTAAAACAGCTCCTGCTGACCAAAGTGCTGTACAACACAAAGAGAATGCAATACAATAAAGTACATAGACTGACAGGAAAACACACTGATTAATAACATTACATTGATTCAAAAGCCAGAGAAAAAATACATTTTAAACTATTATTTCCATTATAAGTACACTTTTAAAAGGTATGCGACTTTTGAAAGTGCCAAATTTTGATTCACAAATCAAGTCAAATCATTGATGAACTCATGAACATAGAACCCAAAACAAATATGGTGACATTAAAAACATAAAACTTCACTGGTGTTTGTGTCATGTCATCATGATGTTTAGTCACGTGACTGTGACATGCAAGAACCAATGAGTTTTGATGTTATTGACGTGTCTCCATATTTTATTTGTTCTCTGTAAACAGCCGAGACATTCTTCAAAATATCTTCTGTTGTGTTTCACAATAGAGTCATAAAGTCATACAGGTTTGGAACGATATGCGAGTGAGTAAATGATGACAGAATTAAAACTTTAGGGTGAAATATTCATATAAAACTAGTTACTGATGAAATATTGCTGATATTTCAGTTTATATTCAGTCATAATCTCATTTCAGGAAACTGTGAATCTGTGGATTGAGTCTACAGTATAAACTTACCATGCTTGATCTTTAACCCTCCACCAGTTCTGGATTCATGTAGCTTTAATTTTTGTGTGATAGTAGTTTTACGTGTCATTTCCTGTTATTGGTTCGTCCTCCAGAAACAGCTGAAGGAGACGCAGATGAAGCTCCGTCAGAGAATCCAGCAGAGACAGAAAGATCTTCAGCAGCTGAGAGAGGCTGTGGAGTCTCATAAGGTGAGTCTGGAGAAGAAGAGAAGTTTGACACGTCTCAGTTTGGACTCTGTCAGTCCCGCTGAAGCCACTGTGTGATTGTGATGTGTGTCCTAACAGCGCTCTGCACAGACAGCAGTGGAGGACAGCGAGAAGACCTTCGCTGAGCTCATCCGCTCCATTGAGAGAAGCCGCTCTGAGGTCACACAGCTGATCAGAGATCAGGAAGAGGCTGCAGTGAGTCGAGCTGAAGGACGACTGGAGCGACTGGAGCAGGAGATCAATGATCTGAGGAGGAGAGACGCCGAGCTGGAGCAGCTTTCACACACACACCATCACATCCATTTCCTGCAGGTAACAGATCTAGAAGAACAGGATCAGAGTGAACTTGAGCAAGAGAAACATGTCATGAGAGCAGAATGAGCCGCTGACTGAGATGTTGTCAGGAATTCAGTCAGATTCAGTGTTGTGTTATCAAATAATCATCTGATCATCTTCTGTTTAAAGAGACACACTTACAAAAGCCCTGGAAAATCTCACAGGAAACTTTTGTCTGAGCTTTTTTTATGGAATAATTTATAGGTGAAAAACACCATTAACTATATTTTCTTCTGATTTCTTAAAATCAATGAACTCGATGGTTTTAATTTCCACCCAACTAGATTTTTTAACTAGATCATTTTAATGAAATCTTTTATTTCTATTACAATATTTTCAGTAATTGTCACTAAATTGGGTCAGCTGATCTTCTTTAATTTCCATAATTATTTGCCTGTAACATGTTGATGAATTTGACTATGAAGGCTCCAAACAGGAAGTGAAGCTGTATATTAGCAACGTTTATTAAAACCAAACAAAACCTGACCTTGGGATCGAGCCTTAAGGGTATGGGATCAAATTCCTGCCAAATATACTACATTCACGGATCAAAAAATGATAAGCGTGATTTCAAAATGTAAACACACATGTAAAAAATATATTGCACAAAATGAAAAAAATAATGCAAAATGATCAGAATAGCAAACAACGTGGTCACGGATCAAATTATAATAAGCATGAATCAAAACTTTAAACTCATTTAAAAATTATATTGCACAAAACTTAAACTTATATAAGAGGGGAGCTGACGTCACTCCAATGCGACTCATGGTCACACATCACATGAGTCACTTTATAGAACATTACAGTCAGTTGTGGTGAAATAAAGAGCGGTCACATATTTTAGTAAGTACATGAAAAATACTATAATAATTTATAGTAAATATTATAGTGTTTTTGAACCATACGATAGTAAATTGTAGTATACTGTAAATAGTTTGTTGTAGTATAATATATCCTATATATATCCTTAGTACAGTATTGGGTCAAGTCATTTGTTTATATTACTATAGTTGTTACAACAGCAGCTATACAATTACCACAACAAATTAATTCAAGTACTTTGCTATAGTATGGTTCAAACACACACACATGCATACATTTGATATAAAATCAAACTAACAAACCTTAATTTTAGTTTGGGTAATTCTAATTAATAGTAATAAGAATTAAGCCTACGTGTATCAGACAACAAGAAAAAGTTATACAAAATGAAACCATTCTTTGTATAACGTCCAGCATCAGTCAATAACAGCGCAGGATTAATCTTTCATTTTAAACATAAAACATCTTTTGCAGTATCATTCTGTTTCAGTGTCAGCTCTCTGCACGTTTCAAGTCAAGTCGAGTCAAGTCACCTTTACTTAGATAGCACTTTTTACAACGCAAATTGTGGCAAAGCAGCTTTACATTAGTAATTGGCAAATCATTTTTGGCTGCACAGCAGCTCCCAAAGAAAATGGTGTCATTGTCCAGCTTATTCTATATATTATTGATTCATTCCGTTGCAAAGATCAATAGTTATTAGTCTAGTTAATTTATGTATATCAGCACTGGAGAAAACAGTGACGTAATCATCCGGCTCAGCTCAGTTCACATTCAACGGTGCCAATGCAGGCATATCAAAAACACTGCTGAATATCAAGCAAGTGTCCCCAACTTAAGCAAGCCAAAGACAACAGTGGCAAAGAACCAAAACTCCAACAAAATGGAGAAAAAAACCTTGGGAGAAACCAGGCTTAGTCGGGGGGCCAGTTCTCCTCTGGCCAACAGTGAACACTTGTCCGATACTCAGGCATAGTTACAGGTCATAAGTCCGATTGGAGTCGCAACAGTCAAAATATTTAATCCAGTTCCATCTAGTTTAAGATCTTTTTGATCACGCCGGTATGGGACGGTTTGTTGGGATATGTGCCGCTGGCTGATGAGTCGGTAAGGTCTTCACAAAGGATGAGCTCGTTCACACAGTCTCCACCGACACCCCAGGGCCACGCTGCTGCCACACACAGGCACAGGTTCCCCATTCGACCCGGACACGGCCCGGATCCAGCCAATCACTTTAATTGGTAAACCTTGGGATAAGCAGAGAGACAAAAATTAGCACAGACGCCATTTTTCTTCTGAAGTAACAAGTATATCCGGTGTTATAGGAAGTGTTCCCGGTTCCGGCTGTCCTGATCTATGCAGCCTATCAATCCTTTAACGGATATGAAGACAAAAATTGATAATGTGTCATGTGTATGCCAGGTTAAATAGATGCGTTTTTAGTCTAGATTTAAACTGACAGAGTGTGTCTGCTTCCCGAACAATGCTAGGAAGATTGTTCCAGAGTTTAGGTGCCAAATAGGAAAAGGATCTACCGCCTGCAGTTCATTTTGATATTCTATGTATTAACAATTGGCCAGAATTCTGAGATCGTAATAGATGCGAAGGACTATAATGCATTAAGAGCTCACTCAGGTACTGGGGAGCCATTTAGTGCTTTGTAAGTAATTAGCAAGATTTTAAAATCTATATGATGTTTAATAGGGAGCCAGTGCAGTTTTGACAGAACCGGGCTAATATGGTCATACTTCCTGCTTCTAGTAAGGACTCTAGCAGCTGCGTTTTGGACCAGCTGTAGTTTGTTTATCAAGCGAGTAGGGCAACCACCCAGTAGAGCGTTACAGTAATCTAGTCTCGAGGTCATGAACGCATGAACTAGCTGTTCCGCATTTGTCATTGTGGGCATATGTCGTAATTTAGATATATTTTTAAGATGGAAGAATGCGGTTTTACATATGCTAGAAATGTGGCTTTCAAATGAAAGACTGGTATCAAAGAGCACACCCAGGTTCCTAACCGACGAAGATGACTTAACAGAGCAGCCATCAAGTGTTAGACACTATTCTAGGTTATTAGAGCAAAGTTTTTGGTCCAATAATTAGAATCTCTGTTTTTTCTGAGTTTAGTAGTAGGAAAATACTAGTCATTCAATTTTTTTATATCAGCTACGCATTCTGTTAATTTTGAGAATTGGTATGTTTCGGTAGGGCGCGAGTATCACCGTAACAGTGAAAACTAATGCCATACTTCCTAATGACATCACCCAAGGGTAGCATGTACAAAGTGAAAAGCAACGGTCCTAGTACTGACCCTTGTGGTACTCCATATTGAACTTGTGATCGAAATGACATCTCTTCGTTTACTTCTACAAACTGATAACGGTCAGATAAGTATGATTTGAACCATGCCGATGCAATTCCACTAATGCCAACATAATTTTCTAGTCTATTCAAAAGAATATTGTGGTCGATAGTGTCAAAAGCTGCACTGAGGTCTAGTAACACTAATAGAGAGATACAACCACGATCTGACGATAAGAGCAAATCATCTGTAACTCTAATGAGAGCAGTCTCAGTATGGTACGGTCTAAATCCTGACTGGAAATCCTCACAGATACCATTTCCTTCCAAGTAGGAACACAGTTGCGATGATATTGCCTTTTCTAGTATTTTTGACAAAAAAGATAGATTGGAGATTTTGACTTTTGACTCATAACGTGCAAAGAAACAATTAAGTTAAATAATTGAACGATTACTCAATTACCAAAATAATCGTTAGTGACAGCCCTAGGGTGCTTGTATCATTGTATTATAATAATGATGGTGCTTTGTTCTTAAAGTGAAGACTCAGAGAGGAAATAAGTTGTTTTATGTTTATGTTTGCTATCCTAGCCCAGAGCTCAGTGGTAAACACCCAAACAGTCATGGTGTAAGCGTTAGCACAACACAGAAACATTTTGATAAAGCACGGCAGTTGTACATTAACGTATTGCCTATTCTTTATCATGAACTCCAAGTAATAACAACGACAAACATTTAATACATTTCTAGACAATTGCGAGTGAACATCTATTGCTGTTGTTGGTTAACCGGAGACCTACAAGCTGCGCGGAGTGTACACAACTAAATATGTGTTGTGTCTGCTACAGAACCTGCTACTTGCAGGTTGTGATTCGGAGGAGGAAGAAACTGGTCCAAATAAACTGGGTACTGATCCATCCTTCAATAACAACCGCCTTGCGAATCCCTCGTTGAACGCATTTAGGTTGAAAGTAAGAAGCAGTCGTCAGTAAAATGACAGGAATACAGCACAAGGTTCAGGCTATACTGCTGTGGCATCATTGTAAAGATGAACTTTCAAGTTCAAGTTTTCCCTGGTGTCTGCGCGTGGAATAAGTGGGTGGGGAATATGCTAATGTTTCGTCTTGACGTCACAACGAAATGACTTGGGATTCGTTTTTACAAAATTTAATTGACTCTTACTTTTGAGAGACAATAACTTTATATACGGTGTATTTTCATATTTAAAACTTAGCAGGATGTTTTCATTCACTTAAAGCTATGTTACACACTACATGAAAGGAAATTTTCAAAAATCCATAATAGGGGCACTTTAAGTGCACTAAAAGAGAGACACTTTCATTATTATGTTTCTTAACACACTTAAGTAGACTTTTAAAAAGTGAAGAGACAATAGAATTTAAAGATACTTAAATCCTACTTAAGTGGATCAAAAACACTCTAAATATTAGCTACTTTCATTTGATATAAATTTATTCTACAGTATAATAGCTACATTAATTTAATTAAAATAATTATTATAATTAATCATTTGAAAAATAATCAAGTGTGTATGAAAACCTTACATTCAATCTGCTCTTAAGTATATTTTTCAAATTATATTATTTCTGTAATATTTAAAATATGCTAAAGTGCGCTTCTTTTTCCCCAGGAATGTAAGGATCAAATACTAGAGTTTGTGGCAATAAATAATGAATATGAGAAGAATGAATGTGATTGTGTGAAAGTGCTGGATTGAGGAGTTACTGAAGATCAGTCGAGTCAACAAGAGCCGCACAGATCTGATAGTGCAGGTTATTGGCTGAAGTGTGATTTGTGTTTTCTGTAGAGTTTCCAGTCTCTCTCAGCACCTCCTGAATCTACAGACGAACCCGACGATCCCTTCAGTTCTCTCTCCTCTTTTGATGGCATGAGAGAATCTGTCCGTCAGCTGAGAGACAAACTGGAGGATTTCTGCAAACAGGAGATTGAGAAGATCAAGAAGATCTCTGATGGAGGTAAAGTCCTGTTCATTGTAGGCTATGCATAAATTCAAAGTGTCTAAAGGGGGTCGCACACCGGACGAGAAGCTCAGCGTCGCGTCGGGCAACACACAAGTATCGCACACCGGAAGCGCACATTCTATACTCGCGAGCTCATTTTCGAATCGACTCCTGATAGAAGAGTTGCACGATGACTGTTTTAACTTTATGGCGCCGCTGGTGTCACTCACAGAAAACAATGCGTTCCAATTTTAAAGATGTGGCGCTGAGCTGAGATCGTCCGGTGTGCGACACTCTTGCAAGGCGCTCGCTCGCGCTCTTTAAAACTCATAAACCGGCGAATGATCCATCCAGAAATGACGCGATCAACAGAACACGTTTATTTTAGAAGTACAATTGTACAAAAGTAACCAATGTGGCTCGGCAAAAATTAATCACTGTGGTCCGTCTGGTCAGGATGAATGAAGATGCCCATAGGTTTCTTCCAGGATTTATTATGTAGGTGTATATAGGTGTGGTTCTATAAACAAATAGAAACAAATTTGGATATCAGCATCTAACACCGACAAAGCATAACAACACAACAATCAATGACAAGTATAAAGAATATTACAGTTAGAAACATTATCACAAATGTAGAAGGTACATTCTTCAGTTTTGCCAATCCACTCCATTATTTAACTTTGGTCAGACCGGGACTCGAACCCGCGGCCGTTTGTCAATGACGTCACATTAACAGCACGTGTGGCGAACAGGGTGACTAAGCGCTTTCATAGCCTACTAGCTAACAATAAATTAATATGCATAATGAAAGGCAATTACGCCCACACTTGATATAAACAACAATGAAAAAATGAGCAAACAGTTACAAGCATGTGGTAACAACATAGCCGAGATATATTCCGGTCGATCGGCTAGAATTGTCATTAATTAGGCTTAAGACATTAAACAAACTGAATTATTGTGAAAATTCAGCAACAAAACAATCCGGCAAATAGTGTATCAATAAACATAGACACTTGCTTTAGATGTACGCACACATATGGAAGCCCGTTTCTGCCACTGAAAAAAAAAAAAAAAGAAGATTTTTGTGACTTTTTATCTCAGAATTCTGAGATATAAAGTCAGAATTCTGGGATATAAAGTCAGAATTCTGGGATATAAAGTCAGAATTGCGAGTTATAAAGTTATCTCAGAATTCTGACTTTATATCTCAGAATTCTGACTTTTTATCTCAGAATTCTGACTTTATATCTCAGAATTCTGACTTTATATCTCAGAATTCTGACTTTTTATCTCAGGATTCTGACTTTATAACTCAGAATTCTGACTTTATATCTCAGGATTCTGACTTTACATCCCAGAATTCTGACTTTATATCTCAGAATTCTGACTTTATAACTCAGAATTCTGACTTTTTATCCCAGAATTCTGACTTTATAACTCAGAATTCTGACTTTATATCTCAGAATTCTGACTTTATAACTCACAATTATGAGATAAAAAGTCACAAAAATCTTCTTTTTTTTTTTTTCAGTGGCGGAAACGGGCTTCCATACACACACTACTAACACCTCTGAAATGAGGCAAAACTCCCGTGCACAGATTTATAATACCAACTGACGCATCCGGTACTTTTCTGAACACTCTTGAACTCTCCGTGAAATTACACAAGGGGGCGCTAACAGTCCGGAGTCATTAAATTTGTTTAGCTCTAAATGAAACCCTTAATAATGTGATCCTATTACCTGAAATGAGTTTAATAAAGAGCACTTTGTAACAACAATCGATCCAAAAGAGATTATGATAACGCATAATAACGCAACGATAATGATGTTATGAACTGCACTTCTTCGCGTGCCTGTTTTCGCTTTACACCCGCTCCGCGAACGATTTTCATTTCGGCGCCATCATAATTCAATGACTTAAAAGTCAGTCAGAAAAGTTGCATTTTCGTACCTTTTTTCATTCAGAAGGTGGGACACACTTTGATAAGGTGACAATAGATTTCATTACAGGTGAGAATCACCGTCAATTCATCTACATCCAGTAGAAAAAGAGTCTAGTATTTTGCTCCCTATGTTTGGGTAACGGAGGCCCTCTAGATCACTGCCTGCTCTGCCTATAGGAAGCGCCCGCCCTGCGTGTGTTTTATAAATGAAGCCCCTGGAGATTCATCTGCTCTCAGAAATGATCCTCCATCATCTAATATCATAGAGCATCATATTAGAAATGGCTAGAAATGAATGTATTTTATCTTGTCATTTCTCTTCACTCTGTTCATGTCTGTTTATTTCCACAGTCACTTTCACCAACATGAATCCCAAGACCAGGAACGACTTCCTACAGTGTAAGTCACTGAGAAAACAAGCAGAAAAACTCACTGAATGTGTTCATGTTCCTCCTGTAGAAGCTGAAAGAAATCATGATAAGAGTTTAATAATTGATCATGTAAATGATGATTTGTACAGGATATCTGGTCAGCTGTACTGAGACACTGATGATACATTGAACATTGAACATGAAGAGTTCAGATGCATTAAAAGATCAGACAGATTCATAATTCCTGATTCTGATGTGTTTTCTGTCCATCAGATTCCCATCAGCTCAATCTGGATCTGAACACTGTGAATGAACGCCTCCGTCTGTCTGAGAGGAACAGAGTGATTACTTACACTGGCACAGATCAGCCGTATCCTGATCATCCAGACAGATTTGATCAGTGGTTTCAGGTGTTGTGTAGAGAGAGTGTGTGTGGACGCTGTTACTGGGAGATTGAGTGGAGTGGAGATGATGGTGTGTTTATATCAGTGTCATATAAGAGCATCAGCAGGAAGGGATGGGGTTATGAGTGTTTGTTTGGAGGTAATGATCAGTCCTGGAGTTTGATCTGCTCTTCCTCCAGTTACTCATTCAGACACAATAACATAGAGACTGATCTCCCTGCAGTGTCCATCAGCAGTCGTATAGGAGTGTTTGTGGATCACAGTGCAGGAACTCTGTCCTTCTACAGCGTCTCTGACACAATGAGCCTCATCCACACAGTCCAGACCACATTCACTCAGCCGCTCTATCTGGGGTTTTATGTTTGGTCAGGATCATCAGTGAAACTGTGTTGATTTTTCAGAACAGATTGTTGAAAGATTTTACCCATAATACTTTGAGCTTCATGATGAATCAGTAACGGTGCAATGATTTCTCTTCGTTAAATTAATACAGATGAACTTGAAACAACAGAATAAATGTGTATTAAATCCTCATATAGACAGTGTGTGTGTCTGTTGTCACACCCATGGACTGTTGTGTTTAGTCTAGTGATGTCATTCCCTGTTCATTTGCCCTCTGTGTGTACCTGATTAGTTAATTCCCTGCACCTGTTTCTGATTACTTTTCCCTCATTATCTCCCCTATATATTCTCCTTGTGTTTGTTCAGTCTCTGTCGGTTCTCGTCTATGTTACGTGTGTGTCACCAGCCTGTTTGCCTGCCTGTATTCCTGTGAACTAGTTATATTAAATCTTTGTTATTGTTATCTTCGTCTCGATCGTCCTTGGATCTGCACACACCCTGACAGAAGAACCGACCCACAAAATTGTGATTGTTAGCAGCATTTTCCTCCGTTTGTTTTCCCGTTTTTTAGTTTCGTTTTTGTTTGTTACGTTTTCCCCCGTCTGTCATGGATATTCCCGGTGTTTGTCTCCTACTGTTGGAGCAGGAGGACAAAACGTTGGAGGACCACACGCGGACCTTCCTTGAGCTTGCTCATCAAACACACTTCCCGGACGACTGCCTCTGCACATTCTACGAGGTGAGCTTGAATGCCACATGCAGAGCGCAGTTGTCCGGAGAGGGTCCGCGTGTGGATTTTGCTGCCTTTGTGGAGTGGGTGCTGGCGAGCTGCAACTCGTCATTCACCGTCTGCCTGGGAGAAGATCTCGCCAGCCCCACTCCGCACCCAGAGCAAGTCCCGGAAGATGACGAGGAGCTTCCGGAACTCCTCGGACTGGACCCAGAGCGAGACCAGCCACCATCTCGCGGCACGGAACGCCCGCACGAGCCATCGCCATGTGGAGCGACAGAGCCAAGGAACGCCACGGAGTCAGACCAAGGAAGTGAGTGTGACCAAGTGCGTGAGCCGGCTACAGCGCTCGTGAGGGAGCCCGTGGTGGAGAGCGAGGGCCAGGAGGAAAGCCCCGCCCACTGCACCGCCGCTGAGGGTGAGCATGGACTGTGCTCAGAGGACTATTTTTTCCCATTATGTTTTGAATCATCTGCCTGTTTTGAATCATCTGCCTGTTTTGAATCATCTGCTTGTTTTGAATCATCTGCTTGGTCTGAATCATCTGCCTGTTGTGAATCGTCCGAATCATCTGCCTGTCATGAAGTGTCTGTCTTTTCAGAAATCCCACCCAGCCTCCCTCTCCCACCTCCACTCATCCATCTACCACCATCTACGCTGCATCCTGCCAGCCCCTCTGCTCACCCTCTACCCACCATCTGCGACGTGAGCGTGCAGTGGGCCTGCCAGTCTACAGCGCCACTGGGGGCAGTGGATCCCAAGTCTCCGCCTTCCACCTCCTCGACCTGGACTCCTCCTCGGCCCGTCGTTCCACCAGCTCCTTGTTGGCTCCAACCTCCCTCGTCTCTACCGTGGCCCTTCAGTCCACCAGCTACGCTGGGCTCCCTCATCCCTCCGGCTCCGCCTTGGTCGTTCGTCGATCTGCCCTCGCCGCGGGACTACACTCCTCTGGCTGCGCCTCGTCCCTTCGTCCCTCTGGCTCCGTTGGCGTCCTCACTCCCTCCGACGTCGCCTTGGTCCTTTGTCGCTCCAGCTCCACCGCGGCCTTCAGGATCCCCGCCTGCGCCTCGGTCGCTAGAGCCGCCAGCGTCGCCGCGTCCCGCCAGAACCTCAGGGTCGCCCTGGCTCGTCGGCGTTCCGGCTTCACCCTGGTCTGCTCTGCCACAGTCTGTCGCCGCCCTGGTGTCGCCTGCCCTTCCTCCACCATGGCTGCTTCCTCCTGCGGCTCCACCATGGGCGGTGGGCGTGACTGTGGCTTGGGTCCAGCCATCCTCCTGCTCCAGGTCCCGTCTGTCTCCTCCCTGGCTCCTCCCACCATCTACTCCTCCCTGGTTCCTCCTATCGTCTACCACATTGTCTGCCTGTTGTCCTGTCCGCCCTTCGTCTCCTCATCCTCCACCTGAGCCCCCTCCCTCCCTCCGCAGTTGGTCCATCTATGGCGCGAGGACGCGCCTTCCGGGGGGGGGGGTGTACTGTCACACCCATGGACTGTTGTGTTTAGTCTAGTGATGTCATTCCCTGTTCATTTGCCCTCTGTGTGTACCTGATTAGTTAATTCCCTGCACCTGTTTCTGATTACGTTTCCCTCATTATCTCCCCTATATATTCTCCTTGTGTTTGTTCAGTCTCTGTCGGTTCTCGTCTATGTTACGTGTGTGTCACCAGCCTGTTTGCCTGCCTGTATTCCTGTGAACTAGTTATATTAAATCTTTGTTATTGTTATCTTCGTCTCGATCGTCCTTGGATCTGCACACACCCTGACATCTGTCTGCTTTTCTCAAACTATTTGTGTTGATGGAAATCACATTCATTTAGTTGTAGTGACACATTAATTACACTTTACAATAAGGTTCATTAGTTAACATGAATAATAATGAACTGCACTTCTATGGCATTTATTAATATTTGTTAATTAATCTTGTTAACATCAGTTAATGCTCTGTAAACTAACATGAACAAACAATGAACAACTTTATTTTCATGAACTAACGTTAGATTTGTAAATACAGTAACAAATGGTAAGTTCATGTTAGTTAATACATTAATTAATGTTTAAATAATGAATCTTATAAATAAATAAATACTATCAAAAAGTAGTTTTCAGTTGAAACGATTCAATTCAAATTTATTTGTATAGCGCTTTTCACGATACATATCGTTTCAAAGCAGCTTTACAGAGAACGGATGTCAACATTACAATTTAAAGAATACAGTTAGCAAATAACAATTTAGTTAATTAATTTACAATCAGAGTTAGCAGTTTAACCGAAGTTGGAAGCAAAGAGCTCCCGGAAAATAAATTACATTAACAATAATTAGGATATAGAATTGGGCAATGTGCATGTTGATCCAGATGATTGCGTCTTCTGAAGTCCTCGCAGGAACTGGCGCCGTCTCTTCACAGGTGATGATCATCTGAGGTCTTCTTAAGAGGCTGGATCTAGACTGAAGCTGATGTGCTCTCTAGTCACCTCGGGGCGGGTGTCCCGAGGTCAAACAGAAAAGCAAAAGGAGAATAATTAGCGTAGCTGCTG
Organism: Zacco platypus; assembly: GCA_038088235.1. Classification (NCBI taxonomy): domain Eukaryota; kingdom Metazoa; phylum Chordata; class Actinopteri; order Cypriniformes; family Xenocyprididae; genus Zacco; species Zacco platypus. Next base: position 33,507,853 of record CM076083.1, on the reverse strand, counting down.
TTCATAACTTTAAGCAAAGATAGTCATAATGAGCAATTGATCTGATATGAGATGCATTTATGTGAATGCTTGGCTAAAGAGCTAAAGTGGCTAAAGTGTCTTTAATCTAGATTTAAACTGGGTGAGTGAGTCTGAACCCCTAACATTATCAGGAAGGCTATTCCAGAGTTTCGGAGCCAAATGTGAAAACGCTCTCCCTCCTTTAGTGGACTTAGCTATCCTAGGTACAACCAGAAGTCCAGAGTTTTGTGATCTTAAAGAGCGTGATGGATTGTAGGGCAATAGAAGATCGGTTAAGTATACAGGAGCTAAACCATTTAGAGCCTTATAGGTCATTAGCAATACTTTATAATCGATAGGGAACTTAATGGGTAACCAGTGTAGAGATGATAAAATTGGTGTTATATGATCATATTTTCTTGACCTGGTAAGAACTCTTGCAGCTGCATTTTGTACTAATTGTAGTTTGTTTATAGAGGAAGCAGGACAACCAGCTAATAATGCATTACAGTAATCTAGTCGAGACGTCATGAAAGCATGAACTAACTTTTCTGCATCAGAAATAGATAACATATTCCATATCTTGGCAATATTTCTGAGGTGAAAGAAGGCTGTTTTTGTAACATATGAAATATGATTTTCAAAGGACAAGTTGCTGTCTAATATAACACCCAGATCTTTAGCTGTCGAGGATGGAGTAACAGTACATCCTTCTAAATGCAGACTGTAGTCTGAGAGATTCTGTGTACAGGTCTTTGGTCCAATAAGTAATACCTCAGTCTTATCAGAATTTAATAGAAGAAAGTTACTGGTCATCCAATGTTTTACTTCTTTAACACACTCTGTCAGTTGGGATAATTTAGAGATTTCATCTGGTCGTGATGAAATATATAACTGAGTATCATCGGCATAGCAGTGGAAACTAATTCCATGTTTTCTTATAATATTGCCAAGTGGCAGCATGTATATTGAAAATAGTAGAGGGCCTAACACAGATCCTTGCGGCACTCCATAGTTTACTATTGTTATCTTAGATTTTTCCCCGTTTAAATAGACAAAATTGTGTCGGTCTGATAGGTAAGACCTAAACCACCGTAATGCCTGTCCCTGAATACCAGTGTAATTTTGTAGTCGGTCTAGGAGTATTTTATGATCTATAGTGTCGAACGCAGCACTGAGATCAAGTAACACTAGTATTGAGACATAGCCTTGGTCAGAAGCTAGAAGTAAGTCGTTTGTAATTTTAACGAGTGCAGTTTCTGTGCTATGATGAGACCTGAATCCTGACTGAAATTTTTCGTAGATAGCGTTTTTTTGCAAGAAGGAGCACAGTTGGGCCGAAACCACTTTTTCTAGTATTTTAGACATAAATGGAAGATTTGAAATGGGTCTGTAATTTGCCAATACATTTGGATCTAATTGTGGTTTCTTAATGAGAGGCTTAATAACTGCTAGCTTGAACGGTCGTGGGACGTGTCCTAGGGATCAGGATGAGTTGATAATATTGAGAAGAGGTTCTTCTGCTACAGGTAACAGTTCTTTCAGTAGTTTAGTGGGTATTGGATCTAATAAACATGTTGTTGGTTTAGACACAGTAATAAGTTTATTTAGCTCATCCTGTCCTATAGTTGTAAAGCACTGCAACTGTTCTTGAGGGGCGATAATTGAGGCTGAATCATAAAACTCTGTTAAAGGTTGTACATTTACAATTGTATTTCTGATACTTTCGATTTTCTCAGTAAAGAAATTCATAAAGTCATCACTGCTGAACTGTAATGAAATGTTTTGTTCAGGTGATGTCTGTTTATTTGTTAGTCTAGCTACTGTACTAAACAAGAACTGTGGATTGTTTTGGTTATTTTCTATAAGTTTGTGGAGATGCTCGGCCCTGGCTGCTTTTAGAGTCTTTCTATAGCGGGACGAACTATCTTTCCACGCGATTCTAAAAACTTCTAAACGGCTTTGTCTCCATTTGCGTTCTAGATTACGAGTTTCTCTCTTCATTGAGTGAGTAATACTGTTGTACCATGGTACAGTATTTTTATCTCTAATCTTTTTAAATCTCATCGGTGCAACAGTATCTAATGTACTAGTGAAAATGGTGCACATGCTGCTAGTCATTTTCTCGAGGTCATTTGCGTGTTCGGGTACGATGAGCAGCTGAGACAGATCAGGCAGGTTATTTGAGAATTTATCTATAGTTGTCGGGAGAATTGTTCTGCCTAGTCATTATCGCGGCGCAATCTGACAAATATCATCAGTATGCAGTACACAAGTTAAAAGATAGTGATCAGAGACATCATCACTTTGCGGTAGAATTTCTATATCAGTAGGATTTATTCCATGTGATATAATTAAATCTAGAGTATGATTAAGACGGTGGGTGGGTCCAGTGACGTTTTGTTTGACCCCAAAGGAGTTTAGTAAATTTGTAAACTCAGCCCATAACACATCATTTGTATTGTCTACATGAATGTTAAACTCTCCAACAATCAGAGCTTTATCGACGCTGACCAATAGGTCTGAGAGAAAGTCTGCAAACTCTTTTAGGAAATCAACGTAAGGCCCTGGAGGTCTATAAACGGTAGCCAAAGCAAGAGGTAGTAGCGACTTTTTACTTATATCTGAGAGTGTAACATTAAGTATAAGAATTTCAAATGAATTAAACCTGTAGTTGTTTTCTGAGTAACATTCAGAATATCACTATGGATTGTTACTACACCACCGCCACGGCCAATCAGACGGCATTTATTTTTATAACAGTAGCCAGGTGGACAAGACTCATTTAGACCGAAATAATCATTTGGTTTAAGCCATGTTTCAGTAAGGCAAATTATATCAAGACTATTATCTGTGATTATTTCATTTATGATAACTGCCTTAGGTGTCAACGATCTAATGTTTAGTAGCCCTAGCTTTAGAAATTGTTTTTGTTCAGTAATTTTGTAATATTCTGGTTTGATCACGATCAGGTTTTTTCTAGATCCTTTATTTTTATTGTTATTGCTAAACCTCACTATTCGTGGAATAGACACAGTTTCTATAGACTGCATTACACTCACATTTCTATCAATTAAGTGGGCAGAACACATACTGTGATTTGAAGTTTGACTTACTAGTCATACGTTGCGAAGCGTCTTGGAGATGTTCTCGGACAGAAGATCAGCTCCGGTTCTGCTGGGGTGCAGGCCATCAGCACGGAAGAGCCTCACAGGGTTCATTACAAAATGATCAGAATTAGGATAGAGTGGTTTTGAATAATGAAATGACAGAAACAATGGTGAACAATGTAAGAAGTGAAGATGTGACAGTAGTGGAGAAAATAGTGTTGAAAAATCACAGATCAAAATGTGAGGAAAATTGTGCTGCAGAAGATGAGGGATGAAGACGCTCTTTCTGAGATTTCACATACTGAGTCACAAGTGATGGAAAACATGAACTCTTTAGAAGAAAATGACGACTTTCTTGACTCTACATTTGATAAAGTTGTTGATGTATAATAGTTCTTTCCAGACATGGAGAAATATAAAGTATCAGTGTTATTGTCAGAAAAAAAGCAGTGAGCTCTGATGATCTGGATAAAAGGAAAAGATTCCAGCTGAAAAAGATTAAGGTAAAGTGCAGCTTCAAGAAAATAGTTATTCTGTGCTTTTCTTTTCTGTCTTCTTCTTCTGTGTGAGAGTGTGAAAAAAAAGGTTAAACCTGTGAAATGAGGGCATTTTTGTGTAGAATTTTACAGAAATCATTAAGAAAATTGGAACGTGTGTGAAAACAGGTGATCTGGGTCTGTGTTTTGAGAAATGAATGAATGGTTTGGGGAAATTATGCCAAATGAATCAGTGTATTGGCAATCGAGAACAACTGTAATAGGCGCCCATAAAACAGGACACAGTTATAAACATCAGTATTTATCAACATATATTTACTAAAACTCCCTAATAAAATTGCCATGAAGAGGATCAAAAGCTTTCATTGTCTAATTGCACACTATAAACATAGGCTATACATACATTTTAGAAGACTATAAACAGATCTAACAGTCAGTGTGTTAAAACACGTATTTTGGCAAAGTTCGCGCATGCGCTTCTCGCTCAGCTTGTTCGGCTGACCCGGAAATAATTGGTTGGTATTAGCAACGTTTCGGCCGAGCCAGGCCTGAATACAGATATAGCAGAAGAAAGAGAAACAAACAGACAGGTTTGAAACTCTCAATTTATGCGTTTTCCATTATGTGAGCGTTAGTCTGAATGTTTCGCGACGCGTTCGCTGTGTGTTTGCTGAGATTGCTGGTGAAGTCAGCATCACTTTACAGCTATGAAAACAATGCTAACATACTAGCTGCCAGTCTCTCATAAACAATAATAAACACAGAGTCTCTGAATAACCTTCCATAAATTAAATGCGATTTTTTTTCGCTTGTTCCAGAAATATAGTATCAGGTGTCTGTCTAGCACATTTCCGTTCTCTGCTGTAACGTTACATGAAGTTACTGATGTATTTATTTCATTGATGGAGCTGCTGCACTGCTCTGTGATTCACATATCAGTTAATGAAGTGTGTGTGCCATTGATTTAGTTTGGATCTGTTGCTCAAATGCACTTTTGTGACAACTGTAATGTTTCGTCTGAATTACTTTAATCTTACTGAAGTGTCTTTCCTCTTAGAAAACACGTTGAAGCGCAGGCAAACTTCCCTGTTAAGCCTCATACTGAGATTGTGAGGCAAGAGACTATAACAGAATGACAAGGTAAAGTCATTAGTTCTTGTAGCCACTGATGAGATTACGCTTCACAACAAAGAGACATTAAAATAGAACCATCGTTGAAAACAAACTTGACTTCAAAGCAAACACAGTTGGTAAACAATGGTCCCTTTTCACAGACTGTAATGATGTTTCTCATAGTTTTGTAACTTGTATTTTCATTTTTAATAATGTACATTTATAACACTTTACTTGGTAATATTACCTTACTGGTCCAAAGTTTGGGTTCAGTAAGATTTTTTTTAATGTTTTTGTGAGCCTTGGTGAGCTTCTTTCATAAACATTAAAAAAAAAGTAATATTCCCAAGGTGTAACGACTCGTCACTCGGTGTGGGATCCATGAGCAGCTTTATTCACAATATAGCAGGGTCAATAATGCAAGGGTCAGAGAACAGCAGACAGGAATAGTGCACACGAGACAAATCGTGGTCAGTCGACAGATACAGGTCAAGGCAGGCAGAAAAGGCAAACGAGTCCAGGCAAACAAAGCAAAAGGCAGGCAGCAGGTATCGTAAACAGTAGTCCGAAAACAGGTCAAAACACAGGGAAGCTATCAATAGGGTTTAACGCTCAGAATTGTGCCTAACAGGAAACAAGACCTCGCGATGTATGAATGAAAGAGTCTCTTAAATAATACGAATAAAGTGCCGGCAGCTGGGATGACAATCAGTGCCAAGGTACGGGGCATATGGGAAATGTAGTGAAAGCAGGGATGAGAACGGAAACCAGGAAGTCAATATTCGGGTGATGGCGCCCTCCGACGGTTCGTCTCTGTGACAGAGCCCCCCCCCTGCGAGCGACTCCTGGCGCGAAGAGGTCGTTGACGCCGAGGTCTGCCATGAGGTCGAGGAGCTGGTCTGTTTGGGTGCGCTCTGTGGAACTCCTTCACGAGGTTGGGATCCAGGATCCTGTCGCTTTTCGAGAGCCAGTCGTTGACCGCTGGTACGTTGGTGGGCTCGCCGGACCAGGGAAATAGCGGGGGTTGATACCCCAGGATGCACTGGAATGGAGTTAGGCCAGTGGCTTCCTTTCTGAGAGTGTTTTGAGCATATTCCGCCCACATGAGATATTGTGCCCAATCGTTTTGGTGTTGGTTACAGTAGGACCTGAGGAAGCGGATAAGTTCCTGATTGAGTCTCTCTACTTGTCCGTTAGACTGAGGGTGATAGCCTGAGGTGAGGCTGACATTTACGTTCAGAGCCTTAAACAGAGCAGACCAGAGCCGAGAGGTAAACTGAGGACCACTGTCAGAGAGAATGTCTTCCGGGAGTCCATATAAACGGAATACCCAATTGCAGAGATGTTCTGCGGTTTGTAGAGCGGTGGGTAGTTTGGGCAATGGTAATAACCGACAGGCCTTAAAGAAACGGTCAACAATTGTCATGATGGTGGTGCAGTGCTCGGAGGAGGGAAGATCGGTGATGAAGTCAACAGCAATGTGTGACCAAGGTCATTGTGGTAGAGGAAGGGGGTTGCAGGAGCCCGGCGGGAAGCTGACGGGGAACTTTACTCATATTGCAAGTCCTGCATCGTTTAACGTACTGTGTGACATCAGAATTCAGAGTTGGCCACCAGAAATGGCTTTGAGTGAGGTGGATAGTGGCAGTGATGCCCGGATGGCCTGACGACGGGAGACAGTGGATCTGCTCCATTAGGCGATCTCTGAGGGACGCTAGCACAAAAACTTTATCATTGGGACATTCTGCTGGAACCGGGTTTTGAGCATTGAGTTGGTCAATCTCTGTGGAGATATCCCACTGGATGGGAGATACGACCAGGTGAGACGGGATGATCGTCTCAGGGTCTTGAGGGAGTGTGTCAGGTTCAGATTGTCGTGACAGTGCATCGGCTTTGGTGTTTTGGGAACCTGGGCGATAAGTGACAGAGAAGCTGAATCGGAAGAAGAATAATGCCCATCGTGCTTGTCGGGGGTTGAGTCGTTTGGCGGTCTTTAGATACTCAAAGTTTTTGTGATCAGTTAGGACAACAAATGGATGTGTAGATCCCTCCAACCAGTGACGCCATTCTTCGAAGGCTGCTTTCATTGCCAGTAACCCTCGGTCTCCCACATCATAGTTCCTCTCAGCAGGGTTTAATTTGCGAGAATAGAATGCGCAGGGATAGAGCTTAGGAGGTTCACCTTGGCATTGAGACAGAATGGCCCCTAGGTCAGAGCTGGAAGCGTCTACCTCTACTACGAAAGGCAGTTCAGGGTGGTGGAGAATGGGAGCTGTAGTAAAGTGCTCCTTGAGCTGTTAAAACGCTTGAAGCGCTGTGGGAGACCAGGACTAACGATAGTTATTCTTCTTCACCATGGAAGTGAGGGGCCCGGCTATGGTACTGAAGTTGCGGATGAAACGCCGATAGAAGTTGGCAAATCCTAAGAACCGTTGTAATTCTTTGAGGGTAGTGGGTCGTGGCCAGTTAAGAATGGCTGCTACCTTCTTGTCATCCATGGCGATGCCGTCAGGACTGATGACATGAATTCCATCAGACTTCCATAGCCTTCCTCGGTTACATTTTTCAAGCTTTGCAAAGAGTTGATGGTGGATTAACCGTTCAAGTACCTTTCGAACCTGCCGTACGTGTTCGTCGTAGTTGTCCGAATAGATCAAGATGTCGTCAATATATACAATAACAGAGTGATTGAGCATGTCCCGGAAGACGTCGTTGACAAAAGCCTGGAAGACGGAGGGACTGTTGGACAATCCGAACGGCATAACGAGATATTCATAGTGCCCAGACGTCGTTGAGAAGGCTGTCTTCCATTCGTCGCCCTCCCGAATGCGAACTAGGTTGTAGGTGCATCAGAGGTCCAGTTTGGTGAAGAACCTGGCCGTACGGAGTTGCTCGAGGGCGGCAGGGACCAAGGGCAGAGGGTAACGATATTTTACTGTGATCTCGTTGAGACCTCGATAGTCGATACAGGGCCTGAGACCGCCATCCTTCTTGTGCACGAAGAAGAATCCCGCTGAAGCGGGAGAAGTTGAAGGTCAGATAAATCCTTTTGAGAGTTCCTCTTCAATGTAAGCTTTCATGGCGTCCGATTCAGGCTGGGATAAAGGGAAAATGCGCCCCTTGGGAGGAACGGAACCCGGGAGAAGATCAATGGCACAGTCGTATGGTCGATGGGGTGGTAACTTAGTGGCGCGGGATTTACTGAAAGCCTCTTCCAGATCTCTGTATTCATCAGGTAACCCCGTTTCTGACGCAGTGTTGGTTATGGTTACCGTTCCCATCGACAGGGGTAAATCAGGTGCCAAGCAGGTTTCTCTACAGTTGATGTTCCATCGGGTAATTTGACCATCCTTCCAAGAGATGCACGGGTCATGACGGCGGAGCCAGGGAAGGCCTAGGATGACAGTCAGAGAAGAAATGGGAAGCACATAGAACTGAATGATCTCATTATGAAGGAGGCCGGTCTGCATACGTATCTCTTGGGTTATGGCTGATATAGTTCCAGTGCCTAGTGGTCTCCCATCTATCGCCTCCACTGCTAAGGAAGAAGAACATTCAATGAGTGCGATGCTGTGTTGTTGAGCAAAACCCTGTGACAAGAAATTTCCCGCGGCTCCAGAATCTAACAGGGCAGTAGTAGAGATGCATTTACCATTGACATGCAAATTAATGGGAACAGTAATACACATTTCGGAGTTGAGTGTATCAATAGCATAACTCACCATTCTCTGCTTCTCAGGACTGGGATGAGAGGGGCATGCGACCCGCAGATGACCGGGTTGACCACAGTAGAGACATAATCTTTGTGTGAGTCTACGATTTCGTTCTTCAGGAGACAAATGGTAGTTATTGACTTGCATTGGTTCACTTTCATCAGCAGTGGCAGCTGGAGCTGTTCGGCCTGGATTTCGGTTTGTGTTTCTTCGAGCACGCATTAAATTGTCAATTTGGATGGTTAATTCGATAAATTCATCCAGATCTTTCCCTTCTTCTCGACATGCTAGTTCTGATTGAAGCTCAGGTGATAAGCCTCTGCGAAACACAGTTTTTTGCGTGTCAATATCCATGGTTGTCTGAGCAGCTAGCGTACGAAAGTTCAAAGCATATTCCGCTGCCGCTTTGCGTCCCTGATTTAATCCCAAAAGACGATCAATGGCCCCTTTTCCCTCATGTGCGTGATCAAACACTTCGCGAAATCTTTGAATGAACAAGTTATAAGTGGGAAAAGTAGTCCCGTCATCTCGCCAGACAGCAGTAACCCATTCAAGCGCTTTCCCAGTTAACAACGAACAAACAAAGGCGATTTTGCCTCAGTGGGGTATAAAGCTGGTTGTTGTGTTATGAATAGTGAACATTGTAGGCAAAATCCCTTGCACTTCGTGGGATCACCATCAAATCGTTCAGGGAAAGACAAGCGGGGACTCACCGGAGATGGTGTTTCGGCAGCGTTCGGAATGGCGGGTGGGGGTGAGTTGAAAGATGGCGTCCTCGCGGAGGTTGTCGGGGTATGCAGACTTTGTAGCGCTTTTACCAATTCCTCCGTGAGAGCAGTGAGCCAGTTAAGCTGGTGTTGGTGAGCCGCGAGTTGACTGGCTTGTGCTGACATGGTGGCGCACAGGTGGGAGAAAGCCGCTGGATCAGTTTCTGGCGAGGTCTTCTGTAACGACTCATCACTCGGTGTGGGATCCATGAGCAGCTTTATTCACAATATAGCAGGGTCAACAATGCAAGGGTCAGAGAACAGCAGACAGGAATAGTGCAGGCGAGACAAATCGTGGTCAGTAGACAGATACAGGTCAAGGCAGACAGAAAAGGTTCGTAAATCAGAGTCCAGGCAAACAAAGCAAAAGGCAGGCAGCAGGTATCGTAAACAGTAGTCCGAAAACAGGTCAAAACACAGGGAAGCTATCAATAGGGTTTAACGCTCAGAATTGTGCCTAACAGGAAACAAGACCTCGCGATGTATGAATAAAAGAGAGTCTCTTAAATAATACGAATAAAGTGCCGGCAGCTGGGACGACAATCAGTGCCAAGGTACGGGGCCTATGGGAAATGTAGTGAAAGCAGGGATGAGAACGGAAACCAGGAAGTCAATATTCGGGTGATGGCGCCCTCCGACGGTCGGAGGAGGGAATCACGGAGTTCGTTTCTGTGACACAAGGGTGTTTCTGATGGTGATGTTAATGATGGTAAAATGGACATTTCTTTTTCTGCTTTAAAGAGTTAGTTCACCCAAAAATGAAAATTCAGTCATTTATTTCTCACCCTCATGTCGTTCTACACCTGTAAGACCTTCATTCATCTTTAGAACACAAATTAAGATATTTATGATAAAATCCGATGGTTCAGTGAGTCTCTATTGACAGCACAACAATTTACACTTTCAGACACTCAGAAAGATGCTAAAAACATATTTAAAACAGTTCATGTGAGGTTTAAACTTAATATTATAAAGCGACTAAAGGATACTTTTTGTGCAACAAAAAAGACAAACTAACGACTTTTCAACAATATCTATTTATGGCCGATTTCAAAACACTGCTTCATGAAGCTTAATGAATCTTTTGTTTCGAATCAGTGGTTCGGAGCACCAAAGTCACATGATTTCAGTAAACGAGCCTTAGTTACGTCATAAATGATTTGCAAATTCAATACTTCTGTAACGAGGAGGCAGCGGGTTGAGATCCAAATGCAGTTTATTAAGTAGACGTGGGCAAACAGGCAATGGTCAAAGATCAGCAAACAGGTACATAGGGGATAAACAGGATCGTGGTCAAAACACAGGCGAAAATGTCGGGACAGGCAGCAAGAATCAGGAAAAAACAGGCAGAATCAAATCAGCAAATCAAACAAGGGAAAATAACGCTCGGAATTGACAGTGTGAACAATCGATACTTTGCAGTGAAAGGAAGTGTGAGCAGTGGTGTGGGTGATGGATTACAGCTGGTGATAGTAATTGGTGAGTGTGTGATGAGGTGCAGCTGGTGCGGTAATCAGTGACTGGATGAGGGGCTTATGGGAAATGTAGTCCGTGTGAATGAATGCGAGTGTGAGTGTGTGAAAGACCAAGGTAAAGTGCCCTCTAGTGGTTTTCTCGGGCACTCCAGCTGAAAATTGTGACAACTTCACGCGACTTTGGCAATTTGATATGCGAACCCAGTCACTGATCACCGCGACCAGCTGCAACTCATCACCCTGTCACTGATTACCCCAGCCAGCTGTAGCACATTACCGGTCATTATTTAAGGACATTGCACACATACTTCACTGTGAGGTCTTGATCTTCTGTAAAGTAATCATTTCTGAGCATTAGTCCCTGTTTTGTTTTCCCGTTGCCATTCTGCCTGTTTCTCCGTGTTCTGATTGTTTCGCTACCTGCCTTTGGATTATTGCTTGTTTTCTGGATTGTGAATGATATCTGCCTGCCCTGAATTTCTGCCTGCCCATTGACCGCGATTCTGCCATTCCTCCTACATACCTGTTTTGCTGTTGTTTTACCATTGCCTGTTTGACCATGCCTGTGACAAATAAAGCCTGCATTTGGATCTCAACCATTGACTCGCCACTCATTACACAAATATTGGGTAAAGTGGCAGTTTTTTTATCATTATTTACCCATTTTAAACATATATTGAACATATTGAACCTTTTGAACTTACATCGTACGCTCACTGGGTGTTCTTTTAAAGTGTATAATTTCCATAACACACACTGTTTTTGCTGAGTATGCTGAAATGTACTTCTTTTTCCCATCAGGTATATTATCATATTTACTAAATTATTTGTATTAAAATGTAAAATATCATTTTCTCTAGGTATCTTCTCTCTCTGGGTGCCAGTGTGGAAGCAGAGAATGAAAATGGGGAGAAACCAGCAGACCTCATCGACCCAGACTGTAAACATCTGCTCAAACTCTTCGAGACGGGTTGCGTTTGAGGGCTGGCCGACAGAAGAACTGAGGAAAAAATGCTTGACTTTATGATGACTGTCCTGAACCTCTAATTTTATGTGGTTGAACGTTCTCATGGATATTCTTTATTTTTTGTTTTTTTGGTAGATGTGACTTTATTATAAGTCACATCTATATATCTTATATTGTGAAATATGATATTCAAGGAGAAAAAAATGAGTGATGGGGCTTCTATCCATTGGGAATAGATTGGATTATGAAAAGTGGGTATTACATACCAGATTGTCAGAAGGTTTGAGTGGAGAGGATGAAAAAGAGAGATTTCTAATGTCTGACAAAAAGTTGAGGTGGAGCAGGTTATTATATTTTGATCAAAGATTACTAAGACAAATATTTTTCTCTGGAATAACATGCATAGTAATGCCAATAATGTATATGTAAAATTGCATGTGTATGTCGACTTCACACGAGCGCCATACATTTGCACAAACCAGCATCTTTTGATGTTTACAGACAGAACTTCTCTGTACACCATCTGCAGTCATGTTCATTTTCATTGCTGTGTTAAACATTTATTGTACCAGGGTCCCTTTAACATGCTCATGACTGTTAATAGTTTCACAAAAGTGATCTTTTATGTGACAAGGGATTCAATCCTGTTGATGCAAAGAGTACTGCACTCCCCAGATAGGCCGCTGTGCTGTCTGTCTGCTGGGCAGCAGGAGCGCACACTGAAAACCTGCAGAATCACTGAGGGTTTGTGCATTATTGTTAAATGTGAGGGCACTACTGACATTTTGATCGTCTCTTGTCAAAGTCTCATCTTATTTTTTTTTACAATGTTTTCATAAATAAAGCTGCTTTTTTATAAAAGTATTGAGTTGTTTTTTCATCAGACTCTTCTAATATTATATTTAAATTCATTTTAAATAGAGTAGGCCTACATAACGTGTAAAAGAAATGGATGGATTGCTTTTATTTATTTTATTATTATTATTATTATTATTATAGAGTCACCATGAATTAAATTTGTAGTGATCAGCAGGTTGGTGGAGAGCTCCTGCCTCAAGTGGAGGAGTTCAAGTATCGGGAGGCAGTGGTTCAGTGGTTCATGTGGGTTGTCTACTAACCGGAAGGTTGGTGGTTCAATCCCCGGTTCCACCTGACCAAGTGTCGAGGTGTCCATGAGCAAGACACCTAACCCCAGCTGCTCCCGATGAGCTGGATGGCGCCTTGTATGGCTGACGTCGCCGTCGGTGTATGAATGTGTGTGTGAATGGGTGAATGTGAGGCAAAAATTGTAAAGCGCTTTGGTGGCCATAGGTCTGTGAAAGCGCTATATAAATGCAGTCCATTTACCATTTACCATTTATCTTGGGGTTTTGTTCACGAGTGAGGGAAGGAAGGAGCGTGAGGTTGACAGACGGATCGGTGCAGCTTCTGCAGTAATGCGGTCGATGTACCGGTCTGTCGTGGTGAAGAAGGAGCTGAGCTGCAAGGCGAAGCTCTCGATTTACCGGTCAATCTACGTTCCTACTCTCACCTATGGTCATGAGCTTTGGGTCATGACCGAAAGAATGAGATCCCGGATACAGGCGGCCGAAATGAGCTTTCTCCGCAGGGTGGCGGGGCGCTCCCTTAGAGATAGGGTGAGGAGCTCGGTCACTCAGGAGGAGCTCAAAGTAGATCCGTTGCTCCTTCACATCGAGAGGAGTCAGCTGAGGTGGCTCGGGCATCTGTTTCGGATGTCTCCTGGACGCCTCCCTAGGGAGGTGTTCCGGGCATGTCCCACCGGGAGAAGGCCCCGGGGAAGACCTAGGACACGCTGGAGAGACTATGTCTCTCGGCTGGCCTGGGAACGCCTCGGTGTCCCCCCGGAAGAGCTGGAGGAAGTGTCTGGGGAGAGGGAAGTCTGGGAGTCTCTGCTCAGATTGCTGCCCCCGCGACCCGGCCCCGGATAAGCGGTGGAAGATGAGATGAGATGAGATGAGGTGATCAGCAGGTGAACATGAGGGCAGACTTCCTTGATCACATCTATAGTCCCCTTTCATGACATAATGAAAAGCACAGGACTCCAAAACTCACACCTCCAAGAGAAGTTCCACAAACAAGGAACTAGATGGGCTTGGAGATGAGCTTGAAAAGACAATCACCTTCATCATTTGTGCAAGGGAAGAATGATGACATTAGCATGTCATTGAGCAGACAAATACTATCATCATTTTCCCCATTGTTCATGTCAGTCCCTCAGTACTAAGACCTGAGGTGTGAACTGACTCCACTCGCCAGACAGGTTTTGCCATGTGTCTTGAAGCCACAAAATATTTATTTTCTATATAAAAATGGACAAAATGGAGCAAATCTTCAACATTTCTATTGTCAGAACTGTATATATGCGTGCTGTTTGAGTAGATGCGAAATATATGTATACATGAACGCATAGGTAAAAATTCAACATAACCCAATGATGTTTGGTCTTTATGTTTTCTGCACGATGGTAAATCTGAAATTGGTTTGGAAAGTGAATTATGCAAAGGAAAACCCCTTAAAGACATTGTTCTAAACATGAACTTTAAACTATGCAAATGAACCTCATGCAAGAGTGGGGCCATCCAGTCACCACCTCTGACAGCATTAGCCAATCAAAACACTGGTTCTGCAAGGTGTCAATTTACATTTCCCTCCTTCTCTGGACAGATTAAAAGGCTTGTCTCTGTGACAGAGAATTGTTCCAGTTTCTGGGTTGCCGCAGTTTTCCCGTTCTGGTTCCAGGCTCCAGTTCCTGTTCCAGTCCCGATTCAAGGTTCCGGTCCCAAGATGGGCTAAGCTAAGTCCAACTCTACAGAGTTGTGAAGTTGCTCTCTGAAGCTCCAAAGATAAACAATACAGTTTACAATTATATCAATTATAATACAATAAAAAACAATAATAATAAATTCAGCCTTCTCTGCACCTTCGGCCAAATGTCATTACAGTACACAGTACTGTAGCAGTTTCTCGGTCTTCTGACAAAAGACTTTTTCTACCTCGCTCTCAGTTCTGTAAAAATACAGTACATGTAAAAAGAACTGGTTACAAATACTACAGTTTACTGTACACAGAATAGTGAAATTTTCCTCATATAAACTACTGTTACTGTTTACTGTGATTACATTGTATGTGTAAACAGTATAAAAAGTTCTGAGCCGGGGTTGATTCAGGAACAGCGCACAGCAAATGACCTCACCCTCCGGGCGACTTATGGCCCCTGACCCTCTGGCTAAACCTTGCAGAGATGTGAGGTGTTGACACTTTCTCGACACTGCCATCTCGCAAAGTGGCCTCTCCTGTGACACTGTCGAGGACTTTGCCCAGCAGTCCAGAAGCAGACAGAGGCAAGCAAGCTAACATCCTGCCCCAGCTGAGATGCACAAGTAGACCGGTTTGCCATTCCAGCGTCCTCCCATTGCCAGCTGTTCTGTTTCCTGACTAAGGGGACCCTTGGCACAGATGCACTGGCACATAGTTGGCCCTGGAGCCTTCATGAGTATGCGTTTGCCCCAATGAGCCTGCTTGCACAGACACTGTGCAAGGTCAGAGAGGACGAGGAGAAGGTATTAATGGTTTTTGGACCTGATGCTCCTTGCAACAACCCTTTCCTGGCAGATTCCCCTGAGGAAGGACCTTCTTTCTCTGGGACGTGACACCATATGGCACCCGTGTCCAGTCCTCTGGAGTCTCCATGAAATGGGGCTTCTGAACAAGACACAGAGTGGAGTGGTGATCTTCCTGCTGGAGATGCCAGATTAGCTCAGTGCTTTCTTTCCTGCAAGTGAGGTTGGACTGGAGACTATGCCCCTCCCCCTTCAAAGAGTATATTGCCGCCATTGTGGCATATTATGTTGCATTGGACGGTACATCATTGGGAAAACACTTCCATAATTACCAGGTTCCTAAGAGGAACCAAGTCCTTCCAGGCTGCACCTTATCCCCTCCTGGGACCTCTCTGTGGTCCTCTTGGGATTGCAGAGGGCCCCTTTGAGCCACTGGAGTCATTCGAGCATAAGTTAATGTCTCTTAAAACAGCACTCCTGACCACGCTCACTTCCATAAAGAGTTTGAGGGACCTGCAAGCATTTTCAGTCAGTGAAACGTGTCTAGAATTTAGGCCAATTACTCACATGTAGTCCTGAGGCCCCAGCCTGGATTAGTGCCCAAAGTTCCCACTACTCCTTTTTGGGACCAAGTGGTGAACTTGCAAGCACTCCCCCTAGAGGAGCTAGACCCAGCCCTCACGTAACTGTGTCTCATTCACGCTTGCACATCTACATGGTCAGCACGCAGAGCTTCCGTAGCTCTTGTCTGCTTCAGAGGTCAGCAGAAGGGAAAGGCTGTCTCTGAGCAGGATTCTTCCCATGTGGTGAGTACAAACAGGTAAAAGTCGGGAAGCCTGGCTCAGTGTCTCACTTCTAGCACCATTCCCCTCAAAGGGGGATGCAAGCACCTCTTATCCCTGGATTGAGTTCCTCCAAGCATCCTTCGGCAGTCAGACACAGCAGAGGCATTTGATGCCAGGCCCAGTACTCAAATGGATGCCTGGTTGGTCAGCCCTTGTATTGGGCTAGATACTCCGTTTGTTGTGATTCCATTTTGGGACTCCCATATGTGTATTTTTCCACATACCGGATGGTAAACCCATGTCTTCCCCTAGGCAGATCTTGCCCTGCACCCTCTCTGCATCTGTAGTAGGTCCATCCCTTTTCAGATAGGACTGTTATTAAAAGTAAAGCTGCATCTGTTTATGCGATGTTAGCTACTTGAAAAAATAGTATTTTTCTCAGAGACTGTCGTGGATCAGCTAGGTTCTCTCATCAGCCAATCACAGCGCACTCCATGTTCTGAGTTCTAATTACACACGTCACGTTCATCACTAAAATCAGCACAAGCACTACTTAAGCACACACCTCACCTCACTCCAGTGTCCGGTCTCGTTTATGCATGGAATACTCCTACTTTTCTCCAACGATATCTCCAAGCGATCTACTCCTATGAGTTCTCCTTGTCTTTGTGCTTCAGTGTCTTCGTGTCAGTACTCACCTCCTGTCGTGTGTCTATATAACGTGTTGAGCTATATTACAATAATTAGTTTTCTGTCTACAAATGTATCAAAACAGATGTTTCCTTGTCTGTGTTCCCACATGTAATATATCAAAGCATCTTTGGTGTTTCCATGGTTTCTACAACATAAAACTGGAAACCGAGGGTAACGCGGATATGACTCCCTCACATGTCCCGGATCCTTGGTTAAAACTGCGAATTTCTCACGATTTACAAATAGTTGGAAACATTTGGTATATTGTAAGTACTCAACTGAACAAAATATATAACACTGGCCTAGTTGTTTTTGGAAATTGTATTGAAAAATGTTACATATTGCAGCTTTAAAGAGTTGTAGCAGAAGAGCCTCTTCTCAATATTATTAAAATTCTTTCTATCTATAGGTCATGTCCCATGCCCCTTTGCTAGCCGGTATTAAGCTTCTCATTGAGAAACCACAACTAGTGTCATGATCATCAGCTAAAGTGCCCATGACCACCACAGGAGGGCACTTCATCCTGGACTTTCACCCACTCTCAACCTCACTCACTTATTCATATGAATTACATTTCCCATAAGCCCCGTACCCAGTCACTGATTACCGCACCAGCTGCACCTCATCACCCACACCACATATAAGCACCATTCTCACACTACACTAACCGCGAAGTCTTGATTAGGTTCCCTGTCAGTTCTGAGCGTTATTTCCTGTGTCTTGTTTTCCTGGTTCTGTTTCCTGCCTGTCTGTCCCGTTTTTTTTATTGTTTACTGCCTACCCTGATTGACTCAGTGCTTTGGATTACTGGACTGTTGTTTGCTTGCTGCCTATACCGACCCCTCGCCTGTTTATTGACCACTGTTTATTGACCACTGTTTGACCCTGCCTGTTATGATCATTCTGTTTTCTAATAAAGCCTGCAATTGGATCTCATGCCGCTGACTCAACCATCATTACAACTAGATCCAAATGAATTGGCATTACAGACCCATTTCAAATCTTCTATTTATGTCTACAGTAATAGAAGAGGTTGTGTCTGCACAGATATGCTCCTTCTTGCAAAAAAATTATATGTATGAAAACAAAATCAGCCAAAGCCAAAAACTTGTACACATCTAGAAGGATGTACTGTTACGTCATCTTCTACAGTTAAAGATATGGATGACAGCAAATTGTCTTCACATTTCATGTTACAAAAACAGCCTTCTTCCACCTCAGAAACATCGCTAAGTTTCGGAACATGCTATCTGTTTCTGATGCAGAAAAGCCAGTTCATGCATTCATGATCTCTGACTGGATTATTGTAATGAATTATTAGGTGGTTGTCCTACATCCTCAATAAACAAGCTACAGTTAGTCCAAAATTCAGCTGGTAGAGTTCTTAAGGGATAGTGCACACAAAAATGAAAATTCTGTCATCATTCACTCACCCTCAAGTTGTTCCAAACCTGTATACATTTCTTTGTTCTGTTGAATACAAAGGAAGATATTTGGAAGAATGTTTCTAACCAACCATAGTATTTTTTTCCTACTATGGTAGTCAATGGGGGGCGAGATATGCTTGGTTACAAACATTCTTTCTTGAGCTCAGACACACTCTGCCAGTTTAAGTCTAGTTTAAAGAAGCATCTCTTTAGCCAAGCATTCACGTAATGCATCCCATAACGTGAACGTTAACGTCAATAATGTTATGACCTGCAGTTATTCTAATTATTTTCCATTTGCTTTTCTGTTTCTACCTTCGGATCACATCCCGAGTACACCAGCTCCAATTTGGATCTTACATCTCTTAGGAAGATTTCAGAAGACCCAACACCAATGAAGAAAGAATGCCAACCCCTGCGAGGACTTCAGATGACACCAACTCTGAATCAACATACAAAACTGCCAAATTTTCTATTGTAATCATCATGATCACAACTTGTATAATAATTGCTTTAACTCTTTCCCCGCAATTGACAAAATTTTCTGGCTGTTTTCACTTTTATATGGTAGGGGGCATCTTCTGAAAGAGCACAGAATTTCCAGATGAAAAAAGACAAGCAAACAAGTAATAAAAGCAATGCTTATGCACTTTGTACTCTTTGGGGTGGGGCGTGATTTTCTCAGCTTTTTTTTTTTTACTAAGCTTAGGCACATTGTGTTGATCTAAAAAGAATGCATGAAGTTAGAATAAAAATTTTTTGTTGTTTTAAAGTAGTGGATCTGTTCCCTTTTTTGATATTCAGATGTTGATTCAACGAATATTCTGAGGGCAATGAAAGTCTTGTGAGGATGATCAAAAACGCTGGCAGTGGTTTCCAATTTTTTGGCAGGGAAAGAGTTAATGAGCTCATTGTTTCTGACTAAATGAATACATGATGTTAGCTAACTGCATGATCTGTATTATCTTAGAACTGTACATTCTGACATACGAACGGAACTTTGACTCAGTGTGTAGAAACATGCATTTTCTATAAAGCTGCTTTGAAATGATATGCTTTGTGAAAGCACTATATAAAATAAATGTACATTTAAAAATATAATTATTAAAGTGACAATGCTCTAGTCCAGTGGTCCCCAACCTTTTTTGCGCCACGGACCGGTTTAATATCAGACAATATTTTCACGGACCGGCCTTTAAGGTGTGGCGGATAAAAAAAACAAAATAAAATGATACGACCAGCATAAAAACTGGGGTATTTTTTCAATATTATAATAAACGTGAATCCAATGTATAGGCTTACTCGCAACTTTATTAGCAGCGTCCTCGTAACATCGCGCCAACAACATAACATGAGTAACATCCTCTCTGCCCCCTAACGCTCTCTGGCGGGCTTGGTGCGTGTAAATCACCTGTTGCGATAAATCCATATTTCAAGTAGGACTCCTGGTATTGTCTGTTAAATGCAGCTTTCTTTTTCTTGGAAATCGTAGGCTCTTCTTCTGTCTCCTCACTGGGCCATTTCCCCTTCGCAAAGAAGTTTTCCAGAGACGTTTGTTTTTTTACTCATTTTGCTAGCTTGTGTGTTTATTTTTAGCGGTAACGTATCACGTGACCTAAACAAGCGTTGCTATGCGCCAAGAGTGAGTCATAGACGGATGTAACTGAGAGAATTTGAAGTTGAGATGCTGACTCGCGATCTTCGCAGTAGTGAACGCGCCAGAGAGAAATGCACATTTCATACACACATGCACATTTCATACTAATTAAATAAGTTTTTTTTTGTTTTTTTAAATAAGTTATTTATTCTTTCTGTGCGGCCCGGTACCAAATGACCCACGGACCGGTACCGGTCCGCGGCCCGGGGGTTGGGGACCTCTGCTCTAGTCCATGGGTCTTCAACCGGGGGGCTGCGACCCCTAGGGGGTCCGCGGGAGTATTGCAGGGGGTCCGTCAATTAATATTTGATCACAAAAAAAAAAAATAATAAATTAAAACATGGGTAAAAACATCACAGAGTCAAATTTTAATAAAATATATTTGATTTTACAAATTACATTAACAGCTTTAATAAAACCCTTCCATCCACGCGCAGTCACGTGATCTCATGATACCGTTAACGCAGACTATGAGCACTTTAATCTGAAAATACTACTGGCTAATAATTTATATACAATTTAGCTCGCCAGAATGGATCGCTTTGTAATATCTTCAGCTTAAAGTTCAGGTAAATGTATAATCGTCCACCTGAGAGTAAAATTAAAATGTGAAGTTTTATTTAAACGTAAAGCTGAAGTTCATGTAAATGTAAAATTGTTCACCTGACAGTAAAATTAAAATGTGAAGTTCTGTTTTAGCCGACTGTCAACTAGCGCGCGCGTTCTGCGCCTGCGTATAAAGGCGATAACTGTCTATTTAAGCAGATATTTGTCTATATTCGTCATTCAAAAGGAGAAAGCAAAACCAAGACTGCAAGTATACAAATCATAAACAAAGCAGCGCTTGCTTACCGCTTTGAATATCAGTCATGCTGATCAAGTTATTATTTCACTCCGCTCATGTTATTATGAAAATAATCGTGGATTCGAGTGCTCGGGTAAGATGACGTAAAATTAGAACAAGCTTCTGTCTGTGCCGTCATGACTTCTTTGCTTGCTTTCATAACTTTTGCTTATATTCTCGTGAACTGACTCGTTTGCTATCTAAACCGCCAATCAGAGTTCTCTCTCTCACTGACTGCCCGACGCCGATTCAACATGTCGAAAAACACCCGACGAGGACCAACTTCAGCCGACGGTGCGGAAAACACTGAGAAAACTTAGTCCGCCGACGAACAAAAACTGCCTGAGGGCCGCCCGTCGGCTTGGTGTGTTCCGGGCTTTAAGTTGAAGTTCAGAGAAACGTATAATTGTCTACCTGACAATAAAATTTAAGTGTATAAAACTGCAAATTTATTAAAATAATTGTGTTCAAGTCAACTCTGAACTTAATAAACTGTGATTTTAATTGCAACAGTTTGTTATGATGCATAAATCTCTTTAACAATGAAAATATAGCCTACAGACAATGTACAACAACATGGTTCTAATCTATATTGTCTCAACATAATATTACTATTGTAATATGATTGATTTCTATTACTATCAGAGGCTCTGTTTGACACATTTCTTGTCAGGGGTCCCTGCTCCGTGTCTCGCTCATCTAAGGGGTCCTTGCCCTGAAAAACGTTGAAGACCCCTGCTCTAGTCTAAAGGCGAATACACTACATGACTTCTTCCCAGATATTTGCCCCAATTTCCAGGCTGCATAATATCATCATCTGAGTTTCTTATTTGTAAATACAACTCAATTACAATATTTTTGACCACTTGAAATGCACATAAACACATAAGGAAGTGACTCTCCTTGACCAGGAATGAGGAAGCTGATTTACAGACACACCTGTTTTCCACACGTCACTCAAACACAGAAGCAGGAAACTATTTCAACCTCTCAGTTCATGAAAACAGAAACTGAAGTGTTGTTGAGCTGTTGAGTGTTTGTGTCTCTGTATTCATGCAGTAAAATGGCAGAAGCCAGGATTTCTCAGGATGAGTTCACATGTCCAGTGTGTCTGGATCTCCTGAAGGATCCAGTGACCATTCACTGTGGACACAGTTACTGTAAGATCTGTATTACAGACTGCTGGGATCAGGAGGATGAGAAGAGAGTCTACAGCTGCCCTCAGTGCAGACAGGCCTTCAGTCCAAGACCTGCTTTAGGTAAAAACACCATTCTGGCTGAAATGGTGGAGAAACTGAAGAAGACTAAACTTCCTGCTGACTGTTACGCTGGAGCTGGAGACGTGCAGTGTGACGTCTGTACTGGAAGAAAATACAAAGCCGTCAAGTCCTGTCTGGTGTGTCTGGAGTCTTACTGTCAAACTCATTTTGACCGTCATGAGGAATATCACTCTCGTAAGCCACACAAAGTGATTGACGCCACTGGACGACTGCAGGACATGATCTGCCGTAAACATGATAAAGAGCTAGAAATGTACTGTATCACTGATCAACAATGCATCTGTGTGTGGTGTAAGGAGTATGAACATAAAAACCACAACACTGTATCAACTGCAGCACAGAGGACAGAGAAACAGGTATGAACTGAGAGGGATTGTTCACAGAAATGAAAGTGAAGTCTTCATTTACTCGCCCTCATGTCGTATCAAACCAGTTTGACTTTCTTTTGTGGAACATAAAAGATGATGTTTTGAAGAATGTCTCATCTTAGGCTTTACATTGAAAGTCAATGGAGTACAAAAGTTTCAAGCTCCAAAAAGGAGACAAAAGCATAAAATTAATCTAAACCCTTAGCAGTCCTAAGGTCTTTTTTGAAAGGTATGTGTACCACGAGCAATACAGTTGAACACTAAAGGGTTAACAACTCTAGTACGTAAAAAAAAAAAGTGTGATTAGTTGTGATTGTACAGTTATTATACATACACACCCCCTTTTAATTAATATTCTTTTAATTTATAATTACGTACATGGAGATAATATAATATTAATGAAATGAAAGGCCGCTTAAGTGCACTTAGAGTAAACTTTCACGACTATTTTTCACTTTATAAAGTACACTTTGTAATAACGTCAATTTAAAAGTTTCACTTTAAAGTACATTTTAATATTTCCATTTAACTCGTCATGCGTTAAAGAATAACACTTATTTTGATATGTTGACTAACATACTAAAGCACATGTAAAACACTTGATTATAATAAAACTAGTGCGTATATTTAAAGTTAATATAGTTTAAATGTACTTGAACTGCTCCGTGGCCTTTGGTTGAGGATCCAAGTCCAGTAGTTTATCGAAAGGGTAATCCACAATTGTAGTCAAAAACAGGTAAAAGGTCATAAATACAGGGTAAACAGTCCAAACCATGACAGGGCACAGGAACATAAGCAAACAGGGAAATCCATGAGAGAAAGGCAAACAGGGTCAAAACCAAAGAACAGGAAACTAAAGGAGTGCTCAGAAATGCAGTAAGACACTTACAAGACTGAGACCAGGCAGTGAGTTATAGGAAGTGTAGTTTGTGAGGGTATGATGTCTGGTGGATAAGATAACCACAGTGGAGTTGAATATCCCCAGGGTAGACCTGAAAAAACTGGAGACCACCACAGCTGACCATGCGAAACTGTAACGCAGAGAGTTTAGGGTTGGCCTCAGGGGCCATGTCATAATAACCAGGGACCTCAGGGGTGTCCTCCATGGTTATAACAGGAGTGTTCCAGGTCGACCTCTGTGGTCATTTCAAGGCAGATACAGTTCATAGACAACCTCTGTGATTGTGTCACAGTAGACAGGCAGGACTGACCTCTATGGTATTCTCTGGGCAAACAGGAAGTTCACAGGCTGGGGCGGACTCATGGGCTGGAGCGGGCTCTGGGGCGGACTCATGGGCTGGAGCGGGCTCTGGGGCGGACTCATGGGCTGGAGCGGGCTCTGGGGCGGACTCATGGGCTGGAGCGGGCTCTGGGGCGGACTCATGGGCTGGAGCGGGCTCTGGGGCGGACTCATGGGCTGGAGCGGGCTCTGGGGCGGACTCATGGGCTGGAGCGGGCTCTGGGGCGGACTCATGGGCTGGAGCGGGCTCTGGGGCGGACTCATGGGCTAGAGCGGACTCTGGGGCGGACTCATGGGCTGGAGCGGGCTCTGGGGCGGACTCATGGCCTGCAGAGCAGTGTGTGGCCCAAATACACAAAATGGCCATTGGTGCAACAGGGAGTGCCATCAACAACGAGACCAACTCTGAGACCACCAGACTTTATACTACCAAAGAAATGCCAGCACCGATGTTGTGGTGTGGCCTCCAAACAGGAAGCCAGTCTCTAATGCCT
This sequence comes from Zacco platypus, assembly GCA_038088235.1. Taxonomy (NCBI): domain Eukaryota; kingdom Metazoa; phylum Chordata; class Actinopteri; order Cypriniformes; family Xenocyprididae; genus Zacco; species Zacco platypus. The sequence continues at coordinate 33,483,842 of CM076083.1, read as the reverse complement.
AGGGACTGCCTTAATAGCTTCAGATGCAACTTTTATGATGGCCATAAATACTGATGTCACGTCCATGACGGCTGAAGGCTCTGGCGTAGTGTCTAAGATGGCTGTAGGCTCTGGCGTGGAATCCATTAAGACTGGAGGGTCTGGCGTGGCAGCCATGTTGTGAACAGGCTCTTTTGTTGGGACCACAGAACTGGAAGGCACTGAAAGGACAGGACTAGTGACCATTAGAACTGGAAATGCTAGTGAGCAGGCCAAGCTCTGTGGCCATCGGAGCTTGATGCATGGTCCAAACCATAAAAGGGGAACAGGAACACAGGCAAACAGCAAAATCCATAAGAGATAGGCAAACATGGTAAATCCAAAAACAGGCTTAAAACCAAAGAATTTGAAACCAAGGTAGCACTCAGAAATGCAGTATGACACTTACAAGATTTCCTAATGAATGACAGAATGAACCAGGCTTATATAGGCAGAAGTAACAAGCTAATGAAACACAGCTGAAGACAATCACGGATGATGAGACCAGGAAGAGTTATGGGAAATGTAGTTTGTGAGGGAATGACAATAGTCTGATGTGTAGTGTCTTCTGGTGGCTATCAAGGGCACTCCAGCTGATGATTGTAACAGTAGTAAAATGCAACTTCATTATTACAGTATACACAGATCAGATATAACATTATTGAGATCTGGGGAATTTGGAGGTCAACTCAACTCTTCAATCTCATTGTTGTGCTCCTCAAACCATTCCTGAACCATTTTTGCTTTGTGGCAGGACGCATTATTCTGCTGAAAGAGGCCACTGCCACCAGAGAATACAGTTTCCATGAAAAGGTGGACATGGTCTTCAACAATGCTTAGGTCGGTCAAAGTAACCTCCACATGGATGGCAGGACTCAAGGTTTCCCAGCAGAACATTGTCCAAAGCATGTCCCTGCCTCTGTCGGCTTGCCTTCTTCCCATAGTGCATCCTGGTGCCAAATCTTCCCCAGGTAAATGACACACATGCACCCGGCCATCTACGTGATGTTAAAGAAAACGTGATTCATCAGACCAGGCCACCTTCATCCATTGCTCTGTGGTCCAGTTCTGATGCCCACATGCCCACTTTTGGTGCTTTCGGTGGTGGACAGGGGTCAGCATGGGCACCCCGACTGGACTGGGTCTATGCAGCCCCATCAACAAACTGATGCACCGTGTATTCTGACACCTTTCTATCAAAACCAGCATTAACTTCTTGAGCAATTTGAGCTACAGTAGCTCATTTGTTGGATCGGACTACAAGGCCCAGCCTTTGCTTCCCACGTGCATCATTGAGTCTTGGCTGCCCAGGACCCTGTCGCCGGTTCACCACTGTTCCTTCCTTGGACCACTTTTGATAAATACTGACCACTGCAGACCGGGATCACCCCACAAGAGTTGCAGTTTTGGAGATGCTCTGACCCGGTCATCTAGCCATCACAATTTGGACCTTTTCCGTTGGACCCTTTCCTATTTTTCCTGCTTCTAACACATCAACTTTGAGGGCAAAATGTTCACTTGCTGCCTAATATATCCCACCCACTAACAGGTGCTGTGATGAAGAGATAATCACCTGTCAGTGCTTATAATGTTATGCCTGATATGTGTATTTTAGTTTGTCATTCATGCTTAGAACATTTGACAATACACTTTATATATTTTTACACACATTTCAAGACAATAGAATTATAAAATTACATATGAAGATGTACTTAAGTGGGTCAAAATATCACTCTTAACTTCAGCTAATTGCTTTAAATATAAATTTAAACTATAATACATTTTCATTTAGTGGGAATTAACATCCAGTTACGTGTGACGTGTTTGAAAACATTATGTTCAGTTCACACTTAAGTGAATTCTTTTAAGGCAAGGCACTTTATTTCTAAAGCACATTTAAAACAGCTCCTGCTGACCAAAGTGCTGTACAACACAAAGAGAATGCAATACAATAAAGTACATAGACTGACAGGAAAACACACAGATTAATAACATTACATTGATTCAAAAGCCAGAGAAAAAATACATTTTAAACTATTATTTCCATAATAAGTACACTTTTAAAAGGTATGCGACTCTTGAAAGTGCCAAATTTTGATTCACAAATCAAGTCAAATCATTGATGAACTCATGAACATAGAACCCAAATCAAATATGGTGACATTAAAAACATAAAACTTCACTGGTGTTTGTGTCATGACATCATGATGTTTAGTCATGTGACTATGAAATGCAAGAACCAATGAGGTTTGATTTTATTGACGTGTCTCCATATTTTATTTGTTCTCTGTAAACAGCCGAGACATTCTTCAAAATATCTTCTGTTTCACAAAAAAAGTCATACAGGACATGCGAGTGAGTAAATGATGACAGAATTAAAACTTTAGGGTGAAATATTCATATAAAACTAGTTACTGATGAAATATTGCTGATATTTCAGTTTGTATTCAGTCATAATCTCATTTCAGGAAACTGTGAATCTATGGATTGAGTCTACAGTATAAACTTACCATGCTTGATCTTTAACCCTCCACCAGTTCTGGATTCATGTAGCTTTAATTTTTGTGTGATAGTAGTTTTACGTGTCATTTCCTGTTATTGGTTCGTCCTCCAGAAACAGCTGAAGGAGACGCAGATGAAGCTCCGTCAGAGAATCCAGCAGAGACAGAAAGATCTTCAGCAGCTGAGAGAGGCTGTGGAGTCTCATAAGGTGAGTCTGGAGAAGAAGAGAAGTTTGAGACGTCTCAGTTTGGACTCTGTCAGTCCCGCTGAAGCCACTGTGTGATTGTGATGTGTGTCCTAACAGCGCTCTGCACAGACAGCAGTGGAGGACAGCGAGAGGATCTTCACTGAGCTCATCCGCTCCATTGAGAGAAGCCGCTCTGAGGTCACACAGCTGATCAGAGATCAGGAAGAGGCTGCAGTGAGTCGAGCTGAAGGACGACTGGAGCGACTGGAGCAGGAGATCAATGATCTGAGGAGGAGAGACGCCGAGCTGGAGCAGCTTTCACACACACACCATCACATCCATTTCCTGCAGGTAACAGATCTAGAAGAACAGGATCAGAGTGAACTTGAGCAAGAGAAACATGTCATGAGAGCAGAATGAGCCGCTGACTGAGATGTTGTCAGGAATTCAGTCAGATTCAGTGTTGTGTTATCAAATAATCATCTGATCATCTTCTGTTTAAAGAGACACACTTACAAAAGCCCTGGAAAATCTCTCAGGAAACTTTTTTCTGAGCTTTTTATGGAATAATATTTAGATGGCAAACGCCAGGAACTAATTTTTCATTCTGATTTCTTGAAATCAGTGAACTTGATGGTATTGATTTTCACCCAACTATATTTTATTTGTACTACAATATTTTCAGTAATTGTCACTAAATTGGGTCAGGTGATCTTCAAACCTGATAAAAGTGATTTTCATTTCCATAATTATTTGCCTGTAACACGTTGATGAATTTGTCCATGAAGGCTCCAAACAGGAAGTGAAGCTGTATATTAGCAACGCTTATCAAAACCAAACAAAACCTGACCTTGGGATCGAGCCTTAAGGGTATGGGATCAAATTCCTGCCAAATATACTACAGTCACGGATCAAAAAATGATAAGCGTGATTTCAGAATGTAAACACACATGTAAAAACATTTTGCACAAAATGAAAAAAATAATGCAAAATGATCAGAATAGCAAACAACGTGGTCACGGATAAAATTATAATAAGCATGAATCAAAACTTTAAACTCATTTAAAAATTATATTGCATATATATATTATATATATATTAGTCTAGTTAATTTATGTATATCAGCACTGGAGAAAACAGTGATGTCCAGCTCAGCTCAGTTCGGATACAACGGCACCAATGCAGGCATATCAAAAACACTGCTGAATATCAAGCAAGTGTCCCCAACTTAAGCAAGCCAAAGGCAACAGCGGCAAGGAACCAAAACTCCAACAAAATGGAGAAAAAAACCTTGGGAGAAACCAGGTTTAGTCGGGGGGCCAGTTCTCCTCTGGCCAACAGTGAACACTTGTCTGATACTCAGGAGTTACAGGTCATAAGTCCGATTGGAGTTGCAACAGTCAAAATATTTAAACCAGTTCCATCTAGTTTAAGATCTTTTTGATCACGCCGGTATGAGACGGTTTGTTGGGGATCTGTGCCACTGGCTGATGAGTCGGTAAGGCCCGCACAAAGGATGAGCTCGTTCACACAGTCTCCGCCGACACCCCAGGGCCACGCTGCTGCCACATACAGGCACAGGTTCCCCATTCGACCCGGACACGGCCTGGATCCAGCCAATCACGTTAATTGGTAAACCTCGGGATAAGCAGAGAGACAAAAATTAGCACAAACGCCATTTTTCTTCTAAAGCAACGAGTACATCCGGTGTTATAGGAAGTGTTCCCGGTTCCGGCTGACCTGATCTATGCAGCCTAACAATCTTTTAACGGATATGAAGACAAAAATTGATAATGTGTCATGTGTATGCCAGGTTAAATAGATGCGTTTTTAGTCTAGATTTAAACTGACAGAGTGTGTCTGCTTCCCAAACAATGCTAGGAAGATTGTTCCAGAGTTTAGGTGCCAAATAGGAAAAGGATCTACCGCCGGCAGTTGATTTTGATATTCTATGTATTAACAATTGGCCAGAATTCTGAGATCGTAATAGACGCGAAGGATTATAATCCTTTAAGAGCTCACTCAGATACTGGGGAGCTAAGCCATTTAGTGCTTTGTAAGTAATTAGCAAGATTTTAAAATCTATATGATGTTTAATAGGGAGCCAGTGCAGTTTTGACAGAACCGGGCTAATATGGTCATACTTCCTGGTTCTAGTAAGGACTCTAGCAGCTGCGTTTTGGACCAGCTGTAGTTTGTTTATCAAGCGAGCAGGGCAACCACCCAGTAGAGCGTTACAGTAATCTAGTCTCGAGGTCATAAACGCATGAACTAGCTGTTCCGCATTTGTCATTGAGGGCATATGTTGCAGTTTAGCTATATTTTTAAGATGGAAGAATGCGGTTTTACATATGCTAGAAATGTGGCTTTCAAATGAAAGATTGGTATCAAAGAGCACACCCAGGTTCCTAACCGACGAAGATGACTTAACAGAGCAGCCATCAAGTGTTAGACACTATTCTAGGTTATTATGTGCAGAAGTTTTTGGTCCAATAATTAGAATCTCTGTTTTTTCTGAGTTTAGTAGTAGGAAATTACTAGTCATTCAATTTTTTTATATCAGCTACGCATTCTGTTAATTTTGAGAATTGGTATGTTTCGTTAGGGTACGAGGAATTCTGAGTATCAGCGTAACAGTGAAAACTAATGCCATGCTTCCTTATGACATCACCCAAGGGTAGCATGTACAGAGTGAAAAGCAACGGTCCTAGTACTGACCCTTGTGGTACTCCATATTGAAATTGTGATCGAAATGACATCTCTTCGTTTACTTCTACAAACTGATAACGGTCAGATAAGTATGATTTGAACCATGCCGATGCAATTCCACTAATGCCAACATAATTTTCTAGTCTATTCAAAAAAATGTTGTGGTCGATAGTGTCATTGGAGATTGGAGATTTTGACTTTTGACTCATAACGTGCAAAGAAACAATTAAGTTAAATAATTGAATGATTACTCAATTACCAAAATAATCGTTAGTGACAGCCCTAGGGTGCTTGTATCATTGTATTATAATAATGATGGTGCTTTGTTCTTAAAATGAAGACTCAGAGAGGAAATAAGTTGTTTTATGTTTATGTTTGCTATCCTAGCCCAGAGCTCAGTGGTAAACACCCAAACAGTCATGGTGTAAGCGTTAGCACAACACAGAAACATTTTGATAAAGCACTGCAGTTGTACATCAACGTATTGCCTATTCTTTATCATGAACTCCAAGTAATAACAACGACAAACATTTAATACATTTCTAGACAATTGCGAGTGAACATCTATTGCTGTTAGCTGGTTAATCAGAGATATACAAGCTGCGCGGAGCGTACACAACTAAATATGTGTTGTGCCTGCTACAGAACCTGCTACTTGCAGGTTGTGATTCGGAGGAGGAAGAAACTGGTCCAAATAAACTGGGTTCTGATCCATCCTTCAATAACAACCGCCTTGCGAATCCCTCGTTGAACGCATTTAGGTTGAAAGTAAGAAGCAGCCGTCAGTAAAATGACAGGAATACAGCACAAGGTTCAGGCTATACTGCTGTGGCATCATTGTAAAGATGAACTTTCAAGTTCAAGTTTTCCCTGGTGTCTGCGCGTGGAATAAGTGGGTGGGGAATATGCTAATGTTTCGTCTTGACGTCACAACGAAATTACTTGGGATTCGTTTTACAAAATTTAATTGACTCTTACTTTTGAGAGACAATAACTTTATATACAGTGTATTTTCATATTTAAAACTTAGCAGGATGTTTTCATTCACTTAAAGCTGTTACACACTACATGAAAGGAAATTTTCAAAAATCCATAATAGGGGCACTTTAAGTGCACTAAAAGAGAGACACTTTCATTATTATGTTTCTTAACACACTTAAGTAGACTTTTAAAAAGTGCAGAGACAATAGAATTTAAAGATACTTAAATCCTACTTAAGTGGATCAAAAACACTCTAAATATTAGCTACTTTCATTTGATATAAATTTATTCTACAGTATAATAGCTACATTAATTTAATTAAAATAATTATTATAATTAATCATTTGAAAAATAATTGTGTACGAAAACTATACAGCAAAACTGCATTCAATCTGCTCTTAAGTATATTTTTCAAATTATATTATTTCTGTACTATTTAAAATATGCTAAAGTGCGCTTCTTTTTCCCCAGGAATGTAAGGATCAAATACTAGAGTTTGTGGCAATAAATAATGAATATGAGAAGAATGAATGTGATTGTGTGAAAGTGCTGGATTGAGGAGAGTTACTGAAGATCAGTCGAGCCAACAAGAGCCGCACAGATCTGATAGTGCAGGTTATTGGCTGAAGTGTGATTTGTGTTTTCTGTAGAGTTTCCAGTCTCTCTCAGCACCTCCTGAATCTACAGACGAACCCGACGATCCCTTCAGTTCTCTCTCCTCTTTTGATGGCATGAGAGAATCTGTCCGTCAGCTGAGAGACAAACTGGAGGATTTCTGCAAACAGGAGATGGAGAAGATCAAGAAGATCTCTGACGGAGGTAAAGTCCTGCTCCTCGTTTATACAGACGTGTAGAAAGATCTGAGATGTGAATGTACAACAGTTTCTGAAATGTTCCTGTGATAAAATGTCCATTTGCACAAAAAATTTTCTTAAATGCGTCCCACTTTATAAATCAGTTCATCTTAAATTCAAGTTCAATGTGAACAAACTCATCAAATCCACCTGCAGAACGGTCACAAAAATCCCTTGATGGTTTAGAAGTACAACATTCATCATCAAGAGCAAGAGTTTATTTGTATATACATGACGCCGGATGAAATCCATGCAATTTAAGACCAAATCCGATACGTGTTTTCAGGGCCCGTTCTAGACATTTGGAGGCCCTAGGAAAATTTATGTTAAAATACTGATAAAAAGCACTGAAAACAAATATTACCCCTTACCTTTTTATTTAACATCTGTTATTAAAATTTGTATATTTTATTTTTATATGTCCATATTCATACTTTAATCCTTGGACAGGATTTTCCCCTCCTATTGATTTATTGCAGTGGCATAAATACCTAAAATATGTATTATACACTCTTAAAAATAAAGGTTCCAAAAGGGAATTTTCACAGTGATGCCATAAAAGAACCTTTTTTGGTTCTCCGTAGAACCTTTCAGTGAACAGTTCTTAGTTCTTAATGGAACCCATTGTTTTTCTTAGTGTGAAGAACATTCTAAAACAATCTAAAAAAAATATGCACAGTAAAGAACCTGTTATGGAAAGGTTCCATGGATTTTAAAGGTTCATCATGTAACCACAGATTCCAATAAAGACAATTTATTTTTAAGAGTGTTTAAGAAAGTGAAAGAGACAAACTATACTGAGCAGAAATACTTAATTTCTTCATAAAATTGTATGCTTATATCCATTAAATATAACAACAACATTTATGTTTTGAAAACTGAAATGAAGTGTTATGTTAGAGCAGTAATGTAAACAGCAGAATTTGAAAGATACAGACTGAGGTACTTTTTTGAAACATTAAACAAATATTCCAGTGCTGAAATATTCCAGCTATTGACTTTGAATTCGAGCTTTGCTTTTACTTCATTATCTTGGTAGTCAGCTTCCTAAGCGATGTCATTCATTGTAGGCTATGCATAAATTCAAAGTGTCTAAAGGGGGTCGCACACCGGACGAGAAGCTCAGCATCGCGTCGGGCAACACACAAGTATCGCACACCGGAAGCGCACATTCTATACTCGCGAGCTCATTTTCGAATCGACTCCTGATGGAAGAGTTGCACGATGACTGTTTTAACTTTATGGCGCTGCCGGTGTCACTCACAGAAAACAATGCGTTCCAATTTTAAAGATGTGGCGCTGAGCTGAGATCGTCCGGTGTGCGACACTCTTGCAAGGCGCTCGCTCGCGCTCTTTAAAACTCATAAACCGGCGAATGATCCATCCAGAAATGATGGCGATCAACAGAACACGTTTATTTTAGAAGTACAATTGTACAAAAGTAACCAAAGTGGCTCGGGTAAAATTAATCACTGTAGTCCGTCTGGTCAGGACGCAATGAAGATGCCCATAGGTTTCTTTCAGGATTTATTATGTAGGTGTATATAGGTGTGGTTCTATAAACAAATAGAAACAAATTTGGATATCAGCATCTAACACCGACAAAGCATAACAACACAACAATCAATGACAATTATAAAGAATATTACAGTTAGAAACATTATCACAAATGTAGAAGGTACATTCTTCACTTTTGCCAATCCACTCCATTATTTAACTTTGGTCAGACCGGGACTCGAACCCACGGCCGTTTGTCAATGACGTCACATTAACAGCGCGTGTGGCGAACAGGGTGACTAAGCGCTTTCATAGCCTACTAGCTAACAATAAATTAATATGCATAATGGAAGGCAATTACGCCCACACTTGATATAAACAACAATGAAAAAATGAGCAAACAGTTACAAGCATGTGGTAACAACATAGCCGAGATATATTCCGGTCGATCGGCTAGAATTGTCATTAATTAGGCTTAAGACATTGAACAAACTGAATTATTGTGAAAATTCAGGCAACAAACCAATCCGGCAACAAGTGTATCAATAAACATAGACACTTGCTTTAGATGTACGCACACACTACTAACACCGCTGAGATGAGGCAAAACTCCCGTGCACAGATTTATAATACCAACTGACGCGTCCGGTACTTTTCTGAACACTCTTGCACTCTCCGTGAAATTCCACAAGGGGGCGCTAACAGTCCGGAGTCATTAAATGTGTTTGGCTCTAAATGAAACCCTTAATAATATAATTCTATTACCTAAAGTGAGTTTAATAAAGAGCCCTTTGTAACAACAATCGATCCAAAAGAGATTATGATAACGCACACACCTACGTTACGAACTGCACTTCTTCGTGTGCCTGTTTTCGCTTTACACCCGCTCCACGAGCGATTTTCGTTTCGGCGCCATCATAATCAAGGTGGGACACACTTCGATAAGGTGATAATAGATTTCATTACATGTGAGAATCACCGTCAATTCATCTACATCCAATAGAAAAAGAGTCTAGTATTTTGCTCCCTATGTTTGGGTAACGGAGGCCCTCTAGATCACTGCCTGCTCTGCCTATAGGAAGCGCCCACCCTGCGTGTGTTTTATAAATGAAGCCCCTGGAGATTCATCTGCTCTCAGAAATGATCCTCCATCATCTAATATCATAGAGCATCATATTAGAAATGACTAGAAATGAATGTATTTTATCTTGTCATTTCTCTTCACTCTGTTCATGTCTGTTTATTTCCACAGTCACTTTCACCAACATGAATCCCAAGACCAGGAACGACTTCCTACAGTGTAAGTCACTGAGAAAACAAGCAGAAAAACTCACTGAATGTGTTCATGTTCCTCCTGTAGAAGCTGAAAGAAATCATGATAAGAGTTTAATAATTGATCATGTAAATGATGATTTGTACAGGATATCTGGTCAGCTGTACTGAGACACTGATGATACATTGAACATTGAACATGAAGAGTTCAGATGCATTAAAAGATCAGACAGATTCATAATTCCTGATTCTGATGTGTTTTCTGTCCATCAGATTCCCATCAGCTCAATCTGGATCTGAACACTGTGAATGAATACCTTCGTCTGTCTGAGAGGAACAGAGTGATTACATTCACTGACACAGATCAGCCGTATCCTGAACATCCAGACAGATTTGATCAGTGGTTTCAGGTGTTGTGTAGAGAGAGTGTGTGTGGACGCTGTTACTGGGAGATTGAGTGGAGTGGAGATGATGGTGTGTATATATCAGTGTCATATAAGAGCATCAGCAGGAAGGGATGGGGTTATGAGAGTTGTTTTGGATATAATGATCAATCCTGGAGTTTGGACTGCTCTTCCTCCAGTTACTCATTCATACACAACAGCATATACACTGATCTCCCTGCAGTGTCCATCAGCAGTCGTATAGGAGTGTTTGTGGATCACAGTGCAGGAACTCTGTCCTTCTACAGCGTCTCTGACACAATGAGCCTCATCCACACAGTCCAGACCACATTCACTCAGCCGCTCTATCCGGGGTTTTATGTTTGTTCAGGATCATCAGTGAAACTGTGTTGATGTTTCAGAATAGATTGTTGAAAGATTTTACCCATAATACTTTGAGCTTCATGATAAATCAGTAATAGTGCGATGATTTCTCTTCGTTACATTAATACAGATGAACTTGAAATAACAGAATAAATGTGTATTAAATCCTCATATAGACAGTGTGTGTGTCTGTCTGCTTTTCTCAAACTATTTGTGTTGATTGTAATCACATTCATTTAGTTGTAGTGACACATAAATTACACTTTACAATAATGTTCATTAGTTAACATGGATAATAATAAAATGCACTTCTATGGCATTTATTAATATTTGTTAATTAATCTTGTTAACATCAGTTAATGCTCTGTGAACTAACATGAACAAACAATGAACAACTTTATTTTCATGAACTAACGTTAGATTTGTAAATACAGTAACAAATGGTTAGTTCATGTTAGTTAATACACTAATTAATGTTTAAATAATGAACCTTATAAATAAATAAATACTATCAAAAAGTAGTTTTCAGTTGAAATGATCATCACAGGGTTCATTACTAAATGATAAGAATGAGGATAATGTGGTTTTGAATAATGAAATGACAGAAACAATGGTGAACTTTGTAAGAAGTGAAGATGTGACAGTAGTGGAGAAAATAGTGTTGAGAAAATCAGATCAAAATGTGAGGAAAATTGTGCAGCAGAAGATGAGGGATGAAGACGCTCTTTCTGAGATTTCACATACTGAGTCACAAGTGATGGAAAACATGAACTCTTTAGAAGAAAAAGATGACTTTCTTGACTCAACATTTGATAAAGTTGTTGATGTACAATAGTTCTTTCCAGACATGGAGAAATTTAAAGTATCAGTGTTATTGTCAGAAAAAAAAGCAGTGAGCTCTGATGATCTGGATAAAAGGAAAAGATTCCAGCTGAAAAAGATTAAGGTAAAGTGCAGCTTCAAGAAAATAGTTATTCTGTGCTTTTCTTTTCTGTCTTCTTCTTGCTTCTCTATGTGGGAGTGCGAAGAAAAGGTTAAACCTGTGAAATGAGGGCATTTTTGTGTAAAATTTTACAGAAATCATTAAGAAAATTGGAACGTGTGTGAAAACAGGTGATCAGGGTCTTTGTTTTGAGAAATGAATGAATGGTTTGGGGAAATTATGCCAACTGAATCAGTGTATTGGCAATCGAGAACAACTGTAATAGGCGCCCATAAAACAGGACACAGTTATAAACATCAGTATTTATAACATAAATAAACATAAAAATATTAATTTTATTTTTAAACATAAAAATAGTAATATTCCCAAAATTTTAAACAAGTAACATAAAAAAAGCTTATAAATGCTGCTGCAAGGGTGTTTCTGAGGTAATAATGGTAACATGGACATTTCTCTTTGTGTTTTAAAGGGTTAGTTCACCCAAAAATGAAAATTCAGTCATTAATTCCTCACCCTCATGTCGTTCTTCACCCGAAAGACTTTCATTCATCTTCGAAACACAAATTAAGATATTTTTGATGAAATCTGATGGCTCAGTGAGTCTCTATTGACAGCAAGACAATTTACACTTTCAGACACCCAGAAAGAAGCTAAAACCATATTTAAAACAGTTCATGTGAGGTTTAAACTTAATATTATAAAGCGACAAGGATACTTTTTGTGCAACAAAAAAGACAAACTAACGACTTTTCAACAATATCTATTTATGGCCGATTTCAAAACACTGCTTCATGAAGCTTAATGAATCTTTTGTTTCGAATCAGTGGTTCAGAGCACCAAAGTCACATGATTTCAGTAAACGAGCCTTAGTTACGTCATAAAAGATTCGCAAATTCAATACTTCTGTAACGAGGAGGCAGCGGGTTGAGATCCAAATGCAGTTTATTAAGTAGACGTGGTCAAACAGGCAATGGTAAAAGATCAGCAAACAGGTACATAGGGGATAAACAGGATCGTGGTCAAAACACAGGCGGAAATGTCGGGACAGGCAGCAAGAATCAGGAAAAAACAGGCAGAATCAAATCAGCAAATCAAACAAGGGAAAATAACGCTCGGAATTGACAGTGTGAACAATCGATACTTTGCAGTGAAAGGAAGTGTGAGCAGTGGTGTGGGTGATGGATTACAGCTGGTGATAGTAATTGGTGATTGTGTGATGAGGTGCAGCTGGTGCGGTAATCAGTGACTGGATGAGGGGCTTATGGGAAATGTAGTCCGTGTGAATGAATGCGAGTGTGAGTGTGTGAAAGACCAAGGTAAAGTGCCCTCTAGTGGTTTTCTCGGGCACTTCAGCTGAAAATTGTGACAACTTCACGCGACTTTGGCAGTTTGATATGCGAACCCAGTCACTGATCACCGCGACCAGCTGCAACACATCACCCTGTCACTGATTACCCCAGCCAGCTGTAGCACATTACCGGTCATTATTTTAAGGACATTGCACACATACTTCACTGTGAGGTTAGTCCCTGTGCATTAGTCCCTGTTTTGTTTTCCCGTTGCCATTCTGCCTGTTTCTCCGTGTTCTGATTGTTTCGCTACTTGCCTTTGGATTATTGCTTGTTTTCTGGATTGTGAATGATATCTGCCTGACCTGAATTTCTGCCTGCCCATTGACCGCGATTCTGCCATTCCTCCTACATACCTGTTTTGCTGTTGTTTTACCATTGCCTGTTTGACCATGCCTGTGACAAATAAAGCCTGCATGGATCTCATCCATTGACTCGCCACTCATTACACAAATATTGGGTAAATTGGCAGTTTTTTATCATTATTTACCCATTTTAAACATATATTGAACATATTGAACCTTTTGAACTTACATCGTAAGCTCACTGTGTGTTCTTTTAAAATGTATAATTTCCATAACACATACTGTTTTTGCTGAGTATGCTGAAATGTACTTCTTTTTCCCATCAGGTATATTATCATATTTACTAAATTATTTGCATTAAAATGTAAAATATCATTTTCTCTAGGTATCTTCTCTCTCTGGGTGCCAGTGTGGAAGCAGAGAATGAAAATGGGGAGAAACCAGCAGACCTCATCGACCCAGACTGTAAACATCTGCTCAAACTCTTCGAGACGGGTTGCGTTTGAGGGCTGGCCGACAGAAGAACTGAGGAAAAAATGCTTGACTTTATGATGACTGTCCTGAACCTCTAATTTTATGTGGTTGAATGTTCTCATGGATATTCTTTATTTTTTTGGTAGATGTGACTTTATTATAAGTCACATCTCTATATCTTATATTGTGAAATATGATATTCAAGGAGAAAAAAATGAGTGATGGGGCTTTTATCCATTGGTAATAGATTGGATTATGAAAAGTGGGTATTACATACCAGATTTTCAGAAGGTTTGAGTGGAGAGGATGAAAAAGAGAGATTTCTAATGTCTGACAAAAAGTTGAGGTGGAGCAGGTTATTATATTTTGATGAAAGATTACTAAGACAAATATTTTTCTCTGGAATAACATACATAATAACGCCAATAATGTATATGTAAAATTGCATGTGTATGTCGACTTCACACGAGCGCCATACATTTGCACAAACCAGCATCTTCTGATGTTTACAGACAGAACTTCTCTGTACACCATCTGCAGTCATGTTCATTTTCATTGCTGTGTTAAACATTTATTGTACCAGGGTCCCTTTAACATGCTCATGACTGTAAATAGTTTCACAAAAGTGATCTTTTATGTGACAAGGGATTCAATCCTGTTGATGCAAAGAGTACTGCACTCCCCAGATAGGCCGCTGTGCTGTCTGTCTGCTGGGCAGCAGGAGCGCACACTGAAAACCTGCAGAATCACTGAGGGTTTGTGCATTATTGTTAAATGTGAGGGCACTACTGACATTTTGAATGTCTCTTGTCAAAGTCTCATCTTATTTTTTTTTACAATGTTTTCATAAATAAAGCTGCTTTTTTATACAAGTATTGAGTTGTTTTTTCATCAGACTCTTCTAATATTATATTTAAATTCATTTTAAATAGAGTAGCCCTACATAACGTGTAAAAGAAATGGATGGATTGCTTTTATTTATTTTATTATTATTGTTATTATTATTATTATTATTATTATTATTATAGAGTCACCATGAATTAAATTTGTAGTGATCAGCAGGTGAACATGAGGGCAGACTTCCTTGATCACATCTATAGTCCCCTTTCATGACATAATGAAAAGCACAGGACTCCAAAACTCACACCTCCAAGAGAAGTTCCACAAACAAGGAACTAGATGGGCTTGGAGATGAGCTTGAAAAGACAATCACCTTCATCATTTGTGTAAGGGAAGAATGATGACATTAGCATGTCATTGAGCAAACAAATACTATCATCATTTTCCCCATTGTTCATGTCAGTCCCTCAGTACTAAGACCTGAGGTGTGAACTGACTCCACTCACCAGACAGGTTTTGCCATGTGTCTTGAAGCCACAAAATATTTATTTTCTATATAAAAATGGACAAAATGGAGCAAATCTTCAACATTTCTATTGTCAGAACTGTATATATGCGTGCTGTTTGAGTAGATGCGAAATATATGTATACATGAACGCATAGGTAAAAATTCAACATAAAACAATGATGTTTGGTCTTTATGTTTTCTGCACGATGGTTAATCTGAAATTGGTTTGGAAAGTGAATTATGCAAAGGAAAACCCCTTAAAGACATTGTTCTAAACATGAACTTTAAACTATGCAAATGAACCTCATGCAAGAGTGGGGCCATCCAGTCACCACCTCTGACAGCATTAGCCAATCAAAACACTGGTTCTGCAAGGTGTCAATTTACATTTCCCTCCTTCTCTGGACAGATTAAAAGGCTTGTCTTTGTGACAGAGAATTGTTCCAGTTTCTGGGTTGCCGCAGTTTTCCCGTTCTGGTTCCAGGCTCCAGTTCCTGTTCCAGTCCCGATTCAAGGTTCCGGTCCCAAGATGGGCTAAGCTAAGTCCAACTCTACAGAGTTGTGAAGTTGCTCTCTGAAGCTCCAAAGATAAACAATACAGTTTACAATTATATCAATTATAATACAATAAAAAACAATAATAATCAATTCAGCCTTCTCTGCACCTTTGGCCAAATGTCATTACAGTACACAGTACTGTAGCAGTTTCTCGGTCTTCTGACAAAAGACTTTCTCTACCTCCCTCTCAGCTCTGTAAAAATACAGTACATGTAAAAAGAACTGGCTACAAATACTACAGTTTACTGTACACAGAATAGTGAAATTTTCCTCATATAAACTACTGTTACTGTTTTCTGTGATTACATTGTATGTGTAAACAGTATAAAAGTTCTGAGCCGGGGTTGATTCAGGAACAGCGCACAGCAAATGACCTCACCCTCCGGGCGACTTATGGCCCCTGACCCTCTGGCTAAACCTTGCAGAGATGTGAGGTGTTGACACTTTCTCGACACTGCCATCTCTCAAGGTGGCCTCTCCTGTGACACTGTCGAGGACTTTGCCCAGCAGTCCAGAAGCAGACAGAGGCAAGCAAGCTAACATCCTGCCCCAGCTGAGATGCACAAGTAGACCGGTTTGCCATTCCAGCGTCCTCCCATTGCCAGCTGTTCTGTTTCCTGGCTAAGGGGACCCTTGGCACAGATGCACTGGCACATAGTTGGCCCTGGAGCCTTCATGAGTATGCGTTTGCCCCAATGAGCCTGCTTGCACAGACACTGTGCAAGGTCAGGGAGGACGAGGAGAAGGTATTAATGGTTTTTGGACCTGATGCTCCTTGCAACAACCCTTTCCTGGCAGATTCCCCTGAGGAAGGACCTTCTTTCTCTGGGACGTAACACCATATGGCACCCGTGTCCAGTCCTCTGGAGCCTCCATGAAATGGGGCTTCTGAACAAGACACAGAGTGGAGTGGCGATCTTCCTGCTGGAGATGCCAGATTAGATCAGTGCTTTCTTTCCTGCAAGTGAGGTTGGACTGGAGACTATGCCCCTCCCCCTTCAAAGAATATATTGCCGCCATTGTGGCATATTATGTTGCAGTGGACGGTACATCATTGGGAAAACACTTCCATAATTACCAGGTTCCTGAGAGGAACCAAGTCCTTCCAGGTTGCACCTTATCCCCTCCTGGGACCTCTCTGTGGTCCTCTTGGGATTGCAGAGGGCCCTTTTGAGCCACTGGAGTCATTCGAGCATAAGTTCATGTCTATTAAAACAGCACTCCTGACCACGCTCACTTCCATAAAGAGTTTGAGGGACCTGCAAGCATTTTCAGTCAGTGAAACGTGTCTAGAATTTAGGCCAATTACTCACATGTAGTCCTGAGGCCCCAGCCTGGATTAGTGCCCAAAGTTCCCACTACTCCTTTTTGGGACCAAGTGGTGAACTTGCAAGCACTCCCCCTAGAGGAGCTAGACCCAGCCCTCACGTAACTGTGTCTCATTCACGCTTGCACATCTACATCGTCAGCACGCAGAGCTTCCGCAGCTCTTGTCTGCTTCAGAGGTCAGCAGAAGGGAAAGGCTGTCTCTGAGCAGGATTCTTCCCATGTGGTGAGAACAAACAGGTAAAAGTCGGGAAGCCTGGCTCAGTGTCTCACTTCTAGCACCATTCCCCTCAAAGGGGGATGCAAGCACCTCTTATCCCTGGATTGAGTTCCTCCAAGCATCCTTCGGCAGTCAGACACAGCAGAGGCATTTGATGCCAGGCCCAGTACTCAAATGGATGCCTGGTTGGTCAGCCCTTGTATTGGGCTAGATACTCTGTTTGTTGTGATTCCATTTTGGGACTCCCATATGTGTATTTTTCCAAGCCAGTTTCCCGGATGGTAAACCCATGTCTTTCCCTAGGCAGATTTTGCCCTGCACCCTCTCTGCATCTGTAGTAGGTCCATCCCTTTTCAGATAGGACTGTTATTAAAAGTAAAGCTGCATCTGATTATGCGATGTTAGCTACTTGAAAAAATAGTATTTTTCTCAGAGACTGTCGTGGATCAGCTAGGTTCTCTCATCAGCCAATCACAGCGCACTCCATGTTCTGAGTTCTAATTACACACGTCACGGTCATCACTAAAATCAGCACAAGCACTACTTAAGCACACACCTCACCTCACTCCAGTGTCCGGTCTCGTTTATGCATGGAATACTCCTACTTTTCTCCAACGATATCTCCAAGCGATCTACTCCTATGAGTTCTCCTTGTCTTTGTGCTTCAGTGTCTTCGTGTCAGTACTCACCTCCTGTCGTGTGTCTATATAACGTGTTGAGCTATATTACAATAATTAGTTTTCTGGCTACAAATGTATCAAAACAGATGTTTCCTTGTCTGTGTTCCCACATGTAATATATCAAAGCATCTTTGGTGTTTCCATGGTTTCTACAACATAAAACTGGAAACCGAGGGTAACGCGGATATGACGCCATTTACAGGGGACTCCCTCACACGTCCCGGATCCTTGTTTAAAACTGCGATTTTCTCACGATTTACAAATAGTTAGAAACATTTGGTATATTGTAAGTACTCAACTGAACAAAATATATAACACTGGCCTAGTTGTTTTTGGAAATTTTATTGAAAAGCAGTTACATATTGCAGCTTTAAAGAGCTGTAGCAGAAGAGCCTCTTCTCAATATTATTAAAATTCTTTCTATCTATAGGTCATGTCCCATGACCCTTTGCTAGCCGGTATTAAGCTTCTCATTGAGAAACCACAACTAGTGTCATGATCATCAGCTGAAGTGCCCATGACCACCACAGGAGGGCACTTCATCCTGGACTTTCACCCACTCTCAACCTCACTCACTTATTCACATGAATTACATTTCCCATAAGCCCCATACCCAGTCACTGATTACCGCACCAGCTGCACCTCATCACCCACACCACATATAAGCACCATTCTCACACTACACTAACCGCGAAGTCTTGATTAGGTTCCCTGTCAGTTCTGAGCGTTATTTCCTGTGTCTTGTTTTCCTGGTTCTGTTTCCTGCCTGTCTTTCCCGTTTTTTTGATTGTTTACTGCCTACCCTGATTGACTCAGTGCTTTGGATTACTGGACTGTTGTTTGCTTGCCGCCTATACCGACCCTTTGCCTGTTTATTGACCACTGTTTGACCCTGCCTGTTATGATCATTCTGTTTTCTAATAAAGCCTGCAATTGGATCTCATGCCGCTGACTCGACCATCATTACAACCAGATCCAAATGAATTGGCATTACAGACCCATTTCAAATCTTCTATTTATGTCTACAGTAATAGAAGAGGTTGTGTCTGCACAGATGTGCTCCTTCTTGCAAAAAAATTATATGTATGAAAACAAAATCAGCCAAAGCCAAAAACTTGAACACATCTAGAAGGATGTACTGTTACGTCATCTTCTACAGTTAAAGATATGGATGACAGCAAATTGTCTTCACATTTCATGTTACAAAAACAGCCTTCTTCCACCTCAGAAACATCGCTAAGTTTCGGAACATGCTATCTGTTTCTGATGCAGAAAAGCCAGTTCATGCATTCATGATCTCTGACTGGATTATTGTAATGAATTATTAGGTGGTTGTCCTACATCCTCAATAAACAAGCTACAGTTAGTCCAAAATTCAGCTGGTAGAGTTCTTAAGGGATAGTGCACACAAAAATGAAAATTCTGTCATCATTCACTCACCCTCAAGTTGTTCCAAACCTGTATAAATTTCTTTGTTCTGTTGAATACAAAGGAAGATATTTGGAAGAATATTTCTAACCAACCATAGTATTTTTTTCCTACTATGGTAGTCAATGGGGGGCGAGATCTGCTTGGTTACAAACAGTCTTTCTTGAGCTCAGACACACTCTGCCAGTTTAAGTCTAGATTAAATAAGCATCTCTTTAGCCAAGCATTCACGTAATGCATCTCATAACGTGAACGTTAACGTCTCATAATGTTATGACCTGCAGTTATTCTAATTATTTTCCATTTGCTTTTCTGTTTCTACCTTCGGATCACATCCCGAGTACACCAGCTCCAATTTGGATCTTACATCTCTTAGGAAGATTTCAGAAGACCCAACACCAATGAAGAAAGGATGCCAACCCCTGCGAGGACTTCAGATGACACCAACTCTGAATCAACATACAAAACTGCCAAATTTTCTATTGTAATCATCATGATCACAACATGTATAATAATTGCTTTAACTCTTTCCCCGCAATTGACAAAATGTTCTGGCTGTTTTCACTTTTATATGGTAGGGGGCATCTTCTGAAAGAGCACAGAATTTCCAGATGAAAAAAGACAAGCAAACAAGTAATAAAAGCAATGCTTATGCACTTTGTACTCTTTGGGGTGGGGCGTGATTTTCTCAGCTTTTTTTTTTTTATTAAGCTTAGGCACATTGTGTTGATCTAAAAAGAATGCATGAAGTTAGAATAAAATTTTTTTGTTGTTTTAAAGTAGTGGATCTGTTCCCTTTTTTGATATTCATGTAACCCAGTAGAATAATATTCTACAGGCAATGAGTTTTCTGCTTTATATTTATATATAAATAAATATTATATGCCTTTAAGAACGCGAGCATATAGCAAGTTAGATTGTTCTACACAGGTGAAAGAAACGTGGTTTTAACCTACAAGTTAGGTCTTGCATTATTTTATTGGTTCAAGAGAGTTAAGTCCCGCCCGCTCTTATGTGTTATGTATTTTGAGTGGCTGTTGGCGGGAGTGTTTTGGGTTTGTTTTTTCGGGAACAAGGGGAGAGATGCGAGGAGAAGGAGACGCGCGCAAGGGAGTCGGAGAGGGGTGAATGAGTTTACCAGTTTACAAGTGTAAAAATCTTACACTTTAATATTGAGTACGTGTGAAACACGAGTCCATTTTTTTGTGTTTATTGTGAGTTCGCCGTGAGTGATTAGAGGACATTCCGGTGTAGTAAGCGTACGGACTGCTTACGTTTTACTTTATTCATTGCAAACAGACTATTAGATTAGCGGGACAGTTGAACCAACACCGTTTGGAAATTGTAAGCCTTGTAGTGTCGGGGCGACGGAGAAGACGGTGAGGACCTGATAGCTCCCAAATACCCGTGCTATTTGGGTGTTTCTCTGTCTGTGTGGGAGGAGCGTTGCATCGGCTGTCGGGAGCGCGAGACCGAGGAGCTGC
The DNA here is from genome assembly GCA_038088235.1 of Zacco platypus. NCBI lineage: Eukaryota > Metazoa > Chordata > Actinopteri > Cypriniformes > Xenocyprididae > Zacco > Zacco platypus. Next base: position 33,462,940 of record CM076083.1, on the reverse strand, counting down.
GGGAGGCCTTATACAGGATTCCTATATCACTGTGTGTTTCGCGCCTGAAGGTTGAGGTAACTTTGTTGTGTATTTATTTGTGCTCAGGAGAGTGAAGCGGCCATTTTTCAGTTTCCCGGCCACCACGAACCCGAGCTACGATACAGGCCTGCAACGGTGTGCGTGTGTGTATGTATGTATGTGGGCCCACAGTGTTTAATTGCCATTCACGCTGATAGTCAGCGCGTTTAACGACTCTATATGCTGAGTGATGGTTTGAAACAGGGTGTGACATTGAATTTCCCACTTAGTTAAAAGGTTCAATTGATAGGTTTGGATACAGTTGATACAGAGACCCTTTTGTTTTTGAAAAAAAGGGTTAACGGAAGTATTGTGTTGTTGGTGTTAATTTGGTCAGATTTAAAACGTGATTGTGTGAAAATATCACATCATCCAAACCCTTTCACTTTCTATTTCTGTTATAATTAAATCCTTTATATTTTGTTACTTCTCTAAGAGCTCGTTATTGACTATTTATTATATTTTGCATATAATACATTATACATATTGCATTTTAGTATAGTTCCTATATATACAATAGCTTTCTTAAAGAGGAGTACTTTATTGTGACATCAGAGGGGCCTAACTTCAACATCTGTAGGCATATAGTGTATGAATCTGGAGCGCTACCCTACTTAATTAACATAAAGACAGGTAGGGGGCGCTACATAAAGTGGGGGCTCGTCCGGGATCTCCCTCTGGCAAGTCACAACTAGTTCCTAAAAAAAAAAAAAAAAAAAAGAGAAGAAAGTTAAGCTCAATCCTACCCTGTTTTTGCATTATAAGAGACTGAGAACTACATACAGCGTTATCATGGATCTAACAAAAGACCCAGTCCTCCAAACCGAGTTGGCCAACTGGTGCAAAGATGCTGGCATTGATGAGACTCATGCTTTAATGCTTTTAAATGTACCTGTTCATACAGAAGTGGCTGAAATTGAAGAGGCAATGGAAACAGTAAAAGCGCTAGGAAGAGTTCGTGTAAGAGACACAAGAGAAGGACCTACCTCACGTTCTCAGCTGGTGTTGTGTGAGTGCAAACAAGCCATTGATCCTAAGCGCATACCTGCTGAAGTGTCTCGGGGAGAAAAGAGCGAGCCATGGTCAGTCATAGTAACTCAGACACAGGAATCTGCATTCAACACTGCTACTGGCGGATTTACTGAAAAGCTTGCAAAGTTCCTCAGGGAAGAAGGAAAGTCTCTCAGTGATATACATGCTTTGATTCCTCCTCCCAGTGTCCAAGACGGTTCACCTGAGTCAATTATACGAGCCATGGGTGAGGTTTTTGCAAAAACAGTTAAGTTCCCAAGTGACAGCAACGCCTATCGTCGCCTGCGCACTTTTTCTGCAGTAACTCCAACCCCTGTGGGAGAGGAGAATATGGAAACTTGGATGGACCAAGCCAGGCTGATGATAGCTGAGTGTGACTGCTCTGAAAAAGAAAAACGACGCAGAATAGTGGAAAGCCTCAAGGGACCGGCGTTGGACATCATAAGAGCTGTTCGATTTTCAGATCCTGAAGCGAGTGCTTTGCAGTATTTGGAAGCGTTGGAGAGCACGTTTGGATTATCTGAGTCTGGTGAGGATTTATACTTCAAGTTTCGTCTGATGCGCCAGAGCACAGGGGAGGCTCTGTCTGAATTCCTGAGAAGGATGGAGAAGACACTCAGCAAAGTAGTAGAAAGAGATGGACTGTCCCCCAGACTGGTGGACAAAGTACGAGTGGAACAGCTAATTAGAGGGGCTGTGAATTCCGACATGATGTTGCTCCAGTTGAGACTGAGAGAAAGGAAAAATAACCCACCTTCTTTTCTGAGTCTATTAAAGGAAATACGTGAGGCAGAAGAGAGTGAAGCTGCTCGCCACAGAATGTCTGCTAAAGCCAAAGCTATTCAATTCCATGCCGATGACAGACTCAGCACATCTGTCATCCAGGAACTTAAGGCCGAGATTGAAGAATTGAGAAGCCAAATAAGTGGAGGTGAGCCCAGAACCTTGTCTACTTCGTCCTTAGTGGTTAAAACGAAAGAAAAAACAACCAAAAATGAAAAAAATGATTCAGAAGTCCAAGAGTTAAAGGAACTGGTCCAACACTTACAGCAGCAGTTGGCAGTTCTGAGTGTCAGTTCCACTCAATACTCACCTCATGCTCCAGAGCAGCGGCCGAAACCATCCCAGTCCCAGTCTGTATCCACGTCCTTAAGATACAAGTCAGCCAGAACAAGAGACGACCACTTCTGCTACAGGTGTGGAGAAGATGGTCATATTGCAACAAAGTGTCAAGCTCCAGCAAATTCTGATCAAGTGATTCAGAAACTGATTCGTTCATTGCGGCAGGCAAAGAGTGGGAAGAACGAGATGGGTGAAGATAGAACTGCGTCAAACCAGGCCTGTTTTTCCAAAAAGAGCCAAACCGACATCTACAACTCCAGCTGCCTTCCCAAAGGGCTAGTAGGACCAGCGTCCACTGTAGAAGTGAAGCTTAATGGCTGTGGGTGTCAAGCACTATTAGACAGTGGATCACAAGTGACGATTGTGTTTGACAGCTGGTACTCTAAGAACCTGCCTGATGTGCCCATTCACCCGCTGACTGGATTGTCCATATGGGGTCTCAGTACTTCCAGTTACCCATACAAGGGGTATATTGTGGTTGATGTCACCTTCCCTGCCTCGGTCGCTGGTGTGGAGGAGCCATTGTCCATCCTGGCGCTAGTATGTCCTGAGCCCCAGGGTCCCTCCCAAGTCCCAGTCATTATTGGTACGAACGCCAGTTTCTTCAAACGCCTTGCTGCTCTTAGCCATGATGCTGAAGGATCCAGTGTTGCACATGCTTTGAGGATCCAGACTCAACACCCTGCAATCCAGCTGTCAAAACAAGAGACTGAAGACAGACCTGATGGAAAAGTCAGATGGATAGGACCTGGTGATTGCATAGTTCCACCAAGGGGGGAAGTATGTGCTGTATGTAAAGTGGAGACTGACAGGCCTTTGAGAAAAGAGATCTTTGTGGTAGACACCCCTGAAGAGAATAGTCTTCCAGCTGGAACGTTCATAACTCCAGTGGTACTCCCCTATTCAGCCATGGAAGGACGAAATATCCAAGTCCTGATCCATAATGAAACATCCAAAGATATCTCCATTCCTGCTGGAACAGTAATGGCCAACGTGTATCCCACCGACACACTCACCGTAAGTTCGGGAGAACAGAGCTCCCAAGCAGTAGACCCAAGTTTGTTTAATTTTGGTGAGTCATCCATTCCTGAGGCCTGGGAACGGAGATTGCGTCAGAAGTTGTCTACCAGAGGTGATGTCTTTTCTACCAGTGAGTGGGATGTGGGCTTAGCTGAAGGAGTTGAGCATCAAATCAGACTAAAAGACTCCAAACCATTCAGAGAGCGCTCCAGACGCATTGCGCCAGCAGATATCGAGGATGTACGCCGCCACATCAAAGACCTGTTGGTGGCAGGAATCATCAAAGAGTCAAGGAGTCCATATGCATCGCCCATCGTAATAGCACGGAAGAAGAGTGGAGCAATAAGGATGTGCATCGACTACCGAACTCTAAATGCTCGTACCATCCCAGATCAGTACACCACTCCCAGGATCGATGATGCCCTGGACTGCTTGGCTGGTAGTAAATGGTTTTCCGTACTAGACCTCCGTAGTGGATATTACCAAATAGCCATGGCGGAGGAAGATAAAGAGAAGACAGCATTTATCTGTCCCCTTGGATTCTTCCAGTTTGAACGGATGCCTCAAGGAATTACTGGAGCTCCAGCCACATTCCAAAGGCTAATGGAGAAAGCCGTGGGAGACATGCATCTCCTCCAAGTAATAGTCTACCTCGATGACATCATAGTGTTCGGACGCACACTTGAAGAACACGAAGAGAGACTATTAAAAGTCCTAGACCGTCTGCGTGAGTGTGGCTTGAAAGTCTCGATTGACAAGTGTCAGTTTTGCCAGTCACAAGTCCGTTATGTGGGTCACATTGTGTCAGCTGCTGGCGTATCACCAGACCCAGCCAAGATTGCAGCCGTAACACACTGGAAGATGCCCACCGACCTAAAGTCATTGAGGTCGTTCCTGGGATTTTGTGGATTTTACCGGCGCTTCATAAAGGATTACTCAACCATCGTGAGGCCGTTGACCGAGCTCACCAAAGGTTACCCACCAACATCTGGACAAAACCAAAAGACGATAGACGGCAAGAAGTATTACAAAGCTTCTGAGCCATTCGGAGAGCGTTGGGATGACACATGTACAGCAGCTTTCCATAAAATCATCTACTGTCTCACACATGCCCCAGTACTTGCTTTTGCCGATACCAACAAACCCTATGTACTGCATGTCGACGCCAGTATGAGTGGACTGGGTGCTGTTCTGAATCAGGAGCATCCGGGTGGACTTAGGCCTGTGGCTTACGCAAGCCGAAAATTAAGTCCATCTGAGCAACGATACCCCGTTCATCAGCTGGAGTTCTTGGCGCTCAAATGGGCAGTTGTGGACAAGTTCCACGACTATCTGTATGGTGCCCAGTTTGTGGTGAAAACAGACAACAATCCACTTACCTATGTGTTGTCAAGTGCTAAGCTGAGTGCGACAGGTCATCGGTGGTTAGCTGCACTAGCTACCTATAACTTCAGCTTGCAATACAAGCCAGGAAGTCACAACATTGATGCGGATGTGTTGTCTCGTTATCCCTATGAATCCACCGCTTGCGCTGAATGGAAGGAAATAGCCAAGTCAGGAGTAAGAGCCATCTGTCAGTTGGCAGTGACCACTGGACGGGAAGAGTCATCCTCCCGACTGGTGGATCACTTAGGCGTTTTACCTCAGAGTGTACCTGAGGCTTTCTCTTGTCCCACAGCGTTGGGTCTGGGTCAACTGGAACAGCTGACTAATGCAGATTTGAGAAAAGCGCAAGAGGAGGACCCTGTAGTTGGTGCAGTGAAGCGTGAAGTGGAGTCAGGGAAAATACTTACCGTTGCTAAGAGTTCCAATGCGACCATTGCTCTGTTACAGCGACAGGGACCCAAGTTAAAGATCATGAGTCAACTTCTGTACAGAGTAACCAAAAGTTCCTGTGGTAGAGAGAAAACACAACTCGTCTTACCAGAGAGGTACTGGTCCGAAGTACTGCGCTCTTTGCACGATGACTCAGGCCATTTGGGAGTAGAGAAAACTACTGAACTCCTGAAGGATCGCTTCTATTGGCCCAAAATGTCTGCATACATAGAGCAGTATGTTAAGAACTGTGGCCGCTGTGTAATGAGAAAGACACTGCCTAAAAAAGTTGCACCACTGAATCACATGACCAGCAGTGGGCCGTTCGACTTAGTGTGCATCGACTTCCTGTCACTCGAGCCTGATTCGAAAGGTATTGGCAATGTTCTCGTCGTAACTGACCATTTCACCCGCTACGCCCAAGCATTCACCACCAAGGACCAGAAAGCTCTGACTGTGGCCAAGATACTTTGCGACAAATTCTTTGTTCACTATGGCTTACCCTCCCGTATACACTCCGATCAGGGGCGAGATTTTGAGAGTGGGCTCATAAAAGAGCTCCTGAGTATGCTGGGAATCAGAAAATCCAGAACGTCTCCCTACCATCCGCAAGGAGACCCCCAGCCTGAAAGGTTCAACCGAACCCTGCTTTCCATGCTCGGTACTCTGAATCCTGCAGAGAAAAACAGATGGAGCCAACACATTAACAGATTAGTACACGCATATAACTGTACTAAGAACGAGTCAACCGGGTACTCACCATATTATCTTCTGTTCGGAAGAGAGGCTCGTCTGCCTGTGGATGTGTGTTTCGGGACTTCACCTGATGGAAGGGGAGTTGAAAGTCATCGACAGTACGTGGAGAGAATGAAGTCAGACTTACAAAAAGCTTACCAGTTAGCCACTGAAACTGCCCAGAAAAGCCAGCAGAGGAACAAACGGCTGTATGACAAACGAGTGAAACATCACACCTTGGCATTAGGAGATCGTGTGCTGATAAGAAATCTGGCCTTGACTGGCAAGAACAAACTCTGCGACAAGTGGAATTCGGTTCCTTACCTGGTGGTGGAACAACTAAAGAACTTACCTGTGTATCGCCTGAAACCTGAATCCGGTATGGGCAGTGTAAGAACTTTACACAGAGACCATCTCTTACCAGTTGGAGACAATGTGAGGTTGTCTGATCCTGGAGAACCAAAGAAAGTTTCTGCACCCCTGGAGACCAGGACAAGACCTGTTGAAAGAAAACAGAGACGAGGATTAAGAGAAAGAAATGCAGCTGTGATAGGAAGTGAATGGAGTAATGACTCCGAAAGTGAAGAGGATAACCTGTGGTATTACTGCCCGGACAGGGTCGAGACACCGCGTGTTGCACTGGAAGAAAATGCAGTGGAGGAGGAAACTGCGTACCATGGAGGTGAAGTGGATAGGTCCCTTGCAGAAATGGCAGAGCCAATGTTCACTGAAGAAAGCCATGGGGAACTCTTAGATCAGATTCCAGAGGAAACGGGAGATCCAGGTTTAGAAGGGGGAGAGCCTGGCATAGCTAATACTAGAGAAGTAGTAGAGACCGTTCATTTCCGCCCCAAAAGAAACATAAGACCAGTAGTCAGACTGAGCTATGATAGTCTAGGCCGGCCCACTAACCGACCTTTAACACTGGTCCATAGAGGTATGGTCGTACATGTAGAGGGTGGGAAAGAAATGAGACCCTGTAACACCACGTGGTGTCATCCTATGGCACAGTGTAATTATTGTGCTCAAGTAAATGCTTATACTGAGCCTAAAGTCACTGTTAATGTGTAAAGTAATCTCATGGGGACATGAGATATTTAGTAGGGGGAGCATGTAACCCAGTAGAATAATATTCTACAGGCAATGAGTTTTCTGCTTTATATTTATATATAAATAAATATTATATGCCTTTAAGAACGCGAGCATATAGCAAGTTAGATTGTTCTACACAGGTGAAAGAAACGTGGTTTTAACCTACAAGTTAGGTCTTGCATTATTTTATTGGTTCAAGAGAGTTAAGTCCCGCCCGCTCTTATGTGTTATGTATTTTGAGTGGCTGTTGGCGGGAGTGTTTTGGGTTTGTTTTTTCGGGAACAAGGGGAGAGATGCGAGGAGAAGGAGACGCGCGCAAGGGAGTCGGAGAGGGGTGAATGAGTTTACCAGTTTACAAGTGTAAAAATCTTACACTTTAATATTGAGTACGTGTGAAACACGAGTCCATTTTTTTGTGTTTATTGTGAGTTCGCCGTGAGTGATTAGAGGACATTCCGGTGTAGTAAGCGTACGGACTGCTTACGTTTTACTTTATTCATTGCAAACAGACTATTAGATTAGCGGGACAGTTGAACCAACACCGTTTGGAAATTGTAAGCCTTGTAGTGTCGGGGCGACGGAGAAGACGGTGAGGACCTGATAGCTCCCAAATACCCGTGCTATTTGGGTGTTTCTCTGTCTGTGTGGGAGGAGCGTTGCATCGGCTGTCGGGAGCGCGAGACCGAGGAGCTGCGGGAGGCCTTATACAGGATTCCTATATCACTGTGTGTTTCGCGCCTGAAGGTTGAGGTAACTTTGTTGTGTATTTATTTGTGCTCAGGAGAGTGAAGCGGCCATTTTTCAGTTTCCCGGCCACCACGAACCCGAGCTACGATACAGGCCTGCAACGGTGTGCGTGTGTGTATGTATGTATGTGGGCCCACAGTGTTTAATTGCCATTCACGCTGATAGTCAGCGCGTTTAACGACTCTATATGCTGAGTGATGGTTTGAAACAGGGTGTGACATTGAATTTCCCACTTAGTTAAAAGGTTCAATTGATAGGTTTGGATACAGTTGATACAGAGACCCTTTTGTTTTTGAAAAAAAGGGTTAACGGAAGTATTGTGTTGTTGGTGTTAATTTGGTCAGATTTAAAACGTGATTGTGTGAAAATATCACATCATCCAAACCCTTTCACTTTCTATTTCTGTTATAATTAAATCCTTTATATTTTGTTACTTCTCTAAGAGCTCGTTATTGACTATTTATTATATTTTGCATATAATACATTATACATATTGCATTTTAGTATAGTTCCTATATATACAATAGCTTTCTTAAAGAGGAGTACTTTATTGTGACATCAGAGGGGCCTAACTTCAACATCTGTAGGCATATAGTGTATGAATCTGGAGCGCTACCCTACTTAATTAACATAAAGACAGGTAGGGGGCGCTACATTCAGATGTTGATTCAACGAATATTCTGAGGGCAATGAAAGTCTTGTGAGGATAATCAAAAACACTGGCAGTGGTTTCCAATTTTTTGGCAGGGAAAGAGTTAATGAGCTCATTGTTTCTGACTAAATGAATACATGATGTTAGCTAACTGCATGATCTGTATTATCTTAGAACTGTACATTCTGACATAATAATATAATTTTGACTCAGTGTGTAGAAACATGCATTTTCTATAAAGCTGCTTTGAAATGATATGCTTTGTGAAAGCACTATATAAAATAAATGTACATTTAAAAATATAATAATTAAAGTGACAATGCTCTAGCCTAAAGGCGAATACACTACATGACATCTGCCCAGATATTTGCCCCAATTTCCAGGCTGCATAATATCATCATCTGAGTTTCTTATTTGTAAATACAACTCAATTACAATGTTTTTGACCACTTGAAATGCACATAAACACAGAAGGAAAGTGACTCTCCTTGACCAGGAATGAGGAAGCTGATTTACAGACACGCCTGTTTTCCACACGTCACTCAAACACAGAAACAGGAAACTATTTCAACTGCTCAGTTCAGGAAAACAGAAACTGAAGTATTGTTGAGCTGTTGAGTGTTTGTGTCTCTGTATTCATGCAGTAAAATGGCAGAAGCCAGGATTTCAGTGGATCAGAATGAGTTCACATGTCCAGTGTGTCTGGATCTCCTGAAGGATCCAGTGACCATTCACTGTGGACACAGTTACTGTAAGATCTGTATTACAGACTGCTGGGATCAGGAGGATGAGAAGAGAGTCTACAGCTGCCCTCAGTGCAGACAGACCTTCAGTCCAAGACCTGCTTTAGGTAAAAACACCATGTTGGCTGAAGTGGTGGAGAAACTGAAGAAGACTAAACTTCCTGCTGACTGTTACGCTGGAGCTGGAGACGTGCATTGTGACGTCTGTACTGGAAGAAAATACAAAGCTGTCAAGTCCTGTCTGGTGTGTCTGGAGTCTTACTGTCAAACTCATTTTGACCGTCATGAGGAATATCACTCTCGTAAGCCACACAAAGTGATTGACGCCACTGGACGACTGCAGGACATGATCTGCCGTAAACATGATAAAGAGCTAGAAATGTACTGTATCACTGATCAACAATGCATCTGTGTGTGGTGTAAGGAGTATGAACATAAAAACCACAACACTGTATCAACTGCAGCACAGAGGACAGAGAAACAGGTATGAACTGAGAGGGATTGTTCACAGAAATGAAAGTGAAGTCTTCATTTACTTGCCGTCATGTCGTACCAAACTGGTTTGACTTTCTTTTGTGGAACGTAAAAGATGATGTTTTGAAGAATGTCTCATCTTAGGCTTTACATTGAAGGTCAATGGAGTACAAAAGTTTCAAGCTCCAAAAAGGAGACAAAAGCATAAAATTAATCTAAACCCTTTGCAGTCCTAAGGTCTCTTTAGAAAGGTATGTGCACCACAAGCAATACAGTTGAACACTAAAGGGTTAACAACTCTAGCAGGTAAAAAAAAAAAAAGTGTGCTTAGTTGTGATTGTACAGTTATTATATATACACACCCCCTTTTAATTAATATTCTTTTAATTTATAATTACATACATGAGATAATATAATATTAATGAAATGAAAGGCCGCTTAAGTGCATTTAGAGTAAACTTTCATGACTATTTTTCACTTTATAAAGTACACTTTGTAATAATGTCAATTTAAAAGTTTCACTTTAAAGTACATTTTAATATTTCCTTTTAACTCGTCATGCGTTAAAGAATAACACTTATTTTGATATGTTGACAAACATACTAAAGCACATGTAAAACACTATTATAATAAAACTAGTGTGTATATTTAAAGTTAATATAGTTTAAATGTACTTGTCATGAACTGCGCCGTGACCTTTGGTTGAGGATCCAAGTCCAGTAGTTTATCGAAAGGGTAATCCACAATTGTAGTCAAAAACAGGTAAAAGGTCATAAATACAGGGTAAACAGTCCAAACCATAACAGAGCACAGGAACATAAGCAAACAGGGAAATCCATGAAAGAAAGGCAAACAGGGTCAAAACCAAAGAACAGGAAACTAAAGGAGTGCTCAGAAATGCAGTAAGACACTGAGACACTGAGAAGACTGAGACCAGGCAGTGAGTTATGGGAAGTGTAGTTTGTGAGGGAATGATGTCTGGTGGCTATCAAGGGCATTCCAGCTCTGGGGCGGACTCATGGGCAGCGGCGGGCTCTGGGGCGGGCTCATGCGCGGACTCATTGGCAGGGGCGGGCTCTGGGGCGGGCTCTGGGGCGGACTCATGGGCAGGAGCGGGCTCTGGGGCGGGCTCTGGGGCGGACTCATGGGCAGGAGCGAGCTCTGGATCGGACTCATGGCCCGCAGAGCAGTTTGTTGCCCAAATACACAAAATGGCCATTGGTACAACGGGGAGTGCAATCGACAGCGAAACCAACTCTGAGACCACCAGACTTTATACTACCGCAGAGATGCCAGCACCGATGTTGTGGTGTGGCCTCCAAACAGGAAGCCAGTCTCTAATGCCTAGGGACTGCCTTAATAGCTTCACTTTTATGATGGCCAGAAACACTGACGTCACGTCCATGATGGCTGAAGGCTCTGGCGCGGCAGCCATAACAGCTGGAGGCTCTGGTGTGGCAGCCATATTGTGAACAGGCTCTTTTGTCGGGACCACAGGACTGGAAGGCACACAAAGCACAGAACTAGTGACCATTAGAACTGGAAATGCTAGTGAGTGGGCCAAGCTCCGTGGCCATCGGAGCTTGATGCATGGTCCAAACCATAAGAGGGGAACAGGAACACAGGCAAACAGCAAAATCCATAAGAGATAGGCATTCATTCATTCATTCATTTTCTGCCGCTTATCCGGGGCCGGGTCGCGGGGGCAGCAGTCTAAGCAGAGATTCCCAGACTTCCCTCTCCCCAGACACTTCCTCCAACTCTTCCGGGGGGGACACCGAGGCGTTCCCAGGCCAGCCGAGAGACATAATCTCTCCAGCGTGTCCTAGGTCTTCCCCGGGGCCTTCTCCCGGTGGGACATGGCCGGAACACCTCCCTAGGGAGGCGTCCAGGAGGCATCCGAAACAGATGCCCGAGCCACCTCAGCTGACTCCTCTCGATGTGAAGGAGCAACGGATCTACTTTGAGCTCCTCCCGAGTGACCGAGCTCCTCACCCTATCTCTAAGGGAGCGCCCTGCCACCCTGCGGAGAAAGCCCATTTCGGCCGCCTGTATTCGGGATCTCATTCTTTCGGTCATGACCCAAAGCTCATGACCATAGGTGAGAGTAGGAACGTAGATTGACCGGTAAATCGAGAGCTTCGCCTTGCAGCTCAGCTCCTTCTTCACCACAACAGACCGGTACATCGACCGCATTACAGCAGAAGCTGCACCGATCCGTCTGTCAACCTCACACTCCTTCCTTCCCTCACTCACTCATGAACAAAACCCCAAGATACTTGAACTCCTCCACTTGAGGCAGGAGCTCTCCACTCCTCCAGTGAACTGCCACCTTACCGTGGTGGAGGGGTTTGAGTGCCCGAATGACCCTAAGAGCTATGTTGTCGGGGGCTATATGCCCCTGGTAGGATTTCCCAAGGCAAACAGGTCCTAGTTGATGGGCCAGACAAAGAGCAGTTCAAAACCCCCTTTTATGGATTCAATAAGAGCAAAGGCCGTTACGTCGCCCGGTATGGCGCAACCGGGGCCCCACCCTGGAGCCAGGCCTGGGGTCGGGGCTCATGGGCGAGCGCCTGGTGGCCGGGTCTTTCCCCACGGGGCCCGGCCGGGCTCAGCCCGAATGAGCGACGTAGGGCCGACCTCCCGTGGGCCCACCACCTACGGGAGGAACCATATGGGGCCGGTGCATTGTGGATTGGGCGGCAGCCGAAGGCAGGGGTCTCGGCAACCCAATCCCCGGACACGGAATCTGGCTCTAAGAGATAGGCAAACAGGTTTAAAACCAAAGAACATGAAACCAAGGTAGCACTCAGAAATGCAGTATGACACTTACAAGATTTCCTAATGAATGACATAATGAACCAGGCTTATATAGGCAGAAGTAACAAGGTAATGAAACACAGCTGAAGACAATCATGGATGATGAGACTAGGCAGAGTTATGGGAAATGTAGTTTGTGAGGGAATGACAATAGTCTGATGTGGACTGCTTTCTGGTGGCTATCAAGGGCACTCCAGCTGATGATTGTGACAGTAGTAAAATGCAACTGTAATTATTACAGGATACACAGATCAGGTATAACATTATGACCACCTTCCTAATATGGAGTATACCCTGAAGGTGTGCCATGGTCTCTGGCACCAAGATGTTAGCAGCATTTCCTTTAAGTCCTGGAAGTTACGAGTTGGGGCCTCCATGGATTGGACTTGTTTGTTCAGCACATCCCACAGATGCTTGATTGGATTGAGATCTGGGGAATTTGGAAGCCAACTCAACTCCTCAATGTCATTGTTGTGCTCCCCAAACCATTCCTGAACCATTTTTGCTTTGTGGCAGGACGCATTATTCTGCTGAAAGAGGCCACAGCCACCAGGGAATACAGTTTCCATGAAAGGGTGCATTGGGGTGCATGGTGCAGCTTGCCTTCTTCCCATAGTGCATCCTGGTGCCAAATCTTCCCCAGGTAAATGACACACATGCACCCGGCCTCATCTATGCATCACGCATCTTAGCATCATCTACGTGATGTTAAAAAAAAACATGATTCATCAGACCAGGCCACCTTCATCCATTGCTCTGTGGTCCAGTTCTGATGCTCACATGCCCACTTTTGGTACTTTCGGTGGTGGACAGGGGTCAGCATGGGCACCCCGACTGGACTGGTCTGACACCTTTCTATCAAAACCAGCATTAACTTCTTGGGCAATTTGAGCTACAGTAGCTCATTTGTTTGATCGGACCACAAGGCCCAGCCTTCGCTTGAGTCTTGGCTGCCCAGGACCCTGTCGCCGGTTCACCACTGTTCCTTCGTTGGACCACTTTTGATAGATACTGACCACTGCAGACTTGGATCACCCCACAAGAGTTGCAGTTTTGGAGATGCTCTGACCCAGTCATCTAGCCATCACAATTTGGACCTTGTCCTTTGGACATTTTCCTATTTTCCTGCTTCTAACACATCAACTTTGAGGACAAAATGTTCACTTGCTGCCTAATATATCCCAACCACTTACAGGTGCTGTGATGAAGAGATAATCACCTGTCAGTGCTCATAATGTTATGCCTGATCAGTGTATTTTAGTTTGTCATTCATGCTTAGAACATTTGACAATACACTTTATATATTTTTACACACATTTCAAGACAATAGAATTATAAAATTACATATGAAGATGTACTTAAGTGAGTCAAAATATCACTCTTAACTTCAGCTAATTGCTTTAAATATAAATTTAAACTATAATACATTTTCATTTAGTGGGAATTAACATCCAGTTACGTGTGACGTGTTTGAAAACATTATGTTCAGTTCACACTTAAGTGAATTCTTTTAAGGCAAGGCACTTTATTTCTAAAGCACATTTAAAACAGCTCCTGCTGACCAAAGTGCTGTACAACACAAAGAGAATGCAATACAATAAAGTACATAGACTGACAGGAAAACACACAGATTAATAACATTACACTGATTCAAAAGCCAGAGAAAAAATACATTTTAAACTATTATTTCCATTATAAGTACACTTTTAAAAGGTATGCGACTTTGGAAAGTGCCAAATTGATTCACAAATCAAGTCAAATCATTGATGAACTCATGAACGCAGAACCCAAATCAAATATGGTGACATTAAAAACATAAAACTTCACTGGTGTTTGTGTCATGACATCATGATGTTTAGTCATGTGACTGTGACATGCAAGAACCAATGAGGTTTGATGTTATTGACGTGTCTCCATATTTTATTTGTTCTCTGTAAATAGCCGAGACATTCTTCAAAATATCTTCTGTTTCACAAAAAAAGTCATACAGGACATGAGAGCGAGTAAATGATGACAGAATTAAAACTTTAGGGTGAAATATTCATATAAAACTAGTTACTGATGAAATATTGCTGATATTTCAGTTTATATTCATTCATAATCTCATTTCAGGAAACTGTGAATCTGTGGATTGAGTCTACAGTATAAACTTTCCATGCTTGATCTTTAACCCTCCACCAGTTCTGCATTCATGTAGCTTTAATTTTTGTGTGATAGTAGTTTTACGTGTCATTTCCTGTTATTGGTTCGTCCTCCAGAAACAGCTGAAGGAGACGCAGATGAAGCTCCGTCAGAGAATCCAGCAGAGACAGAAAGATCTTCAGCAGCTGAGAGAGGCTGTGGAGTCTCATAAGGTGAGTCTGGAGAAGAAGAGAAGTTTGAGACGTCTCAGTTTGGACTCTGTCAGTCCCGCTGAAGCCACTGTGTGATTGTGATGTGTGTCCTAACAGCGCTCTGCACAGACAGCAGTGGAGGACAGCGAGAGGATCTTCACTGAGCTCATCCGCTCCATTGAGAGAAGCCGCTCTGAGGTCACACAGCTGATCAGAGATCAGGAAGAGGCTGCAGTGAGTCGAGCTGAAGGACGACTGGAGCGACTGGAGCAGGAGATCAATGATCTGAGGAGGAGAGACGCCGAGCTGGAGCAGCTTTCACACACACACCATCACATCCATTTCCTGCAGGTAACAGATCTAGAAGAACAGGATCAGAGTGAACTTGAGCAAGAGAAACATGTCATGAGAGCAGAATGAGCCAGTGCTGATCTGTGTATGTGTGTGTATATATATATATATATATATATATATATATATATAAATAAATAAAAAACACAACAGTATTGTTTCTTCACTTTTAATAATGCAACAGTAATCTTATTTTTAAAATAAAACTTAAAGTGCTTTATTAAGTTAAATTAGCATATATTAAATCGTGTAGTTGTAAGGTATCCACTGGAGGCGAGTTGCAGTTAGAACCCAAGTGCAGTTTATTATCTCCAACATAACATAAATCCAACATAAATCTAGGGATGACTGACGCGAAACTAACGTTTCGACACAGTGTCGAGATCCCAAAGCGTAGATGTTTCGAAACACTGCTCTGAACTGTGATTCAAAACACCCATGTCACGTGACTATGGCTAAACGAAGCTTCTGCGCGTTTCTCAAGTGTTTCGACAGGAGGCGTGCTTGCCGAGTCTGCGTTTGATTGACAGGGGCGGGAACAAACCACACAATCGCACATCTGTCTCAACTCCCACAAAGTTTAAAAGAGGAGTTAATGCACCTTCACCTCGTGGGTTTTTGTGAGAGGAGAAAGCAATTAATATTTTTAATAAAAATCTGTAAAAAACAAACAAAAATGAGACCATTGTGGATTGATTTGTTTTTATTAATTTTCATTTTTCATTACCAAAATAACCTAGTTATTATTATTATTATTATATATTATAGTTATATAGTGAGGATGTTAAACTCACCACATTAACAAAAACACAACATTATTTTTTTAAAAGGCTTGTCAAAGTCGTTTCAGATAACATGTGCAATTGACCACTAGGTGTCACCGTGGAGATGGTGTCGGTAGTTTCGAAGCCTCGACACAATACGACACATTTGCTTCAACTGTTTCAGTGTTTCAGTGTTTCATGAAGCCTCGCTCTGCCCACCACTATATAAATCCAACATGGAACAGAAAACAGAGTCTTTACATGGCTTAGCATAAACAAACCAGGAACAGCATAGACTCACCAACAGTATTACAGGGATATTATCCACAAACATCAACCAGGAAGAAGGCAAACATGAGGGTTTAAATACACATACTTATTACAAACACGGAACACCTGTGAACAATGAATAAACCCGTGAACCAATCAAAACATGACATGAAACAGGGTAATCACATGACAGGATCACATGACAAACTGGGGAATCACATGACATAACATGAAACATGAACAAAACCAAAACTAGACATTACATCAGTAATACTACTACACATTCTAAGAAAATGAACAAAAAATGAAAGAAAAAAAATTAATTAAATAAATCACATATTAATGCCTTTATTAATGCCTTGCACAAATATGAATTTAGCAGACTTTGAATTATGGTCACAGTCTTTCTAATACAGTGGTTCTCAAAGTGTGTGTGTGTGTGTGTGTGTGTGTGTGTGTGTGGGGTGGGGGGGGGGTCAGATTTTTTAAAGGGGGGCAAGACCAAAAAAGTTTGAGCACCACTGTTCTAATACATTTTAAAAAAAATCATGTCTGTCTTATGCTAATATTGAGCTTAAATGAACTTGGCATGTGTTGAATGTTTGCTAAAGTGCAGTGTGATTATGTTACCATGGTAACAGGAGGATTAAGGAGCTCATTGGCATCCTCTCCAGCCGGTGGGACCCAAGACAAAAGCCTAGCTCACCTGTGCCTAGAAACGGCCCAATAATAATTTCGGACACCAATCTCACATCAGCCTTCGAGTAAACTTTATTTTTCACTGCCGCAACAGTGATTTTAGCCACTGCACACTTGCCAGCTTCAGAGTCAATAATATTTCTTTTGTTTTCTCCCTCAGCCTCCACAGGAGATTCACCACACGAGACATTTAAAGCTGAATGGGCAGATGAACTAATGAATGTTATTGGTACTGTAGATGTTTGATCATCCAAGTGATTTCCTAGAAAGTTCACATATAGTCTAAGTAGCAAACACAAGAACTTAATGCCCTAACATGATATAATGAATATAGTGTAGCTGATGCTGTGAAAGTGCTGGGTTGAGGCGAATTACTAAAGATCAACAAGAGCCGCATAGATCAGGACAGGTGATTGACTGAAGTGTTGAGATGATTAGTTTTGATTTGTGTTTTCTGTAGAGTTTCCAGTCTCTCTCAGCACCTCCTGAATCTACAGACGAACCCGACGATCCCTTCAGTTCTCTCTCCTCTTTTGATGGCATGAGAGAATCTGTCCGTCAGCTGAGAGACAAACTGGAGGATTTCTGCAAACAGGAGATCGAGAAGATCAAGAAGATCTCTGACGGAGGTAAAGTCCTGCTCCTCGACTATACAGACGTGTAGAAAGATCTGAAATGAGAACATACAACAGTTTCTGAAATGTTCCTGTGATAAAATGTTCAATTGCACAAACATCATATTAGAGCATCATATTAGAAATGACTAGAAATGAATGTATTTTATCTTGTCATTTCTCTTCACTCTGTTCATGTCTGTTTATTTCCACAGTCACTTTCACCAACATGAATCCCAAGACCAGGAACGACTTCCTACAGTGTAAGTCACTGAGAAAACAAGCAGAAAAACTCACTGAATGTGTTCATGTTCCTCCTGTAGAAGCTGAAAGAAATCATGAAGAGTTTAATAATTGATCATGTAAATGATGATTTGTACAGGATATCTGGTCAGCTGTACTGAGACACTGATGATACATTGAACATTGAACATGAAGAGTTCAGATGCATTAAAAGATCAGACAGATTCATAATTCCTGATTCTGATGTGTTTTCTGTCCATCAGATTCCCATCAGCTCAATCTGGATCTGAACACTGTGAATAAACGCCTCCGTCTGTCTGAGAGGAACAGAGTGATTACATTCACTGACACAGTCCAGCCGTATCCTGAACATCCAGACAGATTTGATCAGTGGTTTCAGGTGTTGTGTAGAGAGAGTGTGTGTGGACGCTGTTACTGGGAGATTGAGTGGAGTGGAGATGATGGTGTGTATATATCAGTGTCATATAAGAGCATCAGCAGGAAGGGAGGGGGTATTAAGTGTTGGTTTGGATTTAATGATCAGTCCTGGAGTTTGGACTGCTCTTCCTCCAGTTACTCATTCAGACACAATAAGATAAAGACTGTTCTCCCTGCAGTGTCCATCAACAGTCGTATAGGAGTGTTTGTGGATCACAGTGCAGGAACTCTGTCCTTCTACAGCGTCTCTGACACAATGAGCCTCATCCACACAGTCCAGACCACATTCACTCAGCCGCTCTATCCGGGGTTTTGGGTTTGGTCAGGATCATCAGTGAAACTGTGTTGATTTTTCAGAACAAATTGTTGAAAGATTTTACCCATAATACTTTGAGCTTCATGATTTCTCTTCGTTACATTAATAAAGATGAACTTGAAACAACAGAATAAATGTGTATTAAATCCTCATATAGACAGTGTGTGTGTCTGTCTGCTTTTCTCAAACTATTTGTGTTGATGGAAATCACATTCATTTAGTTGTAGTGACACATAAATTACACTTTAAAATAAGGTTCATTAGTTAACATGAATAATAATGAACTGCACTTCTACGGCATTTATTAATATTTGTTAATGTTATTTTTAACATTTGCTAATACATTATTAAAATCTTGTTAACATCAGTTAATGCAGTTAATGTGAACTAACATGAACAAACAATGAACAACTTTATTTTCATGAACTAACGTTAGATTTGTAAATACAGTAACAAATGGTTAGTTCATGTTAGTTAATACATTAATTAATGTTTAAATAATGAACCTTATAAATAAATAAATACTAAAAGTACTTTTCGGTTGAAACGATCATCACAGGGTTCATTACTAAATGATCAGAATTAGGATAGAGTGGTTTTGAATAAAGAAATAACAGAAACTATGGTGAACAATGTAAGAAGTGAAGATGTGACAGTAGTGGAGAAAATAGTGTTGGGAAAATCACAGATCAAAATGTGAGGAAAATTGTGCTGCAGAAGTTATGAAAATTATGCCAAATGAATCAGTGTATTGGCAATCGAGAACAACTGTAATAGGCGCCCATAAAACAGGACACAGTTATAAACATCAGTATTTATCAACATATATTTACTAAAACTCTCTAATAAAATTGCCATGAAGAGGATCAGAAGCTTTCATTGTCTAATTGCACACTATAAACATAGGCTATACATAAATTTTAGACGACTATAAACAGATTTAACAGTCAGTGTGTTAAAACACGTATTTTGGCAAAGTTCGCGCATGCGCTTCTCGCTCAGCTTGTTCGGCTGACCCGGAAATAATTGGTTGGCATTAGCAACGTTTCGGCCGAGCCAGGCCTGAATACAGATATAGCAGAAGAAAGAGAAACAAACAGACAGGTTTGAAACTCTCAATTTATGCGTTTTCCATTATGTGAGCGTTAGTCTGAATGTTTCGCGACGCGTTCGCTGTGTGTTTGCTGAGATTGCTGGTGAAGTCAGCATCACTTTACAGCTATGAAAACAATGCTAACATACTAGCTGCCAGTCTCTCATAAACAATAATAAACACAGAGTCTCTGAATAACCTTCCATAAATTAAATGCGATTTTTTTTTCGCTTGTTCCAGAAATATAGTATCAGGTGTCTGTCTAGCACATTTCCGTTCTCTGCTGTAACGTTACATGAAGTTACTGATGTATTTATTTCATTGATGGAGCTGCTGCACTGCTCTGTGATTCACATATCAGTTAATGAAGTGTGTGTGCCATTGATTTAGTTTGGATCTGTTGCTCAAATGCACTTTTGTGACAACTGTAATGTTTCGTCTGAATTACTTTAATCTTACTGAAGTGTCTTTCCTCTTAGAAAACACGTTGAAGCGCAGGCAAACTTCCCTGTTAAGCCTCATACTGAGATTGTGAGGCAAGAGACTATAACAGAATGACAAGGTAAAGTCATTAGTTCTTGTAGCCACTGATGAGATTACGCTTCACAACAAAGAGACATTAAAATAGAACCATCGTTGAAAACAAACTTGACTTCAAAGCAAACACAGTTGGTAAACAATGGTCCCTTTTCACAGACTGTAATGATGTTTTCATAGTTTTGTAACTTGTGTTTTCATTTTTAATTATGTACATTTATAACACTTTACTTGGTAATATTACCTTTCCATTAAATTATACTACTAGTCCAAAGTTTGGGTTCAGTAAGATTTTTTTAATGTTTTTGTGAGCTTCTTTCATAAACATAAAAAATAGTAATATTCCCAAAATTTTAAACAAGTAACATAAAAAAAGCTTATAAATGCTGCTGCAAGGGTGTTTCTGAGGTAATGATGGTAACATGGACATTTCTCTTTGTGTTTTAAAGAGTTAGTTCACCCAAAAATGAAAATTCAGTCATTAATTCCTCGCCCTCATGTCGTTCTACACCTGTAAGACCTTCATTCATCTTCAGAACACAAATTAAGATATTTTTGATGAAATCCGACGACTCAGTGACAGCAAGATAATGAACACTTTCAAACACCCAGAAAGATACGA
The DNA here is from genome assembly GCA_038088235.1 of Zacco platypus. Taxonomy (NCBI): domain Eukaryota; kingdom Metazoa; phylum Chordata; class Actinopteri; order Cypriniformes; family Xenocyprididae; genus Zacco; species Zacco platypus. The sequence goes on along the minus strand of CM076083.1, from coordinate 33,442,348 downwards.
AAACATATTTAAAACAGTTCATGTGAGAACAGTGGTTCAACCTTAATATTATAAAGCGACAAGAATACTTTTTGTGTGCCAAAAAAACACAATAGTGACTTTGCAACAATATCTAGTGATGGATGATTTCAAAACACTGCTTCATGAAGCTTTATGAATCTTTTGTTTTGAATCAGTGCTTCGGAGCACCAAAGTCACATGATTTCAGTAAACGAGGCTTCGTTACGTCATAAGTGATTTGCAAATGCAATACTTTGTTGCTTTGGCAGTTTTATACGCAAACCGATCCACTGATTCGAAACAAAAGATTTGTAAAGCTTCATGAATCAGTGCTTTGAAGACCTCACTGAGCCATCAGATTTCATCAAAAATATCTTACTTTGTGTTCTGAAGATGAACGCAGGTGTAGAACGACATGAGGGTGAGTAATAAATGACAGAATTTTCATTTTTTGTGTGAACTAACCCTTTAATCTGTCCATCTGTGTTTTTGTCCTGTTTTTAAAAGTTCTTTTTTGCTATTGGAGCAAATGGGAATGGAATAATGCAATGCAATAATCTGTAGTCTAATATTCACCTCTAAAAGTTTCTATCATGACCTCTGTGAACCCCGGAAATGTGCAAATAGATCAGAAAGTAGTTTGATTCTAATGTCAAACTACTATAAAAGCAGCTTCTGCTGAATTTAAGTTTTTCAACTTTCTTTTTAACATCTTGACATGCTCTACGTTTCTAAGGGGCTGTTTACACAACACCGTTTTCAACTAAAGAGGAAAACTTTTTATGTGTTTTGACCATTCATTTACTCGGCAACTGCACTTTGGGGGTCTGAAAACGCAAACTTTTGAAATCTGATTTCAAGTGCGAGGTTTTGAAAACGATACTGTTATCGACTCTGTGTAAACTGCAAAATAACGTGAATTTCTGAAAATGGAGACGTCGTGCATTACGTGTTCAGTCTATAAGGTGCGTAGCTTTTCTTCACAAAGGGATGTCGCCAACTACTGGCCTGGCATGAATAATACAGCGATTTTAGTCATTTTCTTGTGAACGGGATCATTTTAACAACGTTGCCATCTACTCTCTACGCAAAAAAAACATAAAGGAAAAACGTTTCCTTTTTCAGTACATTGTTGTTGTGTAAACATACACTAAAGCTTGGAAAAAATTTTTTTTAATACTACACAAAAGAAATATGTGTGTGATTAGATACTTGGAATTGTACTCAAGTACAGTTTCACAGGTTTATAAAGCATCTTGTCATAATGAAACCTCTTTTTCAGTGGTTTGTGTGTGTTTTCCAGCTCCTCCACCCCTAGAATGCACACGTACAAGAGGACTTCCAGCCCTCGATCACCAACGAATACAGGAGAGCTTTTCACACCAGCACATGAAGAAAATGTGCGCTTCATCCATGACAGTAAGATTACGACACGTGACACACACCTTTGTAGCTGAGCACCTTGAAAACATGTGATTCCCAGGCTTGAGGTCATCAGTGAAACTAAAAAAATCTATAAAAAGCATGGCAATATTTGTCATTTTTGCGGTAGTGTGATATGCAGTTAGCAATCTGCACATGCCACTGAGATTGATGTTTAGAGCATATATATATATATATATATATATATATATATATATGTGTGTGTGTGTATATAGTGGTCCGCGAAAAGATGACCTAAACTAGGCAAGCTCTTAACCCGCACCGGGTCGCGGGCGGGGGGGTTGACGTCAGTGTGTTTTAATAACAAAAAAATGGATCATATCATTGCATTTGTGTTTGAATAATTAGTTTTTGACTTGAAACAGTTGCATATTAAACTTAAATTTAGTTTATCCTTCCTATTTTGTTGTTTTTGGGGGGCGTGTTAGAGTGGGATTCTGTTAGGTGGTCCTCAGAAAAATTGGAAGATAAAGTGGTCCTTGGGCTGAAAAAGTTTGAGAAACACTGGTATACACACACAGTCGAGGTCAAAAGTTTACATACCCCTTGCAATATGCAAAAATGTTAATTATTTTAACAAAATAAGAAGGATCGTGAAGATTGCATGTTATTTTTTATTTAATGCTGCCCTGAATAAACTATTTCACATAACATATGTTTACATAAAGTCCACAAGACAAAAAAATAGCTGAATATATATAAAATGACGCCATTCAAAAGTTTACATACCCTTGATGCCATACCTGGAAGATCCTCGAGTGTTGGTGAAGGTTGTTCACGAGTCCCTTGTTTGTCCTGAGCAGTTAAACTGAGCATGTTCTTTAGAAAGATCCTCCAGGTCCTGCAAATTCTTTGATTTTCCAGCATCTTCTGCATATTTGAGCCCTTTCGAACAATGATTTTGAGATCCGTCTTTTCACACTGAGGACAACTGAGGGATTCAAACACAACTATTATAAAAGCTGTGAACATTCACAGATGGTCCAGAAGGAAAGGAGGGGCGTGGGTGACAAAACTTTTGAACAAGATGATGTGCAAGTTTTTCTTATTTTGTTTAAAGACCGTATTTTTTCATTAAGTACTGCCCTACAAAAGCTACAAAAGCTTACATGTTTCCTGGAAGACGAAAAGGACAATTTATCCTGTTCTTCCAATTAAAAAAGTTTACTGGATGGTGTGATTGAAGAATCAGAATTGACTACTGCAAGGAGCCCATGTAAAAATATAAATGAATGATTCATGGTTCAGCACTAAACATGGACAAGTTTGTGAAAGGATTGCCGGTGCCAGATGAACGTAAAGCGAAGTCACAACTACCAAAACAACACCATACGCGACAAAAGCAAATGGAACCCATTATAATCAGTGATGCTGTCGACACTGTAAAATATTTTTATATTCAATCTTAACGAAATCGTTTTTAACAATCCTTATCCTGTAATCGTGCATGGAAACTCATTGGTCAGAAAGTGTAGGAGCTCTTGATTTCAAGACACAAATGTTGTTGTAATGCTTTTTTGTGTGTGTTTTCTTTCCAGCATGGCTTTGTGTTTTGAGAGACATTAAATCCCCACAAAATAGTGAGCGTAATGATCGTGGACCACAGGAGTATGTGGAGAAAAACCCAAATCCCAACCTACATTGTAAGTTTATTTTCATGTAAAAGTTAGTCAAGACATTTTCATTGTCCCCATTTGTGCAGACAAAGTTCATGCTGAGTTTTTAAACCAGTCATTTCTTGTCCATTGTGTCTCTCAGCTTTTATACCAGTGGACCTGAGTGACCTGAAGAAGAGGAACACACAAGATTCCAAGAAGTCTTAAGACCATTCCCTCTCTTTCTGATCCAGCCGTTTTTTGTCCTCCATTTTACATTTGGGACCTTTTTACTCTCTCAGTTTTTCTGTCAGCCAACAAAGAGCCACGGCCCGGGATATTTGGCCATCCCAGTCCAGAAAGTTTCTCTGCCTCATGGACCTGTGGTCAGGACTTACAGGCTGACGTCTATTTATGAGTTACAGTTTCAAGAGCCGTTTGAGTGGCCATTCCCTGTTTTTCATGTTCATCCGGGCTCTCTGATCTTGCTATTTTTTGCAGATGGGAAAACAACAAAGACCTGTTTTAGGATTTTTTTCTTTCTCCCTAGTTTTGAGTTTAGATGATTCTTCATGTGCATTTTTTTTGACGTTGAGATGACAAACGGGAAAGGCACAGAACAGTTAAACTGTTGGACCGACTCGACACAGACTTTCTCTAAACGGGATGCAGTCCTGGAATTTACTCCTTTTTCAAACCATCTCCATCGACCGCAGAGGAGCGACTGACTGACTGTTCCGTTTGTTTCATAGAATGATTGATTGAATAGAAGAATTAGAAAGTTTTGTCTGATAGGACAGGTAAGTTTGGCTCGGCAAATATTTTTAGTAGATGTACCTCCATTTTTAACTATAAATTGATACCTTCAAGAACTTTAATTAGACTTTTCCACATCTATCGTTCCCAGACTTTAAAATAAAATGAAAATAAAGGTTACTTTTATGTTATCTCAGCCTCTGCATTGTATTTATCCTGGAGTTTTGTCTGCTGACTTTGAGGTTGTCTGTATGCTTTTCTGTCATTTAACAGCATGAATGTTTAGCAGATGTATGCGATTGAAATATGCAATCCTTCTTTTCTGGAAATGATTCGGAGAATCCAGTGAATCGACACATCTTCATCTCTGTGCCGTATGCAAACGTGTGTCTAAACAAACACTCTTTAGGATGGAAGACTACAAATCATGGTTCATGTCTCTGACTGAACTAAAAGGATGAATCTTTTCGAGATGAGTGAAATAGGGAAGGAAAGTCTAAAATGGACTGTTATTGACAAATGTTTCAGTTCCTTCATCTATAGTTTTTTTTTGCTGTCTACATTTAAGACTCGTTTTAGGGAAGATCTAAGTTTTGTTAAGCCATAATGTTTGGTGATGATTATATTACATTTTGATTATCATCCTTTTTTGGAGGGTACTGTAAAACTGAGAAAAGTTCAGGTAAGTGTTTGTGATTCTCTCCGGTCTGCAGATAATGAATGGACATAAATATTTCCCAAAAGCCCTTGTTAAACATATCACAAACACCTTATGTATGTTTATTGTTTTTCATAAATACTATGCAGTTTGTCGGCACATATTCATTGTCCGTACTACTTTATACACTGGCATTTTTAATATGTAAAATTAGATTGCTATTTAGGTGTCTCAGACATGAATCATTTCAGGGGAAAATGTGCAAAGGTTATTCAAATATTCCATTTTTTTGTCCAAAAATTAAAAATACCGCAGAATTTACAAACTTGAATGCCTTTAAGACTTTTTCCTCGTCTCAATTGAAGGTAGTGATTAAAAACATTAAGCGAAACAGAGCAAATTTCAACGGTCTTGAGTAAAATTGCTTATGTACATAATATAGATGTATATTGTGGTCATTTTCATTCATAAAAAAAAAAAACTAATTTTAGCAAGGCTTACTATTAGCTACATTTGTGAGGTCGGAAAGGCGAAAACCAACACGCCTAAAAGTCAGTGAGACTTTGCATTAACTTATAATATTTTTGAATAAAATCCACATGGTTGTCTCGCGTTGGTGTCAAATCAGAATAAATAAACTGCTTTGTGAGGAATTTAAACCGGAAGTGCTCGTCTCACAGATGACGTCACTGGCGTTCTCGCTATAAATGCGTCACCCGGCGGCGGGACGTTGTTTCTTTCCTCTTTTGTGAGTGAGCGGTAGCGCAGGGGCAGTGTAGTACTTCAAACGTGCTGGTTTTGTTTTAGTTGACTACAGTGTTTAGCATTAACAAAGGCCGGGCAATGGCAGACAAGATGGATATGTCGTTAGACGATATCATCAAGCAAAACAGGCAGCGCGGGGGTGGCGGGCGCGGCGGGAGAGGAGGCCGCGGCGGCCGCGGAGGTACAGGCGGCCGAGGAGGTGGCGGCGCCGGCGGACGGCTCGGAAACACAGGCGGAGGCTTTGGAGGCCGCGGCGGGGGATCGGGCCCCATGAGGAACCGCCAGAACCTGAGCCGCGGAAGAAGCAGACCTACGCCGTACAGCAGGGTATGAGAAAGCGGAGAAAATCATGGGCGCATCCACATGCCTGGGTGAAGTCCCGTTTTTATCTTTCTAGGCTGCCAGCAGACATGGCGGCGAGCTCGCGCCCCTGGAGCTTCTCTGGCGGTGTAGTTCGGGGAAGCTCGTTAGATGTATATTGTACATAATGTGTTCTCTCCCTAAGCCCGTTGTCTTGCCATCCGTGTGAGCATCAAGCACCGTGGGTCGTGAAGTGGCGCGTCTGAAGCGGCTCTTCTAACGTATCCTGCGACCGTCGGCGCCATTTTGAGGACGGCAGATCCCTTCCATTCAGCGTAACCTTTCTTTGTTTTCGACACAACATCCAGCGCAACATCCATCTTCACGTGGCCTGGCTTCAGATGGTGAAGATCCTACCCGTTTGTGCTTTAAAGCCCAACTTTAAGAAGGCCTTTCTCCTCGGTGGAATTCGGCCTTTGTTTGGGAGGGGTGTCATGGTCAAATATCATTTAAAGCAGAAAGATAGTTTATAGTGTTGGAGCTGTACAGGAAAACGGACTTTGACCATCTTTGTCCGGGAATTATGGAGGTTCCCCTCTTCTAATAGTTAGTTTGAGCATTAGTGAGGGCTCCATTTATGTAAGCACGTCAAAATGGCGTGGGCTCAAAATGGACGCTCCAAAGTGGCTTCAGACGACATGGACTTTTTTTGTTTTTAAAAAAAAAAATCGCCGTCTATTTTGGACTTAACTGTGCTGCTCCTCACCGGAGACCAGCGGAACATCCCTACCCACCTAATGGAGGCCTGCTGGGATTCGTTTGGATGAATGGCAAGAGACTCTTGGGGTTGCTTGTAGCGAGCTTGCTACCACAGGGGTGGGAAGTTACTGAGGGGAATATTGGTGTTTGCAACAATACAATGGGTTCATTTGTTGTTAACCTACTTTTGTAACCGGTTATTTTGTAATGCATGTGCACTTGTTTGAGTTAACCCTCTGGTTTTACTTGCCTTTAATGCTTAGAGGTCAAAGCAAACAATAAGCATACTTTCTTTTTTTTAATGGAATGAATGCTTTTGTTTTTTTAAAAAAAAACAACTTATGTTTTGAGATGGCTTCATGATATTACACTCTTCGCTTAAGTTATGCACAATTTGTTCACATAATGCAAAGTGTTTAAAGTTAAAACAGCAAAAGTGTTTGACTATCCTAATTGCTTAAGGCATTGACAATTGTTATCAGGTTTTTGAATACAACTTTTGGATTATAGAAATTATCTGATGAAATTGTGGCTGATTTTGTTGGATTTACCCCTCGAAACTGGCTGTTTTTGGTTTCCCGTTCACTTCCTATGGTGGTCATTTTTGACAATCGTCACGTTTCTGGTCTAAAACAACCAAAGACCACCAGAGGGTTAAGCTTGCCTCCACTGAGATGGTGAAATGCACATCCAGTAAAGTTAAAACGAAAATCAAACCAACTGTATTCAGGAGCTGGCATGGTTTACTTGTTTGTAGTGATGGGGTGGGCAGGGATTGCTGGAAATCACAGTAAGCGCACTGGGTGCCCCTGGCCTTGAAGCGGAGCCCCCTGCTTGCCCCAACACCCAGCCGAGTGGACTGTCAGTGACAGACTGGGGACCCGAAGTCAGCAGGTGCGTTCTCTCTCATCTGTTGCAGCCCAAGCAGCTCCCAGACAAGTGGCAGCACGACCTGTTTGACAATGGCTACAGTGCGAACGCTGGAGGCGGCGGTGGTGGCGGCGGCGGAGCCGGTGTGGAGACGGGAGGAAAACTCCTCGTGTCCAATCTTGACTTCGGCGTCTCCGATGCAGACATTCAGGTGGGTGTCAGTTTTAAGTTGTGCTATATATATATTTATTTAAAGTTGCGTTTCTGCAGCTAATGTCTGCTTTTGTTACAGGAGCTCTTCGCAGAATTTGGCACTCTAAAGAAAGCGGCAGTACATTACGATCGGTCAGGACGCAGCCTTGGCACTGCGGATGTTCACTTCGAGAGGAAAGCAGACGCCCTGAAAGCCATGAAGCAGTACAACGGTGTTCCCCTTGACGGTATGCGTGCATCCTACAAACTCCCATATTACCTTTTTTTTTTTTTATACTTGTGTACTCGCTTTAGAAGTTTCAATTCAGACCCTCCAGTCAAATTGTATTTGGTTATATAGTGCTTAATACAATAGTTAACACATCAGCTTTGCAGTGTTATATATGAAATAGTGCTGTCAATTGACTAACAAAATCAAATCGTGTTTTTCTGTAGTTGCCATTTAAAAACATTGGAGTGTAATATCTTTTATATTGTAGTTTCACTCCAAATTAATGTGGAAACGACAGACTACAAGTAAAATGTTTAATGGCATCTCTTCATGAAGACCAGTATAGCTCATATTAATACTGGTACTGATGTGTCTTAAATGAGCATTAATCATAGACATTCCTCATTACAGTAAAAGCTATCAATTTCAACATTTATTAGTCTTGAAAAAATAACAAGAGACCTTAATCTTCACACAAACCAAAGACTAATTGCGAGTTCGCAGGAAAGCCTGTTAAATTGTTTACAGTTTGGCTGCGGTTTCAGTTGTGTAAACTCTCTTCTAGGTCGCCCAATGAACATTCAGCTTGTTACATCACAGATTGATGCACAGAGGCGGACTCCGATGCAGGGGTGAGGATAAAGACTAGTTTTGTCTGTTGTCTTGAGTTTTTTTAAAGTTTGGTGGGACTGAATTTGTTCTGTTCTTAGTCTAAATCGTGGAGGTGGTGGCATGAACAGAAACCGAATCGGAGGCTTTGGCACACAGAAAGGTCGTGGGGGACGTGGTGGTGGCGGCGGCGGTGGTGGAGGAGCCAGAGGTCGGGGTCGAGGTGGTCGCGGCGGTGGCGGCGGCAGCAAACAGCAGCTCTCTGCTGAAGAACTGGACGCCCAGCTAGACGCCTACAATGCCAGGGTGAGTTAATGCATTCAAAGAGGCTTTTAAAATGTGCCTTTTTGTCACGGTGTGGTAGTAATGTGTCCGTTTTGGTTTTTTTTGCACAGATGGATACCAGCTAAATGCCAAGACATCACGCTGCATTCCCCGCTGTTCCTACATGGGAGAGTGGTCATCGTTGTAATAGCTTTGAACATGCCGGATATTTTACACTCACGTCTTCAAAAGTGATTTAAATTTGTGTAACAAACTTTCTCCTTTTAAAATGCTCATGTTTTTTACCTACCTTGTTTTATTTTTGTTTTCGGTTTCTTTTTGAAAAAACCTGGTTGGACTGTAGGATTTTAAGGGATGTGCTTATCTTAACCATCCTTGTGTAGATCATTTAAATAAAACCTGCAGTACTTAGTAACCACATGATGTCTCTGATTTCTCATGCACACATTTGCCTCTTAACTAGTCCACACTAGTTGGTTTTTGCAGCTTTTAAATGTTGACAAAGTGCTCACTACGTGTGCCAGCCACTAGATGTCCTTGATGAATCCTTTTGACTTGACTTAAATGTTGCTGCAATGCTTTTGCTAGTGTTGGTGGCTATTTAACCCCTTGAAAATATACAATGTTGTTGTCTCAAACTCCCAAAAGCAGTTGAACACATTAGGGGATGGTTTGCGCAAAAAAATTGCCATTTACTGTAATTTCTAAACGTGTATGAGTTTCTAAAGAAATTGATAAATATGGCTAACCGAACAGTTGACTTCAATGCTACTTTCCATTCAGCAGAAGATCTTCACACATCTTTGAATCACTTGAGGGACAGTAAATGACAGAACTTGTTTTTTTGGTGAACTGTCTCTTTAAAAATATAATTTAATACCAATGAAATGTCTTATCTCTATTAAATTGATTTTATTTTACGGAGAGCCGAAGACTACAACTGTCATTAAATGTCTTCAAATGTATAATATTGATAGATGGGGTAGAATTCAAAATAATGTAAAAAACATATAGACTGGTTTGTGTTTATCGCCTCCTAGCGAGTTTTTCTGAAGTTATGACGTAACGAAGCCTAGTTTAAAATCACGTGACTTTGGCAAACAAAAAACAAAGAACGTTGCTTTGCCAGTTTGATACGCCCTCTGAATCACTGGTTCAAAACAAATAATTCACAAAGCATAGACGGGCCAGTAAGAAGATCAGTAATGTTTACGATATCTTTAAATAATATCGTTTAATTATAGGTAGATATAAGGTAGACACGACAAACATTTACATGTACACATAAACTACAATGTGAAACCGAGGAAACGGGCGGCTGTTTTTACTCTTCACGAATTCATCCCCACCGCGTCGGTTCGTGTGAGTTCGAAAAGAGCAAAGCGGGTGTTCCTGCGCATGCGCAGAAAGCGTCAGGCGCGTGACGCGCTCGCGCGGTGGTATTCCCGGAAGTGTGTCGCTCTCTCTGGCATCGCCGCCGCTCCCTCATCGCGCCATTGAGAAGTCAGGGAAGCTTTCTCTAACCTATTGACTCGCAGTACCCGCAGGTCCACGGTAAGTTTTCACAACAGAAACATCACGAAAATCTCACACAACACTCACGGGAAAGGACACTACAGCATTTTCGCTTGCGTTGAGATTTTTTCCGGGTAGTTTTGCATCTTTCGTAGCTCGGTAGCAACGGCAGGTTGACAAGACAGCAAGTTGATACATGTATTTCCTGCCTGCTCCACTAACCACATTTACAACCCTTTGCAAAAACACTCAAAGCCGAATTAAGCATGAATTTGATGTTATGAATCAGACTGGAGGGAATTGCGTCTCCAGTTTCATTTTGATCTCTCAGTTTTGTCTGAATTGATCATCAGGCGTTGTCCGAAAGCCTGTGGCGGAACATCAAAGTTAACGATCGTTTCTAAGTCCGAGATTTTGCCCTTTTCCTTCAAAATCGAGTCATCTGGAGATTAAACTGTGGGATTGCGTTAGAGCCTACATTTTGACAGCATGATTTTCTGATCTCGTGCACGGGAAAGTTGCAATTTACGTAGTCTTTTGAAATCATTCATAAATCTAGACATGCCCCTTAAATAACCAATGAGATGATGTAAACGCGTACAAAACTGTTGTGACATTAGATATTGACCTGAGAATAAAGGGCCAAGAAGTCGGAAGCTATTTTTTTTTTAAAAAAACTTGTTTTCTGCTGCTGAGATACACAATCAACTATTTTGTTGCACGAATTCGTGATTTTTATGAATGTTTGGAGTCTTACTGACAGCATATTGAACTTTTTTTTTCTTTTTTTTTTTTTTAACTTCATGCCATTGGAAATGATTGTCGAATAGTAGCATTAGCTTGCTAGCATGAGGAGCAACTTCCTGTAAAGCTGTAAGTTGAGTATGACACATTTATTTATATATATATATATATATATATATATATATATATATAATCCTAATTTGCTGTATCTGTTTATTTCTATATTTTCCGTTGGTTGTAAAACATGAACAGTGGTAGAGAAAGGTCCATCATCATGATTTTTATTTTTATTTTTTCCCTGTGTAAATCCCGGTTAAATTAATCGCGCCTGGCACCGGGTGTTAAATCTACCTGAATCTGACACTAAGTGGAGATTAACGCAATCTTTGCCTGAGCACAGACTGAATGTTAGAAAGTATTTTTACATAACCCTTTCTTGTGAGACTCCTGACTTGATTAACAAAAGAAGCCCTCTGCTGAAACCCCCCGATTTCCTTCCTGTCTAGTGTGAGCTGAGCGATGTATTTTCTAGTTCCTTCTTTTTACTGACACGAATCTACGATTCCTACTATGGCGAACAATTGGCTTATGAATATTAAATACGTAAAGTGACGTTTGCCATCTACGTCTAGCTGATTGGCTGAAAGGCAGAGGCGGCTGACGAATGAGCGAATTCTACTATAATAAACGCTTGGTTCTTAAATATTAATGAGGTCACGTGACTGAACGCATCCGTACGTTTCAATGATACGCAAATTAATATTCATGAGCTCAGCCGTCGCAATAGTATCCGCAATTTTGGCTATCGGGAGTCCGTCAGGGCGGTGTCTGCAAGCCGCCTCAGTGTTTAAACTTTGTCCTTGAGTGTGTTGAGCAGCCATTCGGGTTATTATACAGTATTTGTCTCAAAGGTTACGTTTGTAAATCTGTGTAGTTTGTTCAAAGCTTGCTTCACACACAATGAGTAGTGTTTAAAAGCGTTGAACATCATTGAAAGTCATGCATATGTTTCCTGAATAATAATGCCCTTTGTCTAAACTGAAATGTTGTTAAAATCTACTTGAATTACAGAGTAAGATTTAGCAGATGTTTAATGCACCAACATTTTGGTTTGGAGAGTGAAATATTGCAGTGAAATGAGGGTTGTGACCGCAATTCAATATTTCAGCTGTCAGGGGAAACTGAAGGGAAAGTAGGTTGCAAATTAATTTATTATTTTTACAGTTTGACAACTTCTGTGCACTTGCCTTCTTAATGGTTTATGTCCAAATTTGTTGGCTTTCTTGCAGTATTAGTGCAAATAGGGTGATATGTGAAGTAACAAACAAACATGGTCTCTTAGTGGGTTTTGTTAATGTCATTGTCTGATTTTGTATCGTTCAGCCGATTGAATGAATAATAGATTTCCTTTTATGAAGCCTTTCAGGCCGATAGCGCCGCAGAGAGACAGACATCAGAGAGATGTGATGAGAAGCCACATAAAGGTCAGCCTTGATGGGCCATCACTGTTATGACCAGCACCTCTAGAAGGGCTCCTGTGGGCACTACTGCTGTTTACTGACCCCAGTGAAGCTACGGCTCAGGGACAATAAAACGTTATCGCTTTTTTTTAATTATTATTATTTACTTTTCTTCCCCCTCCCTCAACCTTTTCAGCATAGACAGGTGTTGGACAGTGAAATAATTTAAAATGATGGTGTAGAGCCTCCTTTTTTCCGGTCAGCACAGCATCAATTTGTTTTGGGAATGACAGATACAAGTCCTTCACCATGGCCAGAGGGATTTTGAGCCATTCCTCTTCCTTTGGCCAGGTCGCTATGTGATGTAATGTTTTCTGATTTGCTCCTCCAAAACTATGGAAGCTTGTTTCCACCACTGATAATAATAATAATAAAAAAGTAATGGCAACTTTTTATACTACAAGCCTATTTTCAGGGAAATGCACGGCTAAAGTAGTCTCAGGCAGGTCTTCCCTGCATTAGTTCCACATCATTTCGCCAAAATGATTTCAGTTATTTCAAAAGGTCCTTACAATCTCCAACAGCAAAAGAACCGAAACCCACAACGACACTGACGAAGCAAATAAATATAATACATAATAGGATAAAAATAATAATTTTTTTTATGATTTTTGCCACCATACTCTTTCTTCCGCTCTCAAATGCACACACATAAAGTGTGGACAGGAAACACATTCGCACAGAAACATGTTGTCCGCTTTGCTCTGATGAATTAATACCGCACTAGTGAGGTAATAACGCTGCTGTTCTTGAAGCAGATAAACTCCTTTTTGCTATTAGTAGAGCTGCTGAACACAGAGACGCACAGACTCAGGCTAATTCACATGTGCTTATTCTCTTTCTCTAACTGCATTCTTGTGCTGTCAACAACTCAAGCCTCCGTTACCAGCTCTTTTGCCATTACTAGCTCAGTTGCGTGATATAAAGTCGCAATTGCGTGTTTATATCTCGCATTTCTGACTTTATAACTCGCAATACATGTTTCACATTGTACACAGCCCAAGATTTGCTCTCTTGGCACAAATGAAACTGATATTTGGCATTGGCACAAGTGATCAAAGGTTTGGCTATAGCAGCCCGACCGTGAATATTGACTCCCGACGAACTGTTGGAGAGTTGAGGTGCGCATTTAATTCTGCAGTGAGTTGGGCATCTGTGGTTTTATGTTTTTTGGACACAATCTGGGTTAGTGTCCAGACATCCCTTTCAGACAGCTTCCTCTTGCATCAACAGCTACTCCTGTTGGATGTGGTTCGTCCTACATGGAGGTATGCCGGCATTACCCTGGATATCATAACTCTCGATAAACCACAGAGACTTGCTGTCCTGGTCACAGATGAGCCAGAGAGAATTTGTCCTCTTTTCAACTCTGTGTCTCCCATTATGTTGAGTGGATTGCAGTATTTTTATGTGCCGCTGTGTTATTGCTCTGCTAATTCAACCATCACACTCTGCTCTTACTGATGGAACATAAAACCAGGCCGTGCATATATAGGTGCAAAACCTTTAGCGCTATATTGTCCAGTGATTCAGTGTCATCGTCCAACCCCTGTAGATAGGCCAAAATATTAGCGCTGCACGATTCTGGATAAATTGAGAATCACGATTTTTTTTATATTTCAAATGGAGGTGTTTCTCTCACTACTCTGAACAGACAACCAAACAAAACAGCATATAATTTACTAGAGGTTCTGACAAAATGTTAATTGCTGCAGTCTATTTAAAATGTTTGATTAATTTGAGTGAGTTATTTTAAATCAGTTTGAATGAATGATTCAATGACTCACTCATTACTGAATGAATCAGCATTTCTGAACATATCTCTTGAATTGATTCAATTAACAGTAACTTGTCACCATTTACTGTGTAATGATGTAATTCATAGTCGTTATTTAAAGTGCCAAGTTACTTGAAAAACGGGTTTTGCACTATTTTGATCGCTACCATAGACATCAGTGTTTATATCTGAACTATATATATTTTTGTCAAAGTACTTCTGTGATAATTTGTATTGACTGAATTTTAAAGACAGAAGTAATGATACTGTATGGTTGAAAAGAGTGTTAGTGAAGCTATATCTATTTATTACAACAACGCTCTCTGGCTCAGCGGCAGCGCCGACACAGATCTGAGTGTTCGCTGTGATCGTACGGATCGTACGGATCACCGTCATTTAGGAATAAGATTGCGTGTGTGTTTGAATCGAGGTCGCAATTTTTTAATGTTTACTCGTGCAGCTCTACTAAATATATTTCTATAACATAATATTAGATTTTATTTCTTCAGTTAAAGGAACCATCATCTCCACCAAATATCCATTGAACCCAATTAGATTAAAAAAGTTTAATGGTAGACCTAGAAAAGTTAGTCACTTAAGTAACTCGAGTAAAATATTGAGTCATGTTCATTTAGGTATAAATATAACAATGCACAGTACTAAAATGCAATAATGCAAGCTCGATTTCACAGCGTCGGAGTGAAATTCATAATTCAAACACATGTTGCAGCTGTGCTTGTATTTTGGGCATTACCGTAAATGCTCTTCTGCAGTTTACAGTTTGAAGAAAATCTTGACAAGCAGGTTAATTCCAGTTGTACGAGAACGTTAAGCATGTGAATGAGGTCTGTATGTCAGTTAGGGGTGGACAATATAGTGGTTTAAATGGAAAAACCGGTGCAAATTTTTCATACCGGTTTGTACATGTGATTGTTGTAAAGTTCAGTCTGCAGTTGCAAAACTGTGGGACATCCTTGATATTAAAAAGTTGTTAAAAATGCATTAAGCTGTGAAAAAGTTGTCTCACGCCGTCTGACAGGTGCCTTTATTTTTCATTCATTTACTTTATTGAATTTCTGTAGTATTTCTTACTTAAAGTACTTTTAGCTGGACCTACTTACAAAAACATAAATTCACAATGAAACAGATGACCAACAGATCTTTTCTTCCATATTGTGATGTACATCGAAGTGAAATGAACTGTCAAAAAAGAAAAACGTATTTTGATAATTCTTTTTTTACTCAAATATAGAAACACGCCATTCACCATAAGATCAATAACATGCATTACGAAAATAAGTGAGTTTTCATTACGCCAACTTTAAACCACAGTTTGTTGGAATTTATGGCAATAAACTTATACATTTATAAATCTAAACGTATTGTTTGTAATCGGCTTATTTTTTATTTTATTACTGACATTTTATTTGTCTCAACATGTCTTTTTGCTGACATTAGTTCGACTCATCTTTAGGGCTGTGATGGCAGCAGTTAGAAAGTCTGGAAAGTCTGCCAGAGAAAGTGAAACTACCGACGTGTGAATTGCGCTATACAAATAAACTTGACTTTCTCACCAAGTCTAATAAGCACAAAATGTGTTAAATAGAATTTGATGTACAACTAAATAGTCCTGCTACAGCGTTTTTCTTCTTTCCCACCGTAAAGGATGTGAATATAGTAATTATATTAAGTATATATTATATAAGCGAACGAAAGGAAGAAATGTTTATAATTCCCGGTGAAAATGGGTGAAATGTGAGTAAAGATTCAGGAAAAGAAATGAGATTCCATGTCCACTGGAATAACTCATTTTATTGATAAATTCATGGATAATTGGGTGACCAGATCGCAAAACAGAATACAAATGCCTTAAGTTTATGGGCTCATAAATTTACCTCTCATTCGGCACAAATCCAAATGTTTCCATGGTTGCAATGTAACATTTAATATCTAACCTATTATTTCTTCACTTTTCGTATTATTCATGTAAAACGCCATTGACATACAAAAAAGGTTTTGGCGTACCAGCATATTTTGGTATTGTAACAACCTTATTTCCAGCCAAATATAATTACATCATGATATATGTTGTTACTGTAAAATAAAATTACTCAGATTTTTGTCACATTGCCTAACGTCATATCTTTCATAGCCTCATTTTCATTTACAAATGTGATCGTAGTGAGTAGTATTCCGCTGGTCACTTTATCTTGACGTGTTGGCATCCATTTTTTTGAAGATAATGAATACTAACCTAAGTTATTTGAAAGAGGCATGGCGCAGGAAGTTGAAGAAACCTGGCGTAGTTCATGTGTTGTGGCAGTAATTGTAGTGTCCACCACTTCAGTGTGACCTAGCATGTTTATGACAAGAGCCAAAGCTGGGAAGGGCTTCTTGAAGTGTGATCTATTCCTGGCTCATCTATCCTCGTGTCTCTTTCTGTCTTCAAGGACCTCTGTCATTTCCCAAGCTTTTTACAGTAGTAGGTCAATGGACACAAATACAGCCCAATGTTCGCAGTCGCACTGCTCTCCCCTGATACATCTGACCTTCACCTGAACAAAAGGGATCTCGGCTTTCCATACACTTTAAAGTCTGTTTGTTTTCAGTAGAGCCAATCCCAAACTGAAATTCAGCATTACCAACAGCACTGCTGACACACCTCTGATGCAGGCAATGTTATTGATTGTGAAGTACGAGGCTCATGGCTGTTGCTAGGAAAGCCTCATCACAAGCTGCCCAAACCGTAATCACCCCCCCTAGTGATGCTGATGGATCTGAAGGCAACTGTGCAACACACCATTGACCTGCTTTCGCTCATATCGACGCTATATACTTCTCACTGCATCCTTTTAATAGTTCTTTATACCTGCAAATTAGTCACTTTTAGGCAAAATTCGCCATTTTCAATCAAAATGTCTTTTGTGCAAGCCGTGTAGATCCGAAGTTTTTTTTCTGGGGGGGGTCTTCTTATTTTAGCTATGCATGATTTGGATATTCATCAAATTATCAGCGTATGAAACCTTTAGAGTCAGCAGGAAACAGATGAGACTAAGTTGCGATAGTCCTTTCTTCACTATTGAGATTTATATCCGGGTGAAGTGGCTTATCGGAGAAGAAAAAACTGTAGGGAGAGGCCTGATATTGTCCATTGGGAATTGATTAGATAGTTAATTGTTGTGATTTTCTTGTCAGTTGCTGGAGTGGAGGGATTGAAACTCATCTGACTACAATGGACAACTTTATTGTCCCCCAAATAAAGCCGCTATAGAACTGTTGTGCGTCTCTGATCAATCTCTGAATGAATCAGCATTTCTAAAACACACAAATGATTCAAAGAGTCCATTCATAAAAGATGTCACTTGCTTTGTTCCTGAATGAGTCCATTTGAATGGATCGGTTGAATGAATGATTCAATGACTCACTCGTTAAAACAGTGTCTTGCTGCCATCTATTGGCAGTTTTAGTTTCATATTTATGTATCATTTCATTAAAACTAATGAATGTATATATTCACTGCTCTAAATATGGTCAGTGTTTTAATATTTTAAAACATTAATCTCATAACATTATTAATTCAGTTGTAATTGCAGAGCTTTGGGATTCAGACCTAAGCCAGTCAATGTAAAAGCACATTATCTTTCTCGACTAAATCCCAGAAAACAATGAGATTTTTTTTTATTCGTCAATATCGCACATCACTACACTCCAACATTAAGACTCGTCCATTTTGATTTCATGGTTACTTTAAGTGAAATACCGTTTTAGGGAAGTTACTTTAAAATTGCTTCTCTTTTGAGGTCGTTTATGAGGGTCGATTTCAGTTAGAATGTTTCCTTAGAAGGCTGCCTATGTAGGAATAGGGAGCAAAGGCCAATTGGAAAAGAATGGTATGTTTATAGCAGAAGTATTCCCTGAGATCCAGGGTGAGGCAAGGATATGAACAAAGTTCCTCTTGTTTACATTGGAATTTTCCAGACTATCCTCAGAATGCGTCACTTTCGACACGTGTTAAGATCCCATGAAATTTAAATTAAGAGTGGCTTTCAGTTAATAACAATAAATAACCTTAGCCACATTTAAAATTAAACAGCCTTTCTCCTCTGGGTTAGAGACGATATTGATGACTCATGTTGCACATGTGGGCGTATCCGTATCCCATTAAATGTTCCTATGACAATGTTCCATCTAATACCACCTAAACCTGACTAGCAGTAACAAGTAGCGAATCACGGTACAGTGCAGTAACAAGACTAATAGCTACTTAAAGATGTGCCCCACCCCAGCTTCCTGTTTCAAAAGGAAATACATCAGCGTAGGAAAGTGGTCTTTTCAGTGGGTTTTCTTCACATAAAAACACTCAATTCTACATTTAACTTGGTTAAAGAGCTTGTAGAATGAAGCTGCACAGAACTGATCAACTTGGGAAGTTAAAATAGTTTAAACTGCCCAGGAACATTGTCGTTCACCCCACTCTGAGGCCTGTGGTGTTGTGGTGTGTTCGGAGTGTTTCTGTACTGACTCATCCACTCTAATTAAGTTCAGTCTTCTTGGGGTCGGGCCAAACAGAGTAAGTGCTTGTGTGGTGCTCTGTTACCCACAGTTCCTCCGTTGTGCTGAGCTACACATGACTCGACGGTGGAGATAATTGTTGTTCTTGCGCACTGGCTGTTTAGGCTCAATTCATCTTCTTTAAGACTGATGGTGTGAAAAAAAATATCTGTTTCCTTTTTACTTTACCCCACTTTGTTTATTGCCTTGTCATCTGACCATGCTGCACTGATTCGGTTCACTCTTTTACTGTTAAATCTTTCACAATGTTGCGGCCACAGCATGTGTGACCGTGATGCGGTTTGGGGTTAAGTGGGAACTCATGTTGCTGTTCAGTGCACCTACGTGGAGCTCTACAGTACGGTGTTGTTGGACCTTTCCAGCCTACAAGACCATTCCACAGATTAATGGGTTCAGCTTCTGAATGTTGCAAGATGTCTAGCAATAGATTCTAGCTGGACCTCTGCGGCCGTAAAGAAATACGGCACTGCGGAAAATCATTCTCTTCCATTTTTTTATTATTTTGGATTCCATAAAACCTTTATTATTAATTTAATTTGCTCGCTTGTGAGTTTTTGGTTTAAATCAGTTTGTGAATCATTCAAAGCTAGGGTTGGGTTGGATAAGAACCAGTTCTCGGGTTTGGATAAGAACCGGCTCTTATCCAAAACCTAACCAGAATCCAAAATCACAATTTGGCTCCAAGCCAATTCCATGTCCTACTCTTCTTTGGAAATGAACGACCTCCAGTCTGTTTGAGAAATGTTTCAAATGAAAAGCCAAAGTTTTGTTTTTTTTTAGTTTGCAACTCTGTCACTGGAGTGAAAAATAGTTGTCTGGAAAATCAAGCGGCATCTAGCGAGAGTCTCCCTTTCCCTTTCCCAGCGGATTAAACCGACTGTTTAATTAACACGAGTGCTCTCCATAGCTACAGTCTTCTGGCTGTGGGACTGCCTTACATAACAATATTAATATCCAGAGCTAGAAACTTCTGCTTTAGCATTAAAATAGTTTACTTTGACAATTCACTTGTAAGGATGAAGTATTTTATGCTCACTGGAAAAAAAATGTTGTAGGATTTACTTTAAAACACTTAGAAAGAAACTGCAGTTAACACATTTTAATTAGCTGTGAAAGTACTGATATAGTATTCTTATAAAATGTGCTCCAGTAATCTTTACAATGTAAATATACAGTCCATGTGTGATGTTTTGTAGGGTGTATCTACACCTGGGAAAAAAAAAAAATCAATGTTTTAATTGATCAACACAATTTTGTTGCCCTACTTGGAGAACGTCACATGCCAGCCTTTCTTCTCAGCTGCTTGAAGTTTTCTTGAGTGTTATAGCCCTAGTATTGAACAGCCTCATTTTAAAACTATTTATAACATCCATTTCGGGTAGCTCTATCAATGCAGAATTCATAGCCTACATTCAGAGAGTCACTTCACTATAAACTTCAAACATCTTTGCTGCATTCAGTTTAAACCTAAGGACAGCAGAGTCTCTTGAGGAAACTGATTGGGTTTGTCAGGTAAATCCTCTTTACCTGGCACCGTTTGGCATCCCACCGCTCTTACCGACACTTCCCCCGCTTTAATTAGTACTAATCTTGACTTCATAATCTTGTTAAGTTTATGGTTGCTCTGTAACGAGCATAATCTCAGGCTTTGCAACCCCTAGACTAACATGTTAGTCTTGCTCAGGCTTCCCTGATGAAGATACTTCTGGATAATCCCTAATTAGTGTGAATTAAACTCAGCTGGACAGAACGGAATAGAGAAGTGGGTGGTGCCAATGCCAAATTCGAGCCGTCTTCACTGTCAAGTGGTAAACTGGTCATGACAGCTCGCTCGGCCGCTGCTTTATAAAATAACCTGCTGTTGTTTCCCTGGGTTATGTACCTGCTGCCCGGCATTTTTAGGAAAGAAATGTTACGACCTTGTTAAATGGCTCTGCCATCATGCTCAGCTGTGTGAAATTACCCTGCGCTTATTAACATTGAGGGGTCTGCCAAATGGCTAACAGCGTTTGGACTGGTTTGCTCTGGCAGCTAAAGCGATATCATCTGGGCATAAATGCTTTCAGCTGAACTGTGCTTGCAGCTCGACCTTGTTTTCATGTTTTGCTGATTCTTCGGCAGAAAGAGATTGTATTTCGTCAGTCTTAATTAACTTTTGCCAGCTCCAGAAGGGGCATGGGCTGCTTTTTATTATGCGCTGGTGTTTTTTCTCTTCTGCTTTCCTCAGCCAGTTTAGCTTCTTGACTAGGGAGGTCCGTTTTCATTCAAACAATGTAGTCGTAATTACTACTAATGAATCTATAAATGGAAAACGTTAATTCGCAAAAATCCATTTTGACTTCAAACGCCATTTCGGCCACACAGTTCAACAGAAAAAAATGCACGTTTGATAGAAATGTTAAAATACTAGTTGTTGGATGTTAAATTTTAAATGATTAATTTAAAAAAAATAAATTGCAATATCGTTACAAATTAGGCCTAATTCTAGAAGATTCTTATACAAACAAACATAAATGACAGTAAAGGCCGATTCACACTAAGAACGTTAACTTTAACTATAAAGTTAAATGCTATAAATGTTTAAGCTCTTTTAAGACAAGATGGATTTTTTGCAGCCGATACGCTTTCGTCATCATGATTTGCCGATACGATCTTTCAAGCTTCATATTAGTGATATGTAAGCACTCTGTTGACTGTCACTTTTAACCCCTTTTAGGCATTTTCAATGATTTCATGTGATTTCAGATGGCTTACTTAAAAAATAATTAAGTACTCTACTAACAAAAAACAAGGTATCAAGTACATGGTCTCATTTGATAGAAAACCTTTCAAATTTTGAAGAAAATGATTTTGATCATGTTTAGAGGTTCTTATTTTACAAATAGGGGCTCCCTCTAATATTAGTCGACCAAAAAACTGATTTGTCAGTTAGTCACAATAAAAAAAAAAAACTCTGTCACGGGTCCTTGAGGACGTTAATGGTGGGTCCTTGAGGTAATTACAGTTTGTCTATCATCCATTGACCTCAAATATGGCTTATCAGGTGAAACCTGTAAGTAGTAGCAAACTTTACTTGGTTGCTCGCTTTAACGTTAACCTAGATAAACGTGTGTTATTATTAGGCACATATCTAAGTGTTTTTGCATTTTTGCATGTTTATTCATTCGCAGACGCTTTTATCCAAAGCGACTTACAAGGGGAGCAATTAGGGGTTTCGTGTCATGCCATAGTCATAGTATCGAAGGTGGAGCGAAACACATGCTGTAATGCTGTTCATTCACAATCCCCATCTTTAATTCCTGCTGGCGTGGGAATCAAACCAGCAACCTTCAGGTTACAAGCCCGACTTCAGCAGTGATGGTGGCAAATAGGCAATGACTTTTGTTGAAGTTTGACGACCCCTGCAACAGAGCGTTTTTTCATTCCTATGGAAGTTGAAAATGCTCACTCTTCTCCACTTGCTCCGCACCAGTTTTTCGACCCGAGGAAGGGGTTCTAGCAAACCAATCAAAGCGCTTGTGTTCCACATAGAATTGACACGTTGTTACATTTTTGAAGAGGTGCACGTTAGGCTATGCCACATGCTACGTGTGCTACAAACAGCCTACGCCAGGGGTGTCCAAACTCTGTCCTGGAGGGCCGTTGTCCTGCAGAGTTTAGCTCCAACTTACCACAACACACCTGCCTGGAAGTTTCATGTATGCCTAAAAACCTTGATTAGCTGGTTCAGGTGTGTTTAATTGGGGTTGGAGCTAAACTCTGCAGGACAGTAGCCCTCCAGGAGCAGGATTGGACACCCCTGGCCTACGCCGTAGCGTACACTTGATGCAGCCTTTAGCGCACTTGCTGCATGATCGCCGGTGCGGTGCGATCATTTTGGTCATACAGATAAGAGTAATGCATCATTCAAAACTGAATGATGAGTCTACTTTATGTAAACTCACAATAACAAGAAAACATTGTGCATTTGTAAAATAAAGAAAACAAATAGGATGCTCTGTGAACTGGAGCACGTCACAAATGCTTCACAGATTTGAGAAATATATATAATATATATATATATATATATATATATATATATATATAGAAAGCTTGAAATGTCTACTTTTAATGTCTACTTTTTTTCACTCCGATGTAATCTATATGAAAGTTGCATTTCTCTCTATAGGTACATTCTCTGTACTGAGGAGATGACTGGTTAGCATCATCAACTTCATCTTTGGAGCAGAAAACACTAGTTTATTAAAAAAACAATTAAAATGTCTTTTGACACATTCATAATCATTACTTTAGTTGGTGCTTTGCTGCGAGCTTTATGCGTGTGCTTGAGCCCAGAATAGGCTATATTACATCTATTTAGATATATATCAAAGGCTTGTTGTGGCTCTAGTGTATATTTAAGTAATTAAAAGCTAGACGAATAGCTTAAATGAATGACTACTAATGAAGTAGAAAAATCTTTAGTCGGGACAGCCCTAGTTACAACACTCCTGAGAGAACCCCAGAAAAAGTGGTGCAATTTTATTGATTTATTTTGTTGCTCATGCTTGATATGATGACTATAAAGTATATGACGGTCATAAAATCACGTTTGGACTTGTTCACAAACTGCATCTGAGCCAAACTTTGTGTTTATCTCTCAAAGCAATCAAAAGTTATGGCATTTGGAACCATGGTGGCCTTTTTACCAAAAGTTCAAAAAGTGTTTTACTGAACTTAACAACTACTTACATGTGTAAAAAGCATTAAAATATTTATAGTTATACAGAATAAGTAATAAAATCCTAGTGGATATGAACTTCCAGCGCTGTTTCATCTCCTATTCTGTGGTTCACGGTCTGGAACTAATGATTATTTTTCAATCGATTAATCTGTCAATTATTTTCCCACCACCTTTTTCCAATAAAACAAAAGGACGGATTAATAAATGATCAAAATGGCTATTAAAACCGTTTCGCACCTACAACAGTTTTTCAATGTCCTCTTCAGCATGCAACTCTTTTAGAGCTTCACACACGCCTGAACCAGATAATCAAGCTCTTCATGATCACTAGAAATGTCTAGTCAGATCGCTTGAAGCTAAACTCTGCATGAAGGTGGCCCTCCAGGAGCAGGAATGGACACGCCTGGTTTAGTGCCAATGGGAACATGACAACCCATCATGTGTCTTTCTCGCTTCTGATCCTCAACTTGAAAACCTAGCCGCTGGATCAGTGTGCCAGAGCCTGCTGATGGAGAACGGCCTCTTTTGCTGTCAGGGGAGTGAAGAGGCCCAGAATGGAAAAAGCCGTGCAGTGTTATCTGAATTCCTGTCTGATCATGGCCAAAACCATCCACTGCCAAAACGAAGACTCTTTTCACGAGGCAAAGATGACTTTGAAGATTCTGCTAGAATGTTATGCACTTTTATTGATTAGCCTACATTGTGTAAGTTCCTAGTTTATAGTCCTTGCATATTAATCATAAGGAATAGCGCAGAAAACGATTTTCTTGGTTTACATGGCACAAGGACATTAACAGCTAACCGTACTACAATATGTGCGCCAGTTTGGGAGCCTCCAGAAGTGTTACGCAAACAACATCTGTCTTCGATATGCAGGACCTGCAGACTGTACTAGTACACCATATGCTGAAAGGATGTTTTTTTCTCTGTTCCCTGGGCGTCTCGGGTCGGATCTCGCACGTTTGTTCATATGTGGTCCTCATTACAACTGTTTGTCAGATAAGCTGGCAGATCTCTGCAACAAGTTTTTGGATTTATAAGAATTGTTGCGCTGTTGGCGGCCAAGTGGAATTTCTCTCCTTTCAGGGTAACAACACTTGTAGCTGTTGCTCTGAATATGAATTCAGCAATTGGTTTAACTCAGTTGTTGTTATTATTATTATTATTATTAATGTTTATTGCTTTAAAAAAGACAAAAGTTTTAAATTCTGTTTAGATTTCAAAGAATCCTGAAAAACAAAATGTATCAGGGTTTCAACAAAAATGATTTTCAACATTGAAAATAATCAGAAATGTTTCTTGAGCATCAAATTAGACACTAAAGACTGGAGTAATGAAGCTGAGAATAAACTACATTGTAAAATAATATGAATGTACAATATATCGGTATTGGCTGATATATGTTCATTATTAATGTTATCGTTATCAGCCGATATGTTAAAGCCAACGTGGCTTTTAATGGTGAGACTTTTGTTTTATGATCAGGCTCTCAAAAATTATATAAAGTTTGATTTAGATTTATCGATGAATATATTGTTTATCGGCGTTCAAATATAAAGAATTATCGGTATTGGCCAAAATTTTCAATTTGGTGCATCCCTTTAAAATCTATTACAATAGAAAAGTTATTTTCACAATATTAGTTTTTACTGTGTTTTTCATCACAAAAAATCCTTTAAAAAAGTTTAAACATTTTTAATAACATCATGAATGTCGTGCATGCTAGTATGTATTATTGAAAACCGTGCATTAATTCACACGTACAGAGGACATGAATACTTCATTTTAAATAGCAGTTTGTTTGTTTTTTGCGAAAAATCACCATTTATTTGGGTGTCCAGCACTACTTTTGATTTATTCATTCAAATTATGTGAATTCATTCACATGCGTTCTGCCTTATACAGTAAATTCCATTTTTTTAATGACTGGATTCTGTGCTTCTGTTCACATTTTTAGGAAAAGGCCCTACAAAATTGAACTTCCAATAAAAACGTGCTATAAAACTAGAACTTTCTTCGCTCTGGATTTGTCAGTAACTTGAAATCACAAATGCAAAAGATCACAGCGAATCACGATTGCTCTTTTGCAGATGCATCTTGCATGTGCTAAAGCGAGTCGAAAGTGACTCAGTTCTGTTATGAGTGGTTTTGTGTGCTTAGCACGCCAATACCATGTAAGGGAAAGGCAACGCGACAGTGAGGTGTCTCTATAAGCAGAGTGTGCTGCAGCTCTGCAGAGCAGGAAACTACAGAAGCTGCTGTGAAGGTGAAGCTGTCGTATTTGGACAGCGCTCTCTCTGACTTTAGTGCGCTAGAAGGGAGAGAACACAAGCACTTTCTGTTCCAAGCCTACTGCATTGCAGCACGAGTGTTTCCCAGACATCCTCTGCATTCACTTTTTTATTTAGCATAAATCTTTGAAAGGCCTTGCTGGGGTGAAGACATAAGGATCTGTTTATGTAAACATGCAGTCAGCGGACGTTAATTCAGGAACTGACAGTCGGAGTAATTTGTCACGGGCAAAGATAACAATATTTAGATTAATATGTTTGTGAATCGGTTCACAGTTAAAACTAATGTACACTACCGTTCAGAAATTCAAGGCTGATAAAATTATACACAATATATTGATCAAAAATCACAGTAAAGGCTTTGAGGGCTGGGTGATATGGCCAAAAAATTATCACAATAAAAATCAGTCGATATCGATAATTATCACAATAAATCCTGAGTAAAAGTTGTAGAAACCAGACCATTAAAAACACTTGCATTTCACAAATCTGAGGTAGAATATTCAAAACATTTCTGAATTCTTTCCAGTCATTTTTCCTTAACAAAATAAATATCTTAATAGGAAAATTAATTTTAGTCTCATGGTGATAAAACGGGTGGTATTGTTTCAAGTCATGAAACGGGTTTGTGTTGCCTGACCTTGCGAATCTTCAGCTCAGTTTGCAGTGCACGCTTCAATATTAATATTCATGTTTTGTCTTAGAAATGCACATTTGAATGTAACAGTAGCTTGAGTTTAGATGATGTTCATAACAGTAACATATATATATATATATATATATATATATATATATATATATATATATATAAAATTGTGAGAACCTAATTAGGGTAAAATGTACATATTCTGTCTGAGTTAGGACTCTACTTTTATTAAAATGAACCATTGGTCATCCATGGTATAATACATTTATATCATGTTAACCACTGGTAAAACTACACGTATAGCACCCCACTGCCATTGTAAAATGTAATTATATGGTTTCTGTTTTGAAAAACAGTAGCCTATATACATTTAGTATAAATAAAAATGCTGACAACATATTGTAATTATATTCCATTACTACTTTAATATATTTTTGTACTTTATATACGTAATCATTATTAATATAATACAATTTTATATTCCACATTTCTGTCACAATGCAATTAGTGTTACTACAGTAAATCCACGGTAAATGATGGTGACTTGTAGATTGAAAAGCCTTCTAACTGGATCGTTCATGGGAATGGCACATCTGGTTTAAACCAGTTTACATCGGGACATTTGTGTTGGTTGCTTCCCACTGGATCTGTTTCAAAAATTTATATACCTATTTCTGAAGGATCATGTGACACTGAAGAGTGGAGTAATGATGCTGAATTTATTTTATAATGTATTACTGTTTCTGTATTTTACATGAAATGAATGCGGCCTTGGTGAGCATAAATGAACTTTTAAAAAAACGCTAGCACATGTTGCGTAATCTTTATCTACAACTTGTATACTTTCGAAATAAATTTGGGATTTGTATTAATTTTTTGAATCTTGAATCAACCCAAAAATAGGCTGCACAAACAACGCTGTGTAATGTATTTGAGTCACTGCAGTAATTGACTTTGACCACTAATGCAATAGTGTTGAATACAGATGCCCACATTAGGCCACTTTCTCAAGTCCTGTTCTGTTGCAGCTTGTGCGTGTGGTGAATTCATTTCAAATCCATTAATATGATTAAAAATTAACATGCTGGAGGAACTGATCACATGACGTTATGTGGGTCAGATCTCCATTGCTACCGATATTTGTGGCACGTTTGTAGAGGTCGTTGTTTGTTTCCTCTCCCCTAACCTTGTTGATGTTTTCCTCCAGCTGTCAATCATGGCCGAGCAGGAGCCCACACCAGAGCAGCTGGCCGCTATCGCAGCGGAGAACGAACAGAGCGAGGCTGTCAACTACAAGCCTCCAGCACAGAAGAGCCTTCAAGAGATCCAGGAACTCGACAAAGATGACGAAAGCCTTCGCAAGTACAAGGAGGCGCTGCTGGGCAACTGCAGTGTTGCTGCAGGTGTGTTTCGCTTTCTTGTACACACTCTTTCTCTCTGCTCTGGCCTAGTTTGAGGTTTCTATGCACACACACACACACACACACACACCCACACCAGAATTCACCCCATGGACCTGCTCTTCTTTCAACACGCTTTAATTTTTAGCTTATTTGGTGAGTGTGTGTGTGTGAGTGAGTGTGTGGTGTTCAGGTATTTTCTATGTTATGGTGACAAAATATCCCCACAAAGATGGCCATAACCAGAATCCTTTGTCCTTGTGGGGACATTTTTTTTGTCCCCATGCAGAAAACAGCTTATAAATCATACTAAGGGATGTATTTTGAGTACGTTTAGGATAGAATATAAAGTTTGTAGCTACAGTATAAAATCATCATGTCTTTTATATATATATATAAAAAATGCATTAAACAAATACAATTCTTAAAAGTCATGTGGTGCGACCAACATGCATGAGAAAAAAACTAAAGATAGGATATGATATCATGGAGGGAACCCTTGCAGCCCCTCTTTTTATTTCAAGGGAAGGTTAGTTTAGGTTAAAATATCACGTGGTGCGACTCAACTTAAATAATTCATAACATTTGTAAAAATAAAAAAATGTAGAGAAGATTTGAATTACGTGACACTGAAGACTGGAGCTTTGCATCACAGGAATAAATTAAATTTTAAAATATATTAAAAATATTGAAATAAAATATTCTTTTTAAATGGTAATATTTCACAATATTACTGTTTTACTGTATTTCTGATCAAACATAACATGACATTTTTAAAGCAACCGAGACTCTGATAATGGTATAAGTTTTTCAAAATCATATGAAACCAACATGATTACAGAAGGTACATTTCTAAGCACATGCATTTTAAACTAGATTTTTAAAGGATTTTTCTCCTCTCTTCTCTCACGCTTTGTTGAATTTTCAATCCCAGACCAATTCTGATATTCTGTTGCATCATGACGCATTCAACCGTAGCTTGTATCCAGCCCAAGTTCAATAATCGGCATGTGATTTTCATCCAGATACGCATGTTGTTCCAGGACCATCAGATAATGTTGATCCAGGAATGTGTCCTCCTCGGGTAAATCATGTTGTTCTAGGCTAGAGCTGTAGACTCTTGGTTAACGGCTATCAGACAGGGCCTCACGCCTCCGGCTGTTGTCCTTGTGCGTCGTCTGCCAGCACCCTCTGAAGAGCGCTCAAAAACGAGGTCACGTCTCTAGAGTTCATGCTCCTTTTTGCTGTTATCAGCAGCCATTACAATAACCCTGTGTGTTCCGCTTCATCCCATCACCTGAGGAGCTTTTGGAATGGGTGTCAAGAGATGGGCATTTATTCACAAGCATCAATCTCATTATTTCATTTGGAGTGAATAAAGCGGCTCCCACAGAGACATCAGAGCGGATGATGGACGGCCAACAATAAACGTCAGCTGTGTGTTTCTGTAATTCCCGCGTTTATCAGTTTTCGGGCTATTGGTCGTACTCTAAACAAAAGTGAAGTTGTTATAGAGCAAGCGGCAGCAAACGGATTGTTTTTCCAAATACGCCGCTCCTCGTCTTTAATCGGTCAGCAAAACACCCGCCCTCATCTCACGACATCAACGGAGCCAGAAGTTGAGCTGCTCAAACAAACAAATGTGTTTTCTGGAAGTCATCATCGTCAGACATTCCTCAGGAAGTCAAGCTATCAGGGTCTCACTAGAGTTGTCTCTGTAAACTGGAGCAGGATTAAGTATTTTAACATTTCAAGTAAAGTTGATTGTTTGTTCCAAATAAATAAGACTTTATTCTGATGGAGGAAATGAGAAAATGCTGTTTATATAACTTTTTATTTGGTGTTGCTACTCCCGATTCCAGTGAAACTTCTGTGAATAAATGAGATCTATACATTTCTAACGAAAATGTTGTTGTTGTTTACAAAGGTGTTTTGAGTGGTGAGCAGGGTAAGTTGCTCTGTGGTGGTTTTTTGTTCTGACCGCTAAGTCTGGATATCAGGGCCTGAATTTGGTGCGTGATTGCGGGTATTGTGCGTAATTTTACTCATTCCCACAAATTCCCGCAAGCATTTACTCACTAGCATGCAAGTTGAGTGAGTTCATTAAGGTTTGGTTTGATTACAACAAACTCTGATCGGATTGCTCTGTTAGAGCGGTTCATTTGAATGAGTGTGAACGCTGCCACCCGAACCCTGGTGTGACCAAAGAGTCTCGGTCCGCTTCCAAACAAACTCTGGTGTGGTTCGACTGAAATATGAACGCGACACTTACCAAAAGCATCTAAACGAACCAAAATCAGGACGTGTGCAAACATACCTGTTTTTTTTCTTGTCATAGGAGCGATGCTGCCAATTACACAGTCCCTCCAGAAAAACGCGATTATGCGATCCAAAGTCTGCATATTTATGCGGGGGTCGCATTTTTTCAAATACGCCGCACTTTCGCTGCATAAATTGCCGGTTTCAGCAAGCAAAATATGCAGGGCTGGGATGATTTCATAATCCCTGTATTTTCGTTGCAAAAAAGTCACACACATCTTAGCAGAAAGTTGAAAAATGTTGCGTTTACTTCACACAAGTAAAGCCCCATTATTTTTCCCTATTGCCATGGGAACCTTATGAAGTGACGTAATTACGTGACCTGAACATCATCTGCAAACCCCGCGGTGAAACCATGATGAAGAACGCAAATCATGCCATCAAAAATAAGCGTAAAAGAGCGCACGAAGCAGTTTCCGGGTGTGTCACATGACAGTGGGGGTAAATTATTTTGCACTCCGTGTAACTGCGAGTTGGACCACAGACGACGCTGTATATTAGTAGTATGTAAAATAATTTACGTTGCAGTAAGAGATTGCACTTTGTGCATTGGAAGCATTTAATTTAACAGAAGATGTGTTTTGTATAGCTACCTCTGTAAAACAGGAAGCACACATTTTATTTTTAATAATTTATTTTAATATTAATATTTATTTTAATATTATAATCATTTATTCATTTTTACAGAAGTTGTTAAATATTCCTTTTGTAAAGCAGCAGAACTTGTTTGACTCAATGTTTTGTGAGTTTGAGCCATGTGTTAATGAAGGTCTGAAATAAAACAGAATGAGAACTTCAATGTTCTGTGATTTAGTGTGCCTGCTCATCATAGGAAGTAATAAGAAATGATGTGAGAACAGGGTGTTGAATCACCTTTGTTTCCTCTTTTGCATCAAACCGCAGTTTTTGCAAGTTCCTGCAATTTCATCGCATAAAATTGCAAAAATATCCTGCATATTCCATCACATTTTTTAAGAAAACGTGCCGCAAAATCAAGACTTTTTGTCCGCAACAATCACAAAAAAAATCTGTGTTTTTCTGGAGGGACTGATTACAGTTCAGTACAGCCGTCTGCTGTCTCCTTGCAGATCTTAGTTTGTGTGTGCAATCGTGGTGCGGTTTTGACCCCTTTACACTTTTTATAAGATCTCAGATGGTAAAATTACCATAACATGCACACACATAGTTGATCTATGCGTGTGCATGTTATGGTAATTTTATCCCAGCTCACAGCATTGTTGTGGATGTTCGGCAGCCTTATCCTTGTTCCTTATGTCTTGTATCTTAGTTTGGAGTTAAAAATTACAGTGTGAAGCAGCAGTAAAATGTCTGGACGCTGAAGACGGATACTTAAAACAGCCTAGAATAGAATAGAGTAGCTTTAAATAATGTGCAGTTGCTGTCTGAAAGTTCATCAATGCTTCAAAATGATCAGTCAGCACACACTCACACTGACTGAACATGGCACCTTTTATTTGACGTATAATCACTTGGTTGCACAACATTCATCGCAAGTGTATAAACTCTCAATACAATGAACCAAACAACATGTATGAATCTAGCTGTGTTTGGAAACCAAAATTTGATTGCAAAAAAGATTGAAAATCTGTTTGGCCTGGTGGGTTGAGGTTTGGAGAACAACGCCAAATTTTCCCAGTTTCATTGTCATTTGTGGTTAAAGAAAAAAAAAT
Source organism: Zacco platypus (assembly GCA_038088235.1). Classification (NCBI taxonomy): domain Eukaryota; kingdom Metazoa; phylum Chordata; class Actinopteri; order Cypriniformes; family Xenocyprididae; genus Zacco; species Zacco platypus. The sequence goes on along the minus strand of CM076083.1, from coordinate 33,410,686 downwards.
TAATTCAAAGTTTGAAATGAAACCTTTGCACTGTGTGCCGTGCATCAATCCCCCCCCCCCCCCCTTCCTAAAATGATATCCAGGCCTTGAATGTACAAATATCAATCTACAGCTTTTCTTATGTAATTTTCTTCTCCATTTTGCAGATCCCGCCGCTCCCAACGTTCAGGTGACACGGCTAACTCTTATGTGTGAGACGGCTCCCGCCCCACTGACCCTTGACCTGCAAGGTGAGTAGATATAACTTCTTAAAGGGTTCGTTCACCCAAAAATGAAAATTGTGCCGTTCCACACCCAGAAGACTTTCGTTCAGCTTTAGAACACAAGATATCCTTAATTTTGCCTCATCATTTTTGTCAATCCGTGGAAAGGCTTCCAGAAGTTCATAAAGACATTGGAAAAGTAATCCATATGAATCGAGCTGTTTGTCTTCTAAAGTCTTACTTTTAATCTTTATGCGTGAATAAAAGGAATTAGCGCACATGCATAGAGCACATCAAACATGCTTGCTCGACGTGCCTGACTTACAAACCTTGTTGTTTGAGCTTTTATTTAGTAATGAATGTTACAAATTATTTTCAAAGTATGTCTTGAACAGGTTAGTGTGAGACCTGTAATGCTGACAAATTTTAGTATGCTTATTCAAATACACTATTTGTATAATCACGTCACGTTTATGTTACGGCACCAAACCTGTGGTGTGACATAATCTTACGGTCACATGGCCCAGATAAAGCACAGCAGCCTGAGAGCGCAGCGCTGCCAGCGAGAGAGAGAGGAAGATGAGCAGACGGAGAGAGGATGTGTCCTGCAGCCATCTGCTGGAAACATGATTCAACTGCAGTCTGTCATTCACACGTCAAACACGACCACCACTGTTCACAGTTAACCTCAAACCACTCCTGACAGTGGCCGCTCAACCTTCAAACCTTTCTACAGTTTATCTAATGCAGGTCATTATTAGTCGTCAGGTTTTTAATGGCCAATGCCAATATAACAAGATGGCTGATATAAATGATATATCTTGACTGTTTCATTTAAAGATGGTGAAACACGAGTAGAACAACTGCTGCAATTATATTTAGGTTTATTTTGCGTAATATCTGCTAAAATACTAAAATTGGATACATATTTGAAATTCGAATCACTTGAAAATAAATCAATTGAAATTTAAAATCAATTTAAATCTGCAAAATGAACAGATTGGTACTTTAGCTTCTAGATTCTGTAATCTTGTAATGGCATTTTAAAAAGAAAGAAAGAAAGAAATGATTAAAAGTGCGAAAGGGGCAAATAAACACTGTAAAGAGTGGCAAATCTGTGTGCACTGGGAGTCATATAATGTAGGGCTGTCACTAATGATTATTTTAGTAATCGATTAATCGTTCGATTATTCAAGTAATCGAGTGCTAGCCTACATGCATGTAAATAATTATAGCCCATATATTAAACCTGCAGAACATGCATTTATTTAATTGAATTGCAGCCTTTGTAAATTCACAAACGCATCATTATGATTTTTAAATGGGTTTAATATCGTGTAGCCTTAGAAAACAATCTTATAATGCATTTCATGGATTCTAGTCCGTGGAAAGCGCCACTTTATTTTACCGGTTTCTTGACACGGGCAAATTGAGTACTCGAATTTAATATGTGTACATGCAGTGAATATGATATGAAATAGAGGTAAATTGTGGAGGGTAGTTTGAAGTAGTGTTGTAGTCAAGATCAGACCAGCACTCTTCAAATTCCCCTGAAAGATCCGCATTTTACTGTCTGAGAAATGTTTCAAATTTAATCATTACAATCAGAATAACAAGACGCTATATAGATTTATCAATCAACATCAAAATTCATCTTTGCACTGTGTAGGTGGCACAGAAGTTGCTTTTGTATAAAATCAACATCACTGTTGCAATCTTGCATAATTGTGAAAACTGCTTTGTTTCTCCTCTGATATTGTTTAATTAAATCATGGATTATGTAAAAAGATCTCATAAAAGTAATATTTTGCAGTCAAATCTAGAATTTTGTGGGCATTTAGATTCAATTTTTTCGACACAATCACTCATTAGTTTCTGACCCGGCACAACAGTAACACAAGAAGTTAAATTAGAAAGTTTTGAAGTTACAGTCTGACAGTACAAATGCGGTTGAGACCGAGACAAGACCAAGACCTTCATAAAATTGTCTCGAGATTGTCTCTTGAGTAGTTTGAAGTTGTTCGCTTAGTTGGTTGTTTGCATCCAGTTCTCATAACTTGGATACAAATTTGCAAATTCATACAGGATACAATGCGCCCGTTAGCTGGATCCACCAAAGTTTGTGGGGTTTGTGCAATTAAATATTTAATGGGTATTCAAAGATTTGTTTGAATGATATAAATGCATATTTTCCATATGCATACATTATATTAAAAAGGTATTATAGTGATTGCCTTTCAAATATTAGACAGAACTGTTTAACAAAGGTAAGCTAATAGAGCTAAGCGTCATCCTCGAACAAAAACCCTACAGGATTTTTCCAGTGGCATTTGGATTATTACAGAAAATAAGCTCTGTGACCAAGAACGGTTTATGATTCTTATGTTATGTTCATCATAATCCTCACAAATTAACAACTTTTTAAATGAATTTTAAAGCCTAAATATCATTGTCAGAAGTAAAAAGCTAAACGTAGGCTTTAAATGAACTACACCAGTCACATGACATTCAACACCATCTTTAAGCTTGAAAGTTTGAGTTAGAATAGTTTATAAGAGAGCGATTATAAACACAACAAGGCTGTGAAAGCAACTAGTGAGTAGACGAGTATGTGTATCTCTGTAATGGCATTTAGACACTTGATAGCAAGAGCCTTTTTTAAGACAATTAAAATTACTGATGCACTTCAAGTCTTGGAGTAAAACTAACCGTTGGAATAAACTCCACTGACTTCAGGACAATGGAAGTGCTAAAATGTGAACTCGTTTCCAAAAATGTCTCTGTGGCACACTGTATGTTCGCACTCAGGCGTTTGATTTTCAGTACCGTCAAAATAAAAGTCCTGCTCACGACACTTACCGCCCAAAGAGAGAGAAATTATTGGCTGATGCTGATTATTTAAAAAATATTGGTCGAGCACTACCCTCCACATCATATACAAGATATAACAGCGATTGTTATTTTGTGAGTCTCATATTTTGGTTTTGGCCTACTGTGATTATTAATGTCACAACGTTGTCGCTGTAGTAACTTCAGATTGTGTTGGTTCCTCTCTCAGGTGATCTGGAGTCCTACAAGAAGCAGTCGTTTGTGCTGAAGGAGGGAGTGGAGTACAGGATAAAGATCAGCTTCAAGGTTAGATGACGACATCCTGACATGTGTGAATGATCACCACAGGAAACATTTAATTGCTATGGATAATTCATGCTATAACAATTTCATGGCACATTAGAAGTTACATTATCACTGAATTCCCAGTAAAAATAACTAAAGTTTATATTTCATAACCATGTATTAGTGCCTTTTAATTTGATAATCCAGTAAATTTCTGGTACTTCATCACATTTGATTGTTATATCTTCTTTTTTGAGACTTGTATTTCCACATTACTCAGCGTTTCTTTATGTCACGTGTTATGCAGTCCTGTCTCATAGTTGCGTGAATAAATCTGCTGAGGTATAAACATTGTGTACTGACTACATGTAAACAACTTATGCAAACATGCTGCTCTGAACCTGTTCCTGTTTATCAGTTAATGTAACGCCACTGGCCCTCATGTGTATTTACATCTGTTTACAGGTGAACAAAGAGATCGTCTCGGGGTTGAAGTATGTACAGCAGACCTTCAGGAAAGGGGTGAAGAGTAAGTGTTGTTTACAAATTACAAAATGACATTCATGTTCGTGGCACATTTCACCTCAAAAGAAAAGATGTGAATGTGCTGCTTTCCAGGTTATGTAGTTTCTAGAATTTCTCGTTTATTTTGGATTCAGAAAAAAAAAACGAAGCGCAACAAATACTTGTATGATGTATAAATACTGTAACACTTAATTCCTGGAATGCTGTTACGCAAATCCTGTGGCGTTTCTGGTGGGATTTTGCTTTATTTAAGAAGAAAAGCCTCTGTTCTTTGAGAAACTGGATGTTGGAACTTTACTTCTCACCACCAAAGTGTCCCATTTATGCTTGAACATGTTTTAGGGAGGCCGTGCAATTATTTAGATTGTGTATGATTATGCTCAAACAAACATGAAATAGGAATGGGGAGTAAAAAAAAAAAAAGTCAGTATTTCTCAGCCTTGTAATCTCAGTATTCATTTTTCCTCTGAAGTGACTGATATGTATTCCATTGTAATGTAACTGTTAAAATACAGTAAGATTTACAGATTTAAAATATCAGGAAATGGCTGATTCATTCAGGAACAAAGCAAGTGGCTGACTTTATGATTGAGTCATTGAATCATTGACTCGACTGATTCTTTAAAAAAATTGTTTAAATGTATTGCTTATATTGCTCATTTTCGTTTCCGACCAAAAACGTACACTGATACTGACAACATTGTCGAAAACATAACAGACTTAACTTCGTTTATTGAACTGTTTTATAAAAAAAAAAAAAAAAAGATAAAATCAATGTCACACTTGCTGATATTTGGCAAGACCATGGTTCTTGCTTGATGGTCTTCCCAAACTTGCTTTTATCTTGTCATAAATATGACACTCGTACATAAGGTCATTTTTGCCCCCATATCTTGAATTTTGGGGTCATTATAACCGCATTCTACTAGGCTTCATCTAAGCAGTGTTTGTTTTTTGAAAGTTTTTTGCAGATTTTTTGCTCTAACAACCACTGAGAATGAATTAATATAGCAAGTAGTCTAGTTCATTTAATTTAAACCTCTTGACCTGTTTCTTGTGTTCAGTTGACAAGTCGGACTACATGGTGGGCAGCTATGGGCCTCGACCGAATGAATACGAGTTCCTGACGCCCTTGGAGGAGGCACCTAAAGGCATGCTGGCCCGTGGCACTTACAACATTAAATCCAAGTTCACTGACGACGACAAGCACGACCACCTGTCCTGGGAATGGAACCTCAACATCAAGAAGGACTGGAAAGATTGAGTTGTTTCCAAACCCCCATTTTCCTTCTTGCCATCCTCCTACCTACTTCCTCCCTTTCTTCCTCTCCAACCTCCTCCAGTTCCCTCCGTCATCATCATCATCATCATCATTATCATCATCATCATCATCATCATCACCACCCATCATCAACATCATAATCCTGGATTAACTGATTTAAAAGAAATGGGTCTTTCTCACTCCGTCCACTTTCCTGCAGTTTCCCATCTTCCATCCCTCTCTCCATCCTATCCCTTCCTCTCCCAATGAGTATTGAGGCTTTTCATGAAATATATATGTGAAAACAAACAAAAATGTGCACAATCCATATTTTGTGTTTTATTTGTTTGTATATAAAAGTAAAAACAGAGGAAAAAAATATTCAAAAAACCTCATGGATACTTTTGACATGGTTGTTATTAGTAATCTTCACTGCCCCCGTCTTCCTCCTGTGTCCCGAACCCTTCCCCTTTATCCCGCGTCATTCCTTTCTCTGACATTCCTCGTTTTCTTTTTAACCATGATCTGCCTTTTATGAGTGTAACGGGAGAAGGTGCCACTTGCTGATATTTTGCCACTGGCATTCCCTCACAACTCAAGTTTGCCTTTGCCCAGAGGGAACGTGTCCGATGCCTTTGAGATGAGTCTAGGGTTAGCGTAGCATGGGTAACTGTAGAAACGTTAGCGATTATAGCGGAGCAGGTCTTTACTTGGCTCTCGGTATGAATGTGTGCTTGTCCGAATATGGTTTTAGCTATGTAGGGTTCACAGGATATGAACATCCTGTCCACTAGGGGAGCCGTTCTAAGAATCAGCCTTGCCCTGCTCTAACAGCATAGGGTTTTTGTTTAACCATTTCATCGCCATGTGGCCTTAAAAATGATTCCTGTAGCAAGACATTGAGGAGCTGCCTTTTGCCGTCTAGGTTTAAATTCACTCAAATCTTTTGTCCTTAAGAGGCCAAGGTGCTTTACCGACTCTCGCTCCCTCCAGGGACTGGCGGTTACATCTTCTGCCTTGTTCAATTGGCTCGATTCAGGATGGACCAACTTTACGTCCAGTAGAAGTTAGTGAACCTTGATGCTGAGCAAACATTTTCCCCAACAATTCAGTTATCACAAACGTTCCAGACGACTGGTGCTTCATTTGCAGAACGTGCCCATTTGCTTGTGGTTTGCACGAGTTAGGAAGTTTAGGAAGTTAAAGCAGAGAAGGTCTCATTTCACTAACAGATCTCAAGTATTGAACTACTCTACGGAAAAGTTACCAACACCATAGATTGTGCCTCCAGTATTGACGACCACAAGCTGCTCTCGGTGCGTAAACGTAAGGGAAAGGAAGTCAGGACTCTAAAGGAGGTGCATTTGTAGTGGGACAGATCTGGAGTGAACCTAAATTTCTACTCTCAGCTCCAGTCCAGGTGTAGTCTGACCTCAATGTTCAAACAAGAGAGGATGTGCTCATGCATCACTGTTATGTTTTATACACGCTTGTTTTGTTTTTTTTCTTTGGTGACATTGCCTGCAAAGTAGTAGCTTGTTGTGCTGGTCCAGAATGCTGCTTCTGTCTTCACCTGTTTGTACTTATCTGGAGATTACTGTTCACCTGTGTCAACATTAAAGTGTTCAGAACAGACGGTTTCTTTCGTCTTCCATTCACCGACATGAATGCTGTACCATTGCTGCTGTTTTTGTTTGTTTTACTTCACCAGGGTGATGCCTAGATGGTGAGCCTTGTTCTGCAAAACTGTAAGACCATTTGAACATGGTGCCATCAAGGTTTAGGTAGTCTTGCATAGCCAGTCCTGACTATCAGCATAAAGTCTGGTCTACATATACTTCATTTCCTGTGTTCTATTCTGTCAAGTGCATTCAAAGTACACTCCATAGACAGTAGCTACATTTACATGGACACCTTTTGTTTGGACACTTTGAATCCGAACGTGTTTTACATGAAGGCTAAATACAGTGATGGGGTTGATGTGTACGTTTGTCACAAGCTTCAAATCGGAATTGATTTTTTTTGACACATGCGTACTGCATGAATGATTGATTCTTTCATGAATGATTCTTCTGCTTTGCTTCTTTTCTTTGCTTTAAAGCGCAGATTTAAAACCAGATTTACGAACAGCTTGCACCAGCGCAAACCCTCTTGGAATTTAAAAAAAAATTGTCAGGATTTACTACAGACAAAGAGTGAATTAGCTCTGAAAATGCGTGGACTAGGTTATTTTTGTGTCTGACTTTATTGAATATGCATGAGTTTCCCTTCCTGGATGCAAAATTTATGGGAGGAGAGTATTTAAATGAATCATGCAAGGTGATTTACTAAGGTTTGTGCTAGTCAATTTACTGGTATTTGCGCCAGTAAATTATTTACCACCCAAAAAAAAAAACTTGTCTTAAACCAGATGGTAACTTGCGCTGCACGTGGTAATTGTGTTGGTCATTATGGAAATGATTCTGCTGCGTCTGTTCTTTAATTTGCACTCCACTAGTAGATCACGTGCAGAACTTCCCACTCCCCTTGCTGCTTTTTTGGAATTGTACTCTCAAGCTAATTTGCCGTTAATTATCTAATTTGGGTTCTAATTAAGAGACAAGCACATGTGCTGCTTACATTTATCAAGTGTTAAAAAAGCCCCTTCCTGCAGCCAAAAGGCATCTGTGGATGAGAGTCTAAAACCAGGACTGGTGGGATGTTCACAGACGACGAGCGGAAGGAAAATTGTAGAATATTTGTCATTTATGACACTTCATTCAATCTGATTGTTTGGGTCCATGTAAATGTAGCTAGTGAGTGTGGATTGATGCATTTGGAACATGTGCTTTTGCCATGGACTGTCAGAGCAGAATGCAGACAAGAGAAGTATACTTTAGGCTTTATTCTGAAGAGACTAAGCGTCCACAGTTCATTTTGATAGGCGGGGTTATTCAAAATGGTTGATTACCACCAGAAATGAGTCAATGTAGAGAAAAAATGGGTGGAGACTTTGATCAGAATGTGTTCATCCAGAAGTATCAATTGTAGATGCTGAAGATAGTTATGCTTGTGGGTATTTCTTACTACTAAGTGCCTCAAAAACACTGTATCATCTAATTAAAACTTACATAAGTCCAATGATTAGTGCTTCCTCATTGTGCTCAATGTAGCAATCTAGTACCTTGTGAGCAATGCATCTTTAGTACCTGGTGGACTGGTTAACTCAAACTCCCAGACGTTACATGAAGCCAGCAAGGCTTTCTGCAGTTGTCGGCCATTTTTGTGTGAAACGTGTCGGTCTGTGGGCAGCACATGGGCGAGACACGTAAAATGAACAGAACAAGGGTTTCCATCTAGACACAACCTTACAGCAGATCCATCCTGATCAGTCAACTCACTCACCCACTCGTTCATCCATATGTTCAAGGTAATAAATGTATCAAACACCCTTCTAAAGCAAAGTGTGATTTAATATTGAACAAAAGTGGTTACACAACGCTGTGGTTATTCATAACATATTATACATGTGAGAAAGGAAATATTAAGCATGTTTCCTGTGCTTGATCATCTTCAGGGTGAGTATGGCTACAGTTTAAACCAGTAGTGAGTAATATGGTCTATCCTAAAAGGCCAATCTGGCAAAAGCACATTAGACAGCAAACACTCTCATCCTGTTAACAGAAAACCACCATTTGTCTGATCATTTGTGGCACTAAATGATTCAGGGATGGGTTGTACTAAATAACAGCCTCCTCTAAACATCTTTCTGACTGTAGTTTAAAAAAAAATGTAAGACATTACATGAACGACTGAGGAAACGAAATCAGTGGCACGAATATTAAGAGCAAAATTGGCTATTTTCCGCTTTTCCGCCCTTTGGTGGAGTTTATGTCGCTCTTGGTCCTCTGCAAGCGGGAAAAGATCTCCTTGAAGAGCGCTTTGTACTCGGGAGTGTTTTGGCTCAGCCGCTTGTCCACAGCCTCCACTTGTCGGCTGATGCCCTCCAGGGCTTCTGGAGTCGAGGGCGTCTGCGGAGGAGTGGGCGGCTGCTGGGGTTCCGCGACCCGGCATTCCTTCATGGACGGGTCCCTGGACACGGGCCGGGAGGTCTGCACCTCGGCGTGGCGTAGACTCTCCTCGTGGCGCCGGCACTTCCCTAGCAGCTCCTCGTACTTCTCCAGAAGGGCGTGATACTGCTCATCTACCTCCCGCAGGATGGACATGCCCCTCTTCCGGACGCCGTTAGCATGAAGCGCGTAGCTGCCTTTGCGTCTCCCTGAGGCATCGAGAGCAGAGATGGCATTTAGAGCTGTATCGCTGCAACTCTTCCGGACAGGTGCCGCCCCATCGTTTGCATCCCCGTTCTGAGTTCCAGCCATGACTGCATCATCCGGCGTGTCCGTCTCAGGGGCGCAGTTGAGCAGCGTCTGCTCCAGGCCCTCGTCTCCGCTCAGCAGGCAGGCTCGGGACTTGCGGAGCTGCTGCATCTCCTGGAGCTCCGCTTCCAACTCGTGCACGCGCCTCTGGCAACTTTCTGCTCCCATGAGACGCTGTTCCAAGCGCTCAAACTCTTGTAGCACTGCGCCACATTCCCGCTCAGCAGCCTCACGCCGACCGCGTTCGGCCGCCACAGCTGCGCGCAAAGACGACACCATCACGCGTAGATGTTCGTTCTCTTCGTCAGTGGGCTGACATTCCTCTAAGTCACCGCTGCCCGGGTAAGACACCATGAAACTATCCTCGTACCTGCAAAAGAAACACCAAACCATAGGCACAGGGACCACACAATGATGGATCCAACGAACAAAAAATTTGGGTTTTAGAAACAACAATATTGCATGGTAACACATTTTCTTGCATATTGTGACACACATCCGGTAGTGGAATGTATTATGGAGAAAATACAATAAAAGTAGGGCACTTGATGTTAATGTGGGCTTTGCACTCCAAATTGGAGGCAGATGAACTTGGAATGGCGTGGACTAATGCTGCGTCCTAAATCGTATACTGTATAGTAGGTACTAAATTTCATTTAAAACTTGATTTGCGAACATTAATAAATTGCATACTATATAGTATGAATGAAATTCAGATGTACAGCATCCATGTTGTCAGTTGTCACGGTCATGTGACCTATGGGATCAGTTGGGTTGCTCGTCGCTTCACTGCCATTCACAAATACTCTCCCGTGGCATCATGGGATAGTAAAATGTGTCGAGTGCATGCACATTTCAGAATTTTGCCAGAAGTATAGTAAGTAATCCGGCTATTTTTCATCTAGTGCAGTGCTTCCCAAACAGTGGGCCGCGGCCCCCCGGTGGGCCGTAGCGGTATTGCAGGGGGGGCCGAAGCTAATCAATATATTAAAATAATTAAAATATTCCAATTGTTCAAAAAATTTAATTTTTTTGAAAGCATGTAAGGTTAGTGTAATGGATTTAAATATATTTTTAAAGAATGTTTACATCATAGTTCTCATAATAATTCACATGAAATTCTTACAAACTTGTTAATAAATGTATTTGTAGGTAAATGTCGGTATATATTTTTTAACGGCAGGGTCATGGAGCTTTTGCAATGTTTTTGGGGAGCTTTACCCCTCTTAAGTTTGGGAAGCTCTGATCTAGTGTATATTATGAATACTATATATGGTAGTATGCAATTTCATATCCAGGGTAAGTCCTGCATGCAACACCAAAGAGAAGTCGTTTTCACCAGAGGAGTTATGATATTTTGATTAAAAATTGAAGTAAAAGGTTTAAAAAAACCAAAAAATCACTCACCATGGATGAATTGTTCACAATAAGAAAGAAAAATCATTTCATGCTGACTTTATAAGTCACAAGTTGCAGGGTTCCCTAGGATTTTTAAAAGCCATTTTATTGAGACTGCACTCATAATCAGCCATTTCTAGACAAATATCTGAAATAATGTCTGATATAGAAGCAATAGACCTCAGTCAGGCTAGATGCCATATTGAATTTAATGCAGAAGAAAACGAGGCAGTGAGGGGTAGAGAGATCTGAGATCATGTCAATTTCAAAACCAATTTGTGGTGTTTGTTTCTACTTGGTTTATTTTGGAAAGATGTTTAACCAACTGTACAATCTGCACGTTGTTAAACAACAGTATAATCCATCGAACGTACTTTTCTTCTGTCCCTCACAATCATTTTCATTCCTCTCACACTGTAAATATGTTGCTACCCTAACTAAGGTCTATTTCATTCTGTTCTTTTCTTTCTTGGAAATTACTGTTTGTCCCTGGTGAAATATTGTTTCCTGTGTAATTTTGACCTGTGGACATTTTTTAACTGACACGACATGACTCCGCGGCAAACGTAATAAATCGGGACGCACCTGGGAGCGGTGCAGAGTTCCTTGAGGCAGGGAAAAGAGTGCACAGTCTTTCTCCTCTCTTTCTTTTCTCTGCGAACCCTGAGCTCTTCCAAAGTGCGCAATTCCTCCACACGAGCCGTCAGCGTGTCGACCTGCCCCTGCAGCATCTCCATAGTACTTGTCAATCTGTATGAATATGTTTGCATATGATCAATCAATCAGACGGACATCGTAAACCATATTAGAACTGCAATGTTCACTGGTATTGTCAGATAATACAGAATTGTAGCATCAACCTTTAAATAATGTAAATGCCCTGATATAATTTCAGTAAAGCAATCCAAAAGACGGAGAAGACTGTAGCTGCACTTTTAAGTCACAATATCAATACAGTAATCCTGATTTGATGGAAGTCAAACAATGGTAAGTGGGAACAAGGCCGATAATGAATTAATCCTCCTATAGCGAAGGTTTAGCTCATGAATATTAATTGATTGAGGCTCCAGGAAGGTTACAATGCAATTTTGGCATGACAAAATGAATATTCATGAGCTGAGCCTCTGCCAGAGTAAAGGCCCATTCACTCCAAGAGCAGGAACTGTAACGATAAAGATATAGGGCCAGATTTACTAAACGGGGCAAATTATCGAGAGCGCAATTCCAAACAAGTGCCGATGGAAGTGGAAAGTTCTGTGCATGATCTACCGACGAAGTGCAAATTAAAGAACATGGACGCAGCAGAATCATTTCCATAATGTCCAACACAATCTACCAAGAGCATCACAAATCAGCTTCTGGTTTAGGACATGTTTTTTTTGGGCGATATATAATAGCACAAACACCAGACTGGCGCAAAAAATTCACTAGCGCAAACTTTAGTAAATCACCCTGCATAATTCATTTAAATACATTCCTCCCATAAAATTTGCATGTGAAAGGGAAACTCCCACAAATGCATATTCAATAAGCTCAACCGCAAAAATAACAGTCCGTGCCTTGTCTTTAGTAAATCTGGCCCACAGTTTTAAAAATCATTCGAAATGTATTTTTTTGTAAATGTAATTTTCACAACTATTTTTTTTCATCTGATGAATGATAAAACCTTTTGACAGCCAATCAGAATCCATCCTGCTTCATAGCGCTCGAGCATTTAAACCGCTAGGCAACAAAACAGCAGTGCGCGCTTAGAATAAACAACAATATCGTGCGATGATGTGGATGCTAATATAGCCTTTCGACTTGTAATTTCGTAAACGTATCAGTTTTAGAGAGGTACGATAGAATAACTGTAGCAAATATGATGTTTTTGGCACCGAAGCACCAGAACTTGGTGTGTAGTGCATTTCCCCAGATGAGGTGTGGCTTACCTGTCAATCTTCTGCTGAGAAGCTTTGCTTTCCAGCACCAGTTTCTCATTGGTTATCTCCAGCTCGCGGGCCGTCACATCCAACTGCTCGTACACTTTAGCGTGCTGCTCGTTCATCTCGCGTAACATCTCCATCTGCTTGGTCAAGTACTATCAAAAAGAGACGCATGATGAGCCCGCCATGTCATGACACCAAATTAAGCAACATTGTAAACAGTGCTATTAGTGAATTTGCCTTTAATTTGAAATGAGCGTGTCAGATTAGTTTTGTGATTGTACATTGTCGTATGAGAGTATTAGATGTTTTATAAATACTTATGCTGACAAGTCTTTAAATGAATCAGTCTGTTTCAGTGACTCGATTCAAAACGCTGATGTTATGTAAACCTAACACTTCATAAAACTGCCAAAATGAACGTTTCTCCTAATCACACAATGTTCTGATGATGAAATATCACAGTATCTCATGGCTTTTGTATCTCATGGCAACTACAATAAAAATGGGACTTGTGTTCAACCCATTATAAAAAGGCATATTCTTGTGGAAAGTTTGGTAATCTCTTGTGAAATGTGTTTTTGTGTTAAATACTGCACTGAACTTTCCTTTCCTTCACTAAGCTTAAGACCATAAACCCCTTACATTTCATTTTCTTCTGTGCTCGAATTCATACAGCTACAGCCGAAACGTCACAGTCTCAGCATTACAGGTCTGAGATATCGAAATGTTGTGTAATCCATACAGAATGAGGCCAGTATCCAAATAAATGGAAGAAACAGCAGCTCATTGTTTTCAGATATGTAACAGTCTTTGTTCAGTGGATCTGGCACACAGACAGGCGACGGGCGCCTCCCACCGCATGTGCTCTCATCTACAAACACGCTTCATGCGCCCCATTAGCATCACGCTGATGTGTAATTGGCTCATCAGAAGAGACTTACACTGACTGGAAATGTGGATAAATGACATGCAGGTCAGAGGTCAGGATCAGCCACCATTCACAATGTAATCTTTTTAAATTCAATTCATTTCCTCTGTTTAAACAGAGGCTCTAGTTGCAATTGTATTTTTTAAGGAAGTCGAATTCAAATAACTTCAGTACATTTTAAATAATACATTGCATTTTTAAATATGAAAAGTAAACAACATATGGGTTACACGGGATTACGTTATATTTTGTAAATTAACTTCCATCGAAAGAACATGGTGGAAAACACCCAATTTCCTTTAATATATTCAAATAATCCAAATTTTAATTTTGCAGATTGTTTTAATTTTATGACATTTTGGATTATGTTTACATGTGTACCCTCATAATGTGATTATGAGATTTAGGGAATACTTTTATTAAACTTTACCCTTATGTAAACAAAATCTGTCAAATTGATGCGATTTAGTGCAGTAAACATTATCGCAGTAATGTTTGTGGCGTTTGCCGATTTTAAACAGACATGTAAACACTTTAATCACATCTGTTCCACTCCAAAGTGCGCATGTTCTTGTGACGTACACAATTGATGTTGTCATGCGCAGATTCGTAAACGTAGCAGTAAAGAAGGCATCAAATTTTTCATGCATAACATGACTATAATGCAATTTTTTAATGGTCGAAAATGTCGAAAAGAAGATACTATAGGCGCGTCACTGAAAAAAAACAATTTGTCAATAGGAATGTGGTTTGCTTTTGAAGGAAATATATATATATATAAAAAAAAAGTGACCAGTAACACGCCTGCTGTATGGGAGTTCATCATTTGTGCTGGGCTTCAGGGTTAGTAAATAATGGCGGTAAAATGAACCATAACTTAGTGAACAATCAGAATAAAGAAAAATGCATGTAAACAGGAGTGAAAAGGTTTGCTCGTGTCGTGTAAAGATCTTAGAGCGATTATTTTTTCTGATTATTGGAAACAATCACTGTGACGAGCAGGGCGGGCGAGAGCCGTGAGGGAACGGCGCGAGGCCGGTGACGTGAGTGATAATGAGCGTCAGCTGCGCGCTACACCGGTCTCGTATCTCTCACGGAGAAGCTCCAGAAGCATAAAAGAGGAGCGACGACAGTGAAGGACGAGAGAGGACCAGGCCTGGACTTTATGTTGTGTTTTATTTTGTGTGGGCGGCAGTCGCCTTGAGGAACTGCCGCCCTTTTACTTTCGTTGTATTGTTTGTTTATTTTATCATTAAAGTATGTTGAATGTTCGCCGGTTCCTGCCTCCTTCTTCCCGTTCTTAAGAACTCCGTTACAATCACAATATTAATGCACATCTAAGCTTAGTCAATGTGGTGGACATTATGTGGCACAATTAAAATGCTTTCGCACCTGGTTTGATTGGCCAAACACGAGTTCAACTGCTCCGCCCTTCTCTTGCCCAACTTGATTCTCATTATATAATTTGGGTCCGAACCGCGGAAAGCTTGCGTCATCAAAGCAGCAGCCGTTTACACTGTTGTTTGGTAACGATGTAGGAAAAGGCGGCAAAATGCATAGTGTTGCTCACCTTAATTTTATAATTAGTCTTTTAAATCTTTGGTTTTAAAGAGTCAGTATATAACAGCACTTGCATCTATCCGTCGTGAATATACTGCAAACGTTGAATCTAAAGGACGAAGACGCCCATTTCTGATGAAAGTGTCTTGTATATTGTAGTTACGTGTAGTTCACGCTTGTCAATAAAGAGTGACAACAGTTTTATCGAATCATACGCCATCAATAGAGGTTCACCTATGTGATTTAGTATGATTTTGTTCATATCAGCAGTGAACCGTATTGAAGTTGACCACCATTTTTAAGTGAACTCGGGTACGGTTCGCACCAGAGTTCAGCGTTCACATCATCCAAACTAAACGAACTCTGACAATCAATCAATCAATCTCGGTTGCGCAACAAAAGTGCTAGTGTGAACGCACCCTTAATCTGGTTTAGTGGACAATAACGGTTTAACAGTATTGAACTGAGTTTAGAAAAACATGTCAAATTAGTTGTGGAATATGTAGTATTGTGATAAATAAAAAAGCATAATCATGTGAGCGTCAGTTCTGGATCATGAGAGGATGTATTCACGAGCACTTTTTGAGCAGATGTCCGGCTGGTCTGTACCTCGATTTCCTGCACCTGCTCTTCATTGTTGATGTACATCTGCTGCAGCGAGTCTTCCAGCTCCTTATTGCGCTCCAGCAGGGTTTTACCCAGCTCAGCTGCCAAGTGCAGATCTGAGACAAAACACAATACAATATCAGGGAACCTGCAAGGAATCGTTTAGTTTATTCTCTCCATTAGGGAATACATCATGTACTGCAGGTGTGTTTTAGCATTAGGGGAACCATAGTTTCCCATTCATTTCCATAGGGCAATTAAAGAGAACCCGCCAATTTTTTTAGTGGATTTTTTTTTTTACTTCAAATACAGCAGCCATTTTTAAAAAAAAAAATGCTATGTGAAATAATTTTTTAAAGAAATTAGTACTTTTATTCAACAAGGACACATTCAATTGATAAAGACATTTATAATGCCACAAAATATGTCTATTTTTCTTCAAATAAATGCAGTTCTTTTGACCTTTCAATTCACCAAAGAATCCTGAAAACATCAGTTTCCACAAAGCTGTTTTCAACATTGATAATAATCATGTTTCTTGAGCAGCGAATCATTTTAGATTTCTGAAGGATCATGTGACACTGGAGTAATGCTAAATGTGATAAATGTTAAAATATTTTAATATATATTAAACTTGAAAATTAATATTTCACATTAGTTGAATGAATCAATAATATATAGAATAAGCTGCACAATGACACCATTTTCTTATTAATGTAAAGCTGCTTTGCCACAATTTGCATTGTAAAAAGCGCTATATAAATAAAGATGACTTGACTTGATTAGTTCTCACTGTATTTTCCATCAAATAAATGTTGCAGTCCTGATGACTTGTCAAAAACATTTAAAACATTCTTAGCAAACCCAACATTTTGAAAAGAAGTGAACACGCACAATTAGACGTAAAATAAACATCAAGTCTGACGGGATTGTTTTTCCCCACACCAGTATATGATGCTCCTCTTACTGTATGTATCTGAATTGAAGCAAAATCCATTAATATCATGATTTTCAACCAATAAAATACACTGATAATATAACACCAGAGGAAAAACACCTGACAAATTGAACGGTTCTGCTGTACTTTGGTGGAGCGAAGTCATTTCCTGACATTTAAGTCTGTAAATGAGGTAAATGTCATGCAAATGTGAGATTCCACATGCACCTCTTTTATCTTTTCACCAAATTGTGCAGTTCTTTGAATATTCACAGCATAGCACGGCCTCTCGTACCTTCCTGCTTGAATAAACCATTGTGTGTATAATGATTTACGCCGTTCTCAAGCAGCTCTGTCTCATAAAAGCAGAGCGTGTTCCTCTGCTGTAGCTGGAATTAGCGGCTTCAGTGTGTGAATACCTGAGAAGGGAGCGAAACGAGGCCAGAGAAAATCCTGTGGTTTAATTCCGCCTAAAGGAGGTGATTTTTTTTAATCCTTCGTGTTTTCTGATGAACATGAGCCAGAGTGACGTCAGCCAAGATACGACTGAAGAAATCAAAGACGAAGGAAAGAACGGATCGGCTGAATGTGAAGCACGTGTAATAAAGGTCAGCACAGTCAAATAATCCTGCTGGTTTGGGCTTCTGTCACTTTTTATTGAAAACAGAAGAAAGAAATGTCACAAGCTGGATTTAAACTACATTTAAAGATCCTGTCTACTTGAAGACCAGAATCTCCAATGACTGGTTTAATTATAGTTGCATGTTTTGACATTAAATGACACAATACGTGTTTGTAAGACTATAACAACATTAGCTGTTTCCATCCACCTATTTTTATGCAAATTTTGGGTTATCGCATTAAAAAAAATTTAAATGGAAAGACACGCATAATTTCTAAAAATGCGCATAAATTTGCCCCCACTCTCCAAATAAAGGCACAAAAAGCCTTTTTTTTAAACAAAAAAAAAGAAAAAAAAGAAACACATTTACCGAATAAATCCCTCAATGCGCAACAAAACCAGACTTTGTCTCAACAGAGGATGTGATTGGATAACTGGACCTACCAGTGGACCAATCGCATAGCAGCATCTCAAATGTTGGTTAGGTCATTCTGAAATATCTGAGCCAAAGTGTGTCATCAGAATGATGTGGTATGATCAGTGTTACCAAGTCCGTGGTTTTCCCGTGGAATTGGGCTACTTCAACACTGTTGCCGCGGGTCGTTTTTCATATTGAAGCAACACCAAATAACATATTAAGCTTCTGGAATGCAAATTTTACCAGGGGAACCCTGCCAGAAATGCAGATTTTACCCCCAGAACATGATTTTTACTGGGGTAAAATCCCCTGAAATGCGATTGAGCTAGTTTTGAGTAGCAATTGGGCAGGTTTTGTTGAGCATCCCTGGATTTAATATCCTCCCAGAAGTCTCACATGATTACATTCACAAACTCCAGCATCTGAACTTGAGAAAATGACGGCGTTTATTGCGTTTCGTCTGCGCGATCTGAAGCGCAAGTCATTTATGATGTATTTCGCGCCACTTTCCCAGAAAGTGACGATTTTGTTCTCTTGGTCACATGGGATGGAAACGCTGCTTTTTTCGCAAATGTTTTATTCCAATTTTGCGCGCAAGTTAAATTCTGAACTTTGGATGGATCCAGCTAATAACTCACAGTGCTGTTTTTGGTTCAGTTTGAGGCTGTCTGATTCTTTTATGATACCAGATCTGTTTTTGTCTCCCATTCCTTGTTTTTCCTACACAGCCGTGTCTCCACAGAGAACTCAGTGTGATTTGACACTAAACCCCCTCTTCAGAGACACAAACGCAGTCCTCCAGTCTCCTCAGATGGTGTTTTAATACCCAGCAGACACAGGGAACATGCTAACAGAGACAGTGTCACACACAGGGAGGAAGTGACATCGTGGGAGGTGCTGAAGTATTAAGAACAGAATCATTGACCTCCATTACACTGATATGAATGCAGAGATTCATCATGAGATGAGACGGTGTCAGCGGCAACACTAACATGCTATAGTGAGGAAGCACAGAGCACCACACACATAAATCATACAGGCACACTCTCCTCCTGTGTCCGTGTGTGGAAACTGATCCCATGAGAGTTGAGAGAGAAACATTGATAATGTACAAAAAACACAAACTGTACGTGGGTATTAAAACAATATTCATTTTCAGATTAATTGCTGTAGTGGCTTTCTTGCAGTATATTGTAGCGATGCACCAATACATTTTTCCATTGGCTAAGAAGTCAAATGATTATGTATGAAAACAAAAATAACCAATAAAAACAACTCGACGGAGAGAGAGCCGACTGTTTGAATTAAGGCTCCCCAAACGAATTCCCAACGAACGTCATTTTGCCCTGATTTTGTTCAAAATGACGTCACACCAGTTTTTTCTTCAATTTTGCTTGGAATATCCACTTTATTTATCGAGGCCATTTGTAACTTAAATGTGTCTGGATTCCATATTTTCTTCCAGTTTTTTTTAGCTGTGCTCGCTATGCGCTTGATATTGCAAACTGGTATTTCGTACCATATTATTTGAATGTATTATAATCATAACCATAAACACACTGGTTTGTGGCACAAATAGTTTTACCATTTACTGCAGTTTGTTATTCCTCTAGTTTAACCAATGTTTAACATTCACAGTAGTGCTGCAACGACGCGTCGATTACGTCGACTACGAAAATGCGTCGACCTGCGTGAAATGCGTCGACGCGTCACACTGTTTATATTCATTTCGCGTAATGGCGGCTTCTTCTCCTGGGAACGGAGAAAGTTCCATTTTATCACAAAAACCTTGACCACGATTATCAAAAGTATGGGAATAGTTTAAACAGAGGCCAAATAAAATGGTCCTTTGTTCCCTTTGCAGAACCGAAATGGCGTACCACCTGTGGAATTGGATCTCTGCCAAATTTTTGCGCGCGCAAGATCATATTTTGAATGTGCAAAAGGGCATTTCGCACGCGCGTGAACTGAGTTGAGGAGAAAATCTTCGTCTCGCAAATAAGAAAATATTTTGAGCGAACGAAAATCAGTTTTGCATTTCAAAGAAGTTTATTTGGATGTGCGCGGACGTTCACTTTCGCACGTGCAAGGTTTAAGTTGCTCGCGCTCCTGATACCCGCCCCGCGCGCTCGCTAAGACTCCCTGCATTACAGACAGAACAAGAGGAAAAATACATGGTTAAGCAGACGTTTGTTCAATGGCTTGAACACTATCAAAGTTCCTTTTAAGACTGTATAGAAAATCTTTGAAACTCTTAATTTTAAAGTTCAAAAGTCTACCACTGGACGACCACACATAAGTGGCTTATTTTTAATCAAAATCAAATCGTATTATTAAATAATGGCGTGTCCCAGTGTTTCTACACCTCAATGAACTGCTAAATTAGATCTAACTTCTTACTTTAAAAAAAATCACTAGACTAATAAAGAAAAAAAAACAACTTAATAAAAATGATCGTTAGATTAGTCGACTAATCGGAAAAAAATCGTTAGTTGCAGCTCTAATTCACAGTTAATGTAACAATAAGGTGGATATCAGGGTCTTTAGTGATAACATCAGCTGATTATTTGGCCTGAGGTGCGTTTCTTGTACAATGATGTAACTGCTGAACTCCCACAGGATGATACATTCCCGAAACCGTAAGTTTGTCGCACATCCGTTATTGAACTACATTGATCCAACAAAAGAAACGTATCTTAACATATCTTTCAACATCATTCAGACCAAAATATATCTAAAATATACAGACGGTTATGTATATGTTTATAATTATTGTGCATCCCTACTTCAGTACTGTAACGCTTACAGCAAAGCTGTGAATTCTTGGCACTCGTAACAACAGAATCTGATCTTCTGTACAGTGAGAAACATTTTTAGTAACAGCCTTGAAACAAGGTCAGCGGCGATCTCCGAGGACCCACATCCTAATTAAGGATTTTTCTTAATTAACTTTCCCAATGAGGATGTGCTCCCCTGAAAAGCATTTCCAAGCTAACATGCGCTAACAGACACACAGCGCACCACGCCTCGCTCGCCAGAGGCCATGAGGACATATACAGGCCTCGTGTGCGCTGAAGATTTCTGCACGTGCGCTTTCATATCAACACACGACATGACAGCAGATCAAGAACAAATGTAAAGCTCTTTACACTGCTCAAGCTGAATCATTACATCCTCAACAGGCAAGAAGGAGATTTACTACTCACTTTATCGTGAGAAGTGCTTGACAGCAAAATGCTGAAGTTATAATCCAGACATACAAATGGAATTTACTGTATAACACAGAATGTCATTAAATTTGGCAAAATATGGAATGATAAATGAAAAGTAGGCTTGTGCACGAAACCAAATCGTGATTATGGACTAGTGTAAAGTGCAAAAAGACTGCTATTGAAATATGCAGTCTGCATGCGCTCTGTGTGAATGAATCGCACGTTCAAACACGCTCGCTGTGCTATCGGCATCTGCCGTCTCTTTATATAAGCCATGAACTTCATCTCCAGACCTGCTCTAAAAGAGCCACTTACCAGCATTTCATTTATGATAAAACTATTATCAGACAGAGCAAAAACTCAAAGGTCTTCCCGCCAACATAAAAGATTGGTTTAGGGTTATCAAAAGTACTGGTACTTGATACTGAAATTTTAAAAAAATAACAATTACTGCCTTTCTGAGGTACTGATAGTACCGGGTACCAATCTGGTATCCGATGATAGGCAGCTGCTTTCAAAGACTCCTGTGTATCCGTGTAAGCGCTCTGTGAAGAGCATCAAAGGTTTCTATTTACAATGTGTTTTTGCAGAATTGAGGCTTGTGGCCAATCACAGATGTGTTCGTTGAGAGCATGAAGGCAATGTCCGATAAGAGGCATTTAAGTTATCCGCTCAATAGAGAGCTGCAGTGATGTATTTTTGTAGAACAACCCGGAAGTTATTATCACCTTGATTCCTCGACCCAATAGTATTTTTCTGTTGGCTTTTGGGTTATTGCAGAAATAAAGGTCTGTGACCAACAAAAGCTTACACGTTTTGTTCATCGTGATAATCTTCACAAATGAACAACTTTTATGAATTCTAAAACATAAATACAATCGGCAGAAATCAAAAGCTATATGGACTCCTCCTTATATCATTTGGTTATTTGATGTCATTTTTAGGAAAGACGCCTAAATTTACCTTTAAACAACAGATTGCAGAAAATACAGTTTCGAAACAAAAGATTCATAAAGCTTCGAAGCATCATCGGCCATCACTAGATATTGTTGAATAAAGTAATTTGGCGCACAAAAAGTATTCTCGTTGCTTCATAACATTAAGGTTGGATCACTGTAGTCGCACGGACTGTTTTAAATAGGTTTTAGTATCTTTCTGGGTGTCTGAAAGTGTTAATTATCTTGCTGACCTCACTGAACCATCAGATTATCAAAAATATCTTAATTTGTGTTCTGAAGATGAGCGAAGGTCCTACAGGTGTGGAACGACATGAGGGGGAGTAATGAATGACAGAAATTTCATTTTTGGGTGATCTAACCCTTTAATTGTACCATTTTTATGCAAATAATTTCATTTATTTAATATGTTTATTTTCAGAAATGATTTAGAATTTTTCTGATTTTGATACCATGACAACCCTAGTTCGCTTTAACTTGAATAAATCATGACAGAAATGTATTGCCTAGTTTAAAAGAATGCACTTCTCAAAAGTAATAACAATAATTAGGTATACACTGATGTTTTGCCCAATCTTAAAAACAGCGATAACCAGGCCGATTGTTTACTGTCAATGAAAAGGTGAAAGATAAAGTGGAGGTTTATTTGCTTTAGTCAAAGTATAATTTTATACAGACATATTGTCTGCTCTGAGTGTCTTAACAGTGTTTAAATTAAAGTATTACTTTAAGTATTAAAACATAAAACACAGAAACCAGAAAAAAATGAAACAGACAACATTCAATTTCTGAAAAAAGTCAAACATTTCATATGGCTCCATTATTGCTACAATTTTATTAAATTATTAAATGGTTAAAGTTTCATGAATTCAATACATCTCTTTTGATTATTAAAATGTATTTCCAGCACAAATGTGCAGGAAGGGTTACGAGCCAAAGTTTAATGGTTGGTTTGTTCAAATCCCTTAAGAATGACCAATAATAGTGTTTGCCTTAGCAAACATCACTGTTTAAGTAACCCGCTCAGCACACATAATTATGTGTTATGTAACCAAATGTAAGTAAATAATAGACTAAAACATCACACAATGCATGATAAAATGAAAATGTGCTGAGATAAAACTCCATAAAAGCTGATTATCTCCATGTATTGTGTGCTTAGTGCTGTTCGCATCTGAAGTGTCTCTCGGCTAAGAGATGTTGTCTTCCGCCCTCATTCTGCCCAGCTGTATCGTCCCCTTCAAAAGAGACAGTGGTGTCTGGAGTCAGATCATCCCAGCCTTAATGCCGCCCAGTCAAATACTGAATTCTGCCGACCACATGATCTCTCTCTTTCGTCCGCTGCTGCGACAGAGTGAATCCGCACTAAAGTCGTGTGCTGTTGGGTCAGCAGGGGAAATCACTCTTTAGGGTGAAGTGATATCAAACTGTGGCCCTGAAACTACAAACTATTCCAGGCTCAGTAAATCCACTTCAAAACCAACATGTCACCATGTTATTTATCAAAATGCCACTAACTGTGCAAGGGTGATATTTCACTCTTTTCAGATCCGAGTGGGCACTTCTCAAAATGCCATTTCCTCTCGTGATGGATTGCTTTGAGATCCTGAAACGGATCAATATGGAGTCTCGGCGAGAGATTGTGTTTTAGGCCTCCATTAACACAGAGTGCATGAATATTACTTAGCTAATTTGATTGTGAAAAAATATGCCTCTAAACATGGTATCATTAGAGATCTTCCTGTAGCCGGCGGTGCATTTCTGAACCGTGTCTTGCATGCAGAACAAGCTTATTGCGATAATGGTGCAAGTGAGTCGATGAGAAGACATCCAATTAGAGCTGCACAATTCTGGATAAATTGAGAATCACGATTTATTTTTGTTTCATATAGAGACCACGAACAGGCAACTAAACAAAATAGGTAATTTATTAGAGGTTTTGACAACATATGAATTGCTGCGGTATATTTAAAATAGTTTAATTTGAATTATTAAAAAAGGGTTGAGTGAAAGATTCAATGACTCACTCATAAAGACTTGTTTCATTACTGGATGAATCAACGTTTTAAACAAATCTCTTGAATGAATGATTCAATGACATACATTTTTAACAGTCACTT
Source organism: Zacco platypus (assembly GCA_038088235.1). Classification (NCBI taxonomy): domain Eukaryota; kingdom Metazoa; phylum Chordata; class Actinopteri; order Cypriniformes; family Xenocyprididae; genus Zacco; species Zacco platypus. Next base: position 33,386,540 of record CM076083.1, on the reverse strand, counting down.
GTCGCCTCTTGCTGCTGTAATTTATAGTCGTAATTTAAAGCGCAAAGTTACTTTCAAAAGGGGATTTACTGTATTTTATCACTTCTGTAGACATCGGCGTTTATATCTAAACTATAAACTTTTATCCCAGTACTTCTGTGACAATTTCAATTATTTTAAGACAGAAATAATGATACTATGTGGTTGAAAAGACTGTGAAGCGGTTTCGACACTTTACACGATAAATGCTCTCTCTGGCTTCGCGGCAGCGCCAACGCAGATTTGAATATTCCAGTGTTATTGTCAAATGTTTAATAGACAAAGGCCAATTGTGATCATTTAGGAATAAGATTGCGTGAATCGAGAATCTTTTTAACGTCCAATAATATGTGATTAGACCGATTAAAATAAATAGATAGAAATTCAGCATTATTCTAAGCTAAAAATGGATTAACTCTTTCCTCGCCATTGAAGAGTTCTTCCAGAAATCCATGTTTTCATTGTTATATGGTAGGATGTGCTGAAATAGTACAGAATCTCCAGATCGTGATCACCAAACATCCAACAACATAAATCAAAACTGCCAGTCGTTGCCAAATTAAATGACAAGCCTGCTAAGATATATAATACGACTGTGTCGGTGGAAAAGTCCACAGCAGCATAAAATCTTTGCTGGAACATGATGAATTGGAGGCAAAGATCACAGTTTTTTAATTACTTTGAGAGAGGAATGACTTGACTGCTTCCCAACGAATCGCCTCTGCAGTCATCCTCAACCAAAGGATCATTGTTCCTGATTCCATTTCAAACCAAATTCCTCAAACAGTCAGAATTCTTTATTCGCCTTCCTTCCCACTGCACAACTAGGTGCCTCAGATCTAATTTAAGCATTGAGTTACCGGCTCATCACTTCTAGAGTACAGTATAACAAAGTGTCCTGAAATTCATAAAGATCGGCTGTTCAACAGCTCAGCGTTTTATGGTGATTCAATCCAGAGGGCACGGAGAGGGCAATGACATCATCCTAAACCAAGCGTTTGTGCCATCCATCCTCCTCTCATTTAAATACAGCATGATGATATTGAAATAACTGGACTTTGAGCGGAAAACTCAGACTGGAAAACAATCCGATCTGACATGTGAAACAGCTGTTGCATCGTTCGGTCCAGAAATCAATGGCTCCCATTTGACCAAAGTTGAGTTCCCATTACTTTTCCAGTTGTTCCTGTTGACTGGATAAAGAGCTTTACTGAGAACTCGTCTAACAACTACATATTCGACTACTAGCTGATGAAAACAATTATTACTTCTATCCGAGGCGACTCACAATTTAGGAATAACACAGTCAAGCGATTTATAAATGCATGCATTATCCAAAGCTGATGGTAAATGGTGAAGCAAATATCAACTCATTTATCTGTGGGGCTGATGAATCTCTACTTACTACAAAGAAAATAAAGCTTTGACTCTGCAGATTAAAGCAGACTAAGCTAATGTTGAGCATCTGGACTGACACAGATCCAGAGGAAGACGTCATCCATTTACAGATGGTCAGATGGTCTCTAACCTTCAACCTCAACCCTTATTTCAGAATGTATTTCCAAATATGACACGATCAAGACAAAGGAAACCATTGTTTTTACACAATGAGCACTTTCTTTGTCCACGGTTTGTCATTCGACCACACACAAACACACACACACCAGCCTTTGTTGTCAAACTGATGCGGTTTGTGGTGCTCCTCACCTTGCTCCAGGTCTCTCTGGTCGTACCACGGCTCATCCTCTTCCGTCACAAACTCGTCCATTCTGCCGGCTCGGAGCATCAGTCGCTCGCGGTTAACGGAAACTCGAAGATGCGGCGATCTATCAAAGCGATAAAAAATACATGAGGTTGCAATATTTGACTTGTCAAGGCTTTCATGCAGTGCACTTACAATTGCGAAAAACACACACTTTCCTAGGTGTCCAGTTTGGGGGGAAAAAGCGTTAAAACACACTTTAACCAGCTATTTTTACGCTAAATAAATGTGTTTTCGAGGCGGAGCGATCCGCTCAACGCAACAATGACAGCGCGCGCTGCTTACCGCAAACACACGTTCCGCTTGCGACAAATGTTTCCGGCATGCCAAGAGAAATTCCCAACGAAATAAAGGAAATGTCACGCTGCTGCCATTTAGTACTGTCACATCCAAGCCCTCCCACTGCCGTGCTGAGCGCGGATATCTCTCCTCATCCGAGTCCCAACAACATCCCGTTGGTTTCGCCCGAGAGATGAGATGAAGTACCCGAAATCCTACTATTGGGAAGGTCGGGATCTTAATATTCATAAGCCAAGTCTTCGCCATTGGACGGCTACAGAGCCACGTCAACAGTCTCTATTAATATTCCCAAAACAGGAGCCAGCCATTGGAAGAGGTTTCAATTGCAACGTATGCAATCCTGTCAAAAATGGCTTAGTCATGTTTTACTCCGAAATCTGAGGATTTTTTTTTTCATTTGCATAAAATGCACATAGTAGTCTTAAAGGGTTAGTTCACCCCAAAATAAAAATTCTGTCATTAATTAATCGCCCTCACATCAATCCATTCCTCTTCAGAACACAAATGGAGATTTTTCTGATGAAATCTGAGAGCTTTCTGTCGACAGTCTTCGCAAATACCACTTTCAAGCCCCAGAAAGGTAGTAAAAACATCATTAAAGTAATCCATGTGACTCCAGTGGTTTAACCTCAGTTTTATGAAGTGATGGGAGTGCTTTGTTTCCATAAAAAAAGTCCCTTGGATTATTTAATGTCATCTTTACGTCCTTTCTGGGGCTTGAAAGTGGTAGTTGTGTAGACTGTCAATAGAGACAGAAAGCTCTCAGGTTTCATTAAAAAGAAATATATCCATTTGTGTTTTGAAAGATACTTTCATTCAAAGAAATCCACCTTTTTATGTTACTGATTTTAAAAAGTTAGGACCAATCTTGAAGAAATAAATGAGACGATTCCCCTTTAAGGGTTAGTTCATTCAAAAATGAAAACTCTGACATATCATAATAGTCATCTAATTTATTTCTTCAAGATTGGTCCTAACTTTTTAAAATCAGTAACAAAAAAAGGTAGATTTGGTCTAATTTGAAATGGAAAGTAAGACTGATTACCGACTTGTACTTAGTTCTCAAACTAGACACAATCCAAGTTTATGCAACTGGCTCTAGGTTATTTTCTTGACAGTGTTGGTAAGATTTATCCAAACTTTAGACGAACATGAAAACATCTTCACGTTCTATCATGGACAAGCAAAATCCTTGTCACTGAAAACTGACACATCACCAGAGGTTATTAATATTCATGAGTCAACCTACCTTTGTCATAGTAGGAATTGTAAATTCTCCTCTTCCACTGAGAGAAACTGCCAAACACATTAATCCGTTTGTCCGGGAATGTGAAGGCTGTTTTTACTCTAAAGATGATAATTAGGGGGTCTCCATTCAGCAGTGACTGTGGGCTCGGTGGAGCGTTAAACTCGTTTATTTCGAGCAGGTTTCCCGCAGAGAGGAAGACAATGGCATGTTTAAGGTGTAATTTTAGAAGTGCCTAATAATAGCATGAAGCCAGATTTAATGAAAAGGGACTTATTTCCTATTTACAGCAATAAAAGTGAAAATAATAGATGTAGGCAAAGCATAATACAGCATAAATATCTGAGAAATACATCAGCCAGAGGAGAACATTAGGGTTCCTAACTCCCAGAAAAAAAATCCCATTCATTTTCTCCAGTATGTAATTGATTTTCAATAAATCAAGTCAAGACAGAAGAAAAAGGTTAAGCGATGATATATCCTCCTGTGGAAGTCTGTGTGAATTTCACACAGTGTGAATTTTGTGTTTAATAGTTGAATTCCCCATGAAGAACTACACTACCCATAATCCTGAAGAGAGATCCACCAATCAGAGATCTCACTCTTACTCCGCCCACTTTCTCAAAGCCGTCGATTCAGTATTTTTTCCATTAATTTTTCCCATAGAGATTTCTTTCAAATTCTTCATTAGAAAATTACACATTACAAACTTTGATTTTAAGCAAAAAGTATTTGAAAATTGAAATTTGTCCTTGTTCAATAAGGTACAAGGCTGTTTACATAATGGATTTAATGGGGGAAAGAACTACAATCCCATGAAGCTTGCGCATGACTGCGCATAATCATATTAAAAGCAATGAAAAATATCAAACTATTTATTTAAAGTAGCTGATTACATCTATAAAAACAATATATTTCAAGTTCATTGCAAACTATGCATTGATATACAAACATTTAAGTATTTTGACAGCATTGGAGCTCAATCTGGTACGATTTGCTCGCCAAAACTCTCATTAGTGGAATTTTCTGTACAGCATCATGGGTAATGTAGTTTTTCACCATTAATTCAGCTGTTAAACAATTATTTTAAAAGTAAGTTGAAATAATGGGAACAGATGGCTTCAACAAAAGCATAAACCACTGATTGACTGTCTTTAAAGGTTTAGAAATTAGCATGAAAAATCAATTCCCCAGTGGAGAAAATTTGATTATGTCATTCGCTATGCTAATGAGCAATGATGCACTCATTAAAGATGTTAAAACAATAGTTGTCTCAAATGACTCTCTACAATATGCACTTACAAATATGCAAATCCAGACACACTTCTTTTGAAATCCCTGTGGAGAAAATGAATGAAAAAAATACATACACAACCGAGGCTGCTGAAAAATGGGATGGTTACTGTTCTATTAAAGACAAAAAAACTTCCCAATTATGCCATAAATTATTCAGCATGAAGTACCGCTCCGTTTTCCATTTGTGCACTTTTGTCCTTTAATGCAGTTTTCAATACAGTTCACACTACTTTGAGTGCATTATAAGCAGCTAATGCTAGATAACAGTTTGCGGTCCATCGCTTGTTCAAACGTCAAACATAAAACAGCGCTTTTCAGCGGTTCATATTAATGTGCAATGTATGCTTAAGCCCTCACGATACACCTGAGATATACAGCAGCATGCTGCTAAACATACGGCATCTCTGACATGAAAGGGATTGGTGGAGCTCCAGAGGTTTGGATGACGGGACATAAATACAGGGATCGCTATCTGTCCTCGACTTTCAAGTGTCTCCAGTCGGCCTCGCTCTCACAGCGCTGAATCTTGCTGAAGAAGCCCTTGATGAGGCTCTTTGCTTCCGTTTTCACTGTGGGGGAAAATGAGAAATCATAAACTGCTAATTCAGCACTTGAAAAATGTATGACGTTGTTGGATTTTTATGAGGTTAAGGATAGTCTCACCTTGGCCTCGGTTTACAGTTCTTCCCTCAGTGAGAAGGTGGGAGAGGAAACGTGCAAAGGACTTGAACAAATCCTAGGAGAAAAGGTTTAAAAATGAAACTCATTCTAAGAAAAGTTTTACATTTGATACATTACATTTGAATGTAAATGATCACCTTCGTTGCAAATTTGCCCTTTTTGTAGAAGGGATCCAGACATCGGACCACGATATCAGCGGCATCCTTAAGTGTCACAGGCTTTTGTGAAATCTCAGCCGCATTTCCATTCATTGTGTCAAACTTTGTCTCCTGCACCACCGGGTCAAAGGTCACTCTCTTGCTGTCTTTTATCACACGGCTGCGTTTCGCAGGAGGAGATGCCGCTCTGTCCTCACGTGACTGAGAAAAAGAAATAGATGATTGCTGACATGTCAATCAGCTCTAAATTAAGTGTTATAGGGATCATATAGTATTTTATTCCCCATAAGGTCAATAAATTGTTGATATTACTTGTTTTGGCGATTTTTCATGGCCGTCAGACTTCAGATTCTCTCTGTTTGGACAAAGAAACAACGGTTCAGAACACATTCGAGTTATTTCCTCCATGATGAATTAGGGTGTGTTCACACTTAGTTCGGTTTTCTTGGTTCATTTGATCCGGATTAAAAAAACCCGATACATTTAGTCCTGGTTCGCTTAGCGTTCACAATGTAATTTTTAACTCCGAACCTAAAGATACAAAACAAAAAAACGACTTTTATGACTTATATTTTGCGACGGAATTTGTCAAACATCCAAAGCAATGCTGTGTTCTGGGCTAACAGCACTTGTTGTAAGTGTGTACATACAGTATGATGGGATTTTTACCGGCTGAGAACTTGGGAAAAGCTTATAAAATGTGTAAAGAAGTAAAAACAGCAAAGTCTGTACCAAACTATATTGCAACTATAGCTGTTTCCATCCACCTATTTTAATGCGTATTTTGGGATATTGCTTTAAAAAAATTGCTGGATGGTAAACAAAAATTGAGCATAATTCAGTCAGGTAAATTTTTTATCCGATATGAAAACATACATATAAACTACAATGGAAACACATTTACCGAACAAATTCCTTGATGCGCATCAAAAAAGTCACATGACTTTGCGATGGGATTGCATAACTGAACGTTGCACAGCATAGAATTGTCTTACAGCACTCCGTTCCCAAACAGCGGCATCCGCCTTCAAAAGCAAAATAATATTACTTTGTTTTTAATTGTGTTTTAAGTAATTTATTATATATGAAATTATTATATACGGTGGCTTCTCCTGCTGTAGCAACTTCCATTTTTCTTAGTGATATTTTGTGGCAGTTTATCAGGAAGTGCCTATTTTGTTGTCTTTGGCTCACTGGATGGAAACGGTGCTTTATTCGTAAATCTTTTATGCGATAGTTACATTTGCAACTTTGCAAACTTGCGCATTTTGACCTTTTCGGGATCTTGTGACATCATGACGTCCTGTCTTTGGTTTGTTTTAAGGCTGCATGATTAATCAAAATTAAACCGCGCACGGTTTGGTAATTGGTTTGGATTTTTTTATGCGCAGCTTGTCAGTGAAGTACGGCTAAAAGCTGCTCCATCTGAAAGCCAGAGGGCGCTCTCATGCGGAAACTCAAAACATGCCCCGCAGAAGAAAGATAACGCGTCGTTCCAGGGAATCCCGATGGCCACCATGCTATCGAAATGCTTTTAATGATTTAACATTTAACACAACTACGACAATATATGGTTTATCTGAGCTCTTCAACCCTTCTCATGTATTTTTATGATAGTAAAGTATATTTATACTTCAATGCCAAACGACATAGCCTTCATCACTGTATAGAACACTATGAAATAATATGTTGTGTGTCTTATTCTGTGTAAGAAGCCACATCACCTCACAGAATGATGTTATTTCAAACACTCAGCTGACATTATGAAGTGAGTTTGGAGTAAAAACATGTTATTAAATGTTGGCTTTTGTTGGACAAGAGATTCATAAATGCTTCTCATGTTTGGAAAGATGTTTGACACGTCTTTTAAATGCCCGTTATAAGCGACTCAAACTTGCAGTGCTTTCAGACAGCAGCATTTGCTACTGATCACAGAGCCGTGCTTCACTGAAAAGCTGCGCATTAAAATAAATACATTAATCTCAGCCTTTCTGATTTCTTAGTGAGATTTAAGTGTGATTAAGTGCGATTTGGGGTTAATTGCGTGCAGCCCTAGTTGTTTAGATATTCTAGATATTTAGATAATTCAGTCAGAGTTTGCTTGAAAGTGGAAAAAAAGTATCTTGATCCGCTTGTTTGGCACGCACCAGGCTTCGAAAGGCAGCATTCACACTTATTCAAATGAACTCCACTAACAAAGCAATTGCACCACAGTTTTAATCAAACCAAACCTGCCAAGTGTGAACACATCTGCTGTGAGAGAGCGTCTGCTCCCATCATACCGCTGAAGCTCTGCATGTGCTGTGAGTTTAGCGTCCATGGCCATCTCATCCCGGCTGGGCGTCTCTTCTGCAGAGGGACTCACATACACAGTAGCGGCATTCTCTGAGATACTTTCTGCATCCATGGTGTTGCTATTCGTCATTGTGAAGTCAGTCAGACTTGGTGAAGGCAAATGATGGTGAGATCTTTCCTCCTCAGGCTCTGATATAACACTTTCTCCTTTCACCTGAGTGGCGTCGACTTGCTTTTTTCCGAAATACTGCGATATACTGCGCATTTCTTTGGCTGATTCTGCTAGTTTCTGCTGCTTCTTAGTGAGTCTTTTGCTTGGGCTGCTCAGGGAGGAAGTGGTGCTGGTTTTGGCTTTGATGGGGGACGAGCCAGCGGGAGTTGTTTTACTGCTTTTCATCTTCTGAGTTTTTCCTGTTTCCACCTCCTCTTCCTCACAGACAGGGTCTCTGGGTGTTTTGTCCGTGGTGAGCGTCTCCTTCTTAGTGTTCAGAAGTTCTCCAACTGTCTGAAATAGGCTGGATGAGCCCCGAAATCCAGCCCCTATACGCTTCCTCTTCAGCTAGAACGTGAAGGACAAAACAAGACTATTTCATCCGGTTTTTGCTTTTATTGTGGATAAACTTCAGTTTCTGTTACTACTTTTTATGGTCTAACTGAATCCCAGTGAACAAAAAAGTCCCGCCCTGCCATTTTTTTTCCAAACTGAATAACTTGTTTTAGTCAGAATTGTATTATGGAAGGTAAATGTGTTGTGAATGCAGACATGGTTAGTTAAAGTGGAAACACTTTACAGTAAGATGCCATTTGTTAATTATTTAGTTAAAATGAACTAACTTCATGCACATTTAATAATCTTAGTAAAATGTTAATTTCAACAATTAAAATCAAAAGTTAACTAATGTTAACAAAGAATAATAAATGCTATAATCAAATGTATTGCTCACTATTAGTTAATCTCAGTGCATCAACTAACATTAATGGAACCTTATTGTAAATGCTTACCCATAAACCCAGTTTCACAACCAAGGCTTAAGCTAGTCAGACTAAAATGCATGTTTGAGGTTTTTTAACTGAAAGAAACTTGCACTGACATATCTTAAAAAATGTCAGTGCCATTGTTTTGTCTCAAGATTCACACCAGTAATGTTTTTTTTTCTAGTGAACGTTTATTAAAGATACTTAAATATCCTAATTGAACCTACTTAGGCTAAACCCTGTCTATGAAACCGGCCTTAAAGTTTGGTTAGTAAGTTACCTAAGTTTACTTATGTTATGTTAGGTTATGTTCTGTAATGTCTTTTATTTTGAAATTGTTCCTTTTTCTTTATTTCCTGTTTCCCTGCTGTGTTTAGTTTCAGTTTTGTTGGTTTCTGACTATAGCCGCGTCCCAATTCAGAGGCTGTATCCTACGAAGGCCGCATTCGATGGCCGATTGTGTCATAATGGATGAAGGCTGTCCCAATTCAAAGGCTCCTTCAAATGCAGCCTACAAATTTGTCCTTTTCCTAGAATGAGTGGATCCTTCGCAGCCTAGCTTATTCCAATATTTATTGCCAATGACGACAGGATGTTTTAGAACATCCTTTAGAAAAAAAAAAGATTAAAAGTTAGGTACGATTAATTACAGAAATGTATGTGTGATTTTTTCAATCAATTAACAGCCCTAATATGAACACTTTTAAATTTGCATTTGCATCTGTCTGTGAGGACAAACAGTGTGTGGCTCACTGTGTAGACTTGAGAGGCTGAAGTGAAGCCGCCTAGATGTTCAGGTTGAGATGATGAAGAGCAGGTCGCCGTCGCTTCAGTAGATTCACACTGTTTCTCCTCAGGAACACTTGCAGCTGCACTTTTCTTCATCTCTGACACCTGGAAAGAGTTATAAGTGAATTCCTATTGTAACATCTCACTACATTAAAGAGAATTTGCTTTAAATGAGACGAGTTGGAGCATCATTAGCACTTACTCTCTTGAGAACCGCAGCCTTGTACAGGTTTGCAGATTTACTGGCTCTGAAGATCTCGTGCTCTATTTCTACAGCCTGATCCAGAGCCTCGCAGCTACATGAGGAGAAAACAAGTCAAGGAGATAACAGAAATTACAATAACTATTACAGATGACACTAATTATTTTACTATATAATAATGTATTTTTGTGTATAATTGTTGATAGAAAAAACCCCACAACAATGGGCAAAAATGAACTGCTGCATCTCAGGAGGATGTTGAAATAGAAAAAGATCTAGCTTTGAGACACTGCTGGTGCATTCATGACATCTGCAGTACCTGTGTGAAAGCTCTGCTGCCCCCCTGTGGCTGGTCAGACACTCCTGCAGCAGAGACAGGCAGTGTTCTCTGCTCTAAAACACACACAGAACGAACAGTTGAACATGTCAAAGTTTGAGACACCGTTTGGGCCTGCGGTGCACATGTGTGCCAGTAGAGGGCAGCACTCATCTCTCACCGTCATTTGCAGAACAAAGAACGCAGGGAATGTCATGATGACAAAGCACAGATTTACACCCATTTATCTTGACTGGATTGGACACAGTGTTACATATTGTTTTTCTATGGATGAGTAAATCCACTAATATTAAAAAATGTAGCAATAAAACGAGAGCACTACATGACTAATATTAGTGGTTGACCGATATAGATTTTTCAATAACAGATGATTATACTGATATCTAGAGAACAGGGTGGTGATGATATAGATGTTTAGTTTAAGATGTCATATGTGCACAAAATTGCTGAACCATTGACATATTTCCATCAACATAACTTGTCTAGTTCTATGTTTTCTTGTATATATATATATATATATAATTAATTTTTACACAATATTTACTTAAATGTCTGAAAATATAAATGATTTACATTAGTTAATATGAACTAACAATGAACAATACTTCAACAGTATTGCTAATACAATATTAGTTTATTTTATCTATATATAATCTATCTATCCATCTGTCTCTGTCTATATCTATCTCTATCTATCTATCTATCTATCTGTCTGTCTATCCATCTATCCATCTGTCTGCTCGTCTGTCTGTCTATATCTATATCTATCTATCCGTCTGTCTGCCTGTCTGTCTCTGTCTGTATCTATCTATCCATCTATCCGTCTATACGTCTGTCTATATCAATCTGTATCTGTCTGTCTGTATCTATCGAACTATCTATCTGTCTATCCGTCTGTCTATCCGTCTGTCTATCCCTCTGTCTATCCCTCTGTCTATCCCTCTGTCTATATCCATCTATCAGTCTGTCTGTCTGTCTATCTATACCTATCCGTCTGTCCACCTGTCTCTGTCTATATCTATCTATCCATCTCTCCATCTGTCTGCCCATCTGTCTGTCTGTATATCTATATCCGTCTGTCTGTCTATATCTATCTATCCATCTATCTGTCTATATCGATCTATATCTGTCTGTCTGTCTCTATGTCTGTATCTATCTAACTATCCATCTGTCTATCCCTCTGTCAGTCTCTGTCTATATCCATCTATCAGTCTGTCTGTCCGTCTGTCTCTGTCTATATCTATCTATCCGTCTGTCTGTCTATCTATATCTATCTGTCTGTCCATCTGTCTATATCTATCTATCCATCTATCCGTCTGTCAGCCTGTCTGTCTGTCTGTCTATATCTATCTATCTATCCATCTATCGGTCTATCCGTCTGTCAACATCGATCTATATCTGTCTGTATATATATGTCTGTATCTATCTAACTATCAGTCTGTCTGCTCGTCTTTCTGTCTATCTATATCTATCCGTCTGTC